>JAAONU010000012.1:33143039-33743039 GCA_012932295.1 Cyclina sinensis
CTCACTATGGAGAATATTTGTCCTAAGTAATATTAAAATCCCTCCATGCATGTAGAAGTTACGGATACGGGTTTTGCGCTGACCCCCAAGCGTGACCTTGACTTTTGAGCGGCGGACCTGGGTTTTGTGTGCAACACACAATCCCATCATGGTGAACATTTGTTCCAAATTATTTTGTAATCCTTCAAAGAATGAGCAAGATTTAGACTGGACAAATCCGGACGAACACACAGACGCATGGGCGCACGGACGCACATATATTTTAATCCCAAATGTAAGAATAAATTTTTGTTGAATCTTTCAAATTAATGGAAACGAAATAACGATACAATGCATTCGCCCACCTGTGCTGATAAGTATTGACTACTTCCAACTGTAATTATATCAAGGTTAACTTGAAGCATTCTTTTATCCTTAAGCAAAGAACTGAATAATTTTAAGTATTCTTGCTATTACTTACAGAATTAAGATTGAGTTTTCAGTTCACAGAAGTGCTGTATTTTGCTATCGTTTTTAATGCAATTGTTCACTTCCTCGCAATGCGACAAAAGGTATCGTGATGACGTAAAACAAAATTGAACCACCCAAAGACATGAACTGTTGACAATATAGCAACTCAAATTATGACGCAAATCTTACAAGCCTCAAGTGATTTGGCGGGACGCTGTGTTCATATCAAATAAAATATTATTACTTAAATTTAACTTAAAGAGATCTATTAACATTTTATGCGACAAAAATATGAACATTTTGGTTGGGAAAGAAAGTACGATAAACTGATTTCATTCTTTGGCGTATTGCATATGAGATGTAAAGATAGAATAGTAATTGTTGTGTATTTATATTCTGCGATATAGTTCAGGCTCTATGGTTTAAGTTTTTTTTCTAATCAGATGGTTGATGTTTTTCGAAATTTTGAAAAAAATATACCTTATAACAAAGTGAAGTAACCTATTTCACTTTCTATGACCATCGCTTGACCTTATTATGTCACAATATCAAAAGCAAATGTAATAAATCAACAATTTCAATCTGTGTTTAGTAGAAAATTTTGCCTCATACTGTAAAATGAAGCTTCAGGACATGTATGATGCAAACCACATGTCACCACCTGAAGCCATCAATAAACAACACTCAAGAATGCCCAACATCTCAATAAAAGCCACTGGCATACAAAAACTATTGGTCAACCTGAACCACCACAAGGAGAGTGGCCCTGATAAGATAAAGCCAATTATCTTCAAAACACTGGCACCTAAACTCTTGCCTATCCTAAAGATACTGTTTCAGAAATCCTTAAATGAGGGATACATACCTCATCAATAGAAATCTGCAAATGTAGCCCCAATTTATAAGAAGGGTAACAGGTCAAACCAGCTAACTACAGGCCAATTTCTCTGACATGTTTACTCTTTAAAACTGTAGAACACATTTTCGCCTCATCAATCACAAAGCATTTCACCAACCTGGGCATTTTTTACCATCTCCAACATGGTTTTCGTGAAAAAGATCTTGACTTAAGATCTACTCAACTTATGATGTTAGTAAATTAAATGACCTTCTTGTATTAGTCTATAGCAACAAACAAGTAGACTTTATCCTCTTAGATTTTAGTAAAGCCTTTGATATGGTGAGCCATTACAAACTTTCTATGGCATAAGAGATAAAACACTAGAATGGGTCAAAAGCTTTTTAGATGATAGGCACAAATCTGTAGTATTAGATGGCTCCACCTCTGAAGCCATACAGGTTACTTCTGAAGTCCCCCAGAGTTCGGAGTTGGATGGGGATATGGAGTTTAACCCATCCAAATGTCAAGTAATTGACGTCGTAAGGAGGAAACATCCCATACCAGCTAATTATTCTCTTCATGGAACTACTCTAGATGCGGTTACTTCGCTCAAATACATAGGCGTGCATATATCAAATGACCTCTCATAGGACGAGCACATGAACAGGTCTACCATTAAGGCAAACCAAACCCTTAGTTTCTTACGCTGTAATATAAAAGTCAACTCAGAACCATGGCATATGAGACCCTTGTTCGACCACAACTAGAATATGCTTCTGAAATCTGACCCCCTCCCCCAACCCCAATAGTGAAACCCAAATTGATGACAGAATGTCTCCAAAGAAGATCTGCGCCTTGGGTCAAATCTGACCTTGGACACAAATCTAGTGTTACTCAGATGCTACAGTCAATTAAATTGTGCCAACTAAATCTTCGTCGTATCGACTGTAGGCTCTCCATGATGTATAAAATTGCCAATGATATAGTCGCCATCCCTATAGAAGGTTATCTCACCCCATTAAGGAGAGCCTCCCAACATGCTGAGCTAAAGGTTAATCCCTTACTTTTAACAAACCCTCAACATTTCCCACTGTTTATTTTTAAATGTATATAATATTTTGTATACGTTTTCTTTATTTCACTTTTAACACGTCTTAGTGGCTAGTCGTGCCAACTGTCTACGTACTCGAGAGGGGTTTGACAGAAAAGAAAGATGGGTAAAGATAATTTCAAAGACTTTGTCAGCATGTGTACCTGACACAATCTAGCTTATCATGGATACACTGCAAGATAGTTATCAGTTGTACATATGCGATTCATACCAAAGGTTTTATGTAAGACCAATAATTGATGCTTTAAACATACTAGCCAAAACATCTTTTTTGTAGTTATTTGTCTTTGTGGTAAAAGAGGAGACTGGTATCCTTAACAACGTCCTTAGCGACATGTACACTAATCCGGATATCGCACGGAAATAAACATTGTTCGACACAAATATGGCGAAAATTGAAAAGGAGCCACCTAATTTTGTGCATCAAAATGCGATACTTTGCGAAACTATTCATAAGGAGCAGAGACACCAAAAGCTGTACACAAATTATAGCGTAAACCCATTTAAAAAGAGTAGGTTGTTGATGTTTTCCTGCCAAACAGAATTTATTTAACATTTAAAGCTGTTGTTGGACAAATAAGCAATTGAATTTTAATAACATTCAATTTTTTTTTGTCAGTTGTAGTCGTTTTGATAACAAATTTTACACGACAGCACACTAAAGGATGTCATTTGTCCTGGGTGTGAAAGCACAGCTTTGACCCGAAATGAAACAATTTAAAGAAACAATATTTTGGATAGTTTAGAGTGCTTGAACCAATGCTCGGCGTATACCAACGCTCGGCGTAAATCTATTTTTTCACGGAATTGATATTTTTTCTTAGAAGTGATTTAAAACTCTTTTTTAATTCGAGTTAAGTGTCATTTCGTCTATCTTTTCACGGTTCTCTAAACTTCCAGTATCATCACGTGACTTAAGCATAGCAGACGGAAGGGGATCCCATTGGATAAAACAGACAAAACGCATTATTTTCTACACGAGATCATGTACTTCCGCTGTTTGATACGCAATGAATAGAAACAATCTATTCAATACTTTATTCATTTTGTGTTCAAGAAAGGTTTTTTGCATAATAACAAAAGATTTCTTTTTGAAAGGTCACCGATCAGGTCATCTATGGTATGCCGAGCATTGGTACAATTTTGTGCAAACCGCACTTGTTTCACTCGGTCTATTTATAGCCTGCCCTGATGGTTGTTTCACATGGGGAAACTTCGTAAGGATTTAGCAAAGTTTATAATTAGTTCATAACATGAAATGAGTAATTTGTTTAGTCTCTTCAAAGAAATTCCTATGATTTTACACCGAGCATTGGTCTGACCACTCTAGATTTAAGCAATATCTGTTACATTTGGAAATCACTAGGGAAGAATTAGTATATTGAATTATAAACTGTAGTTTGCGTATATGTGGAATAATAACCATTTGCTATTTTCAAGGAAACATAATCACTGAATGTACTCCAAAACAGATTGTCTCCACTATGGGATGGCAGGCAAACTCTGGCAATTTAGATGATTTTGTAATTGGGTTATCTAATGCCCATCCCAGGACTATAGTGATCTGTCAGATCAGGAAGTTGAAATATTTCAATGTACAAAGATTTTTAATAGTTTTCATTCAAGCAGAAATGCCTTTGTCCCCATGACAGGGTTTGATATTAATGGTAGATAGCTAGATTTGTTTCTGTTTAAAATTGCAACAGGGCCTCAATCAAGGCCCTGATTGCAAGGACCAAAACTTTGGTGGTAACCTATGATGCTATTCATTGATTTTTCAGTACATAAATCTTGTAAAGTGACTTTGAATAGGGCCTACTTCTGATAGCCTACTAGGTTTCATTCACTGGTATGAACCCAGGAAGCAGTTGCAAGAATTTGCCTGCCTAATATAGTCAGTATTGACTGTTGGCAGTAATAAGTTGAACTTCACAAAACAAATATTTTTCAATACTTAACGGAGATTTTTATATATTTTGAAAGATAAATTATAAATCTTTAAATGCAAGTGTTTTTATCAAGTTTTATTGATCAGTTGGGAAATGAATGATGTGTAAAAAAGTCCTGTTGCAATAGCCTAGTCCATCATTTTTACGGATTCCTCCAGTGTATCACTCAAGTTGAGATATTGGCAACAAAATTCATGATATTGCTTCAAATAAACTGGGCTGACTATCAGAGCTGGTAACGTTTCACCAAAATAAAGTAACACAAAATAGAATATATATTTATCTTGAAGATGATTTTCAGCAAATTCATTTTGGATCAAGACAATCAAATATAATGAGCTAAATGACTAATTATGTACACTTTTCTGAAACCAAAAACAGAAATTAAAACGGTAGTTTTTTCCTTGAATCATGATTTTTTTAATTTAAAATCAGTGAAATTGAATCTACATAGCATGTTACAGAGAACATGTCATAAAACATGTAAACAATACATTTATTATAAAAGATGTCATTAACACGTAAAACTGCACAAATTGTAGAAGTTTCCGCTTACTGGAAGTCTCCGCATCTGGTATGTCTACAGTTTAAAAAGTAATTCAAGATTTCAATTTCTAATTTTTCTGACAATTTCTAACACAAGTGTAATTTGTGGAATTGTTTGTTTCAGTACATGTTATAACTGGCAAACCTAACTCATCACATGACACAGAAGAAGGGGAAGAAGATGGTAAGAACCAAGTGGACATTTGTTTTCAAAAAAATATTTAATGTTATTTCTCAATGGTATTAATTAATTATAAAAAAATCAGACAATGGGTTTTAACCTAGTAGTTCCTAAAGAATGACAATGTTAATAAAACTTAAAGAATGTTATTCAGCATATTCACTTACCTGTAAGAATTAAGTAGCAGATTGTTGTATTAGCAAATATACCTCAGAATGATGTTGTTCTAATGCATAAAGTAAGTAATTCAATCATGAGGGATTTAGCCAGAGTGGTTAAATTGCAAGCATCTGAATGCTATAACTATGGTATAACTGCTGAATTACCACTCAGCGACATAGTTCACCTTCATTCCTAACAAGTTCATCTTCATTCCTAACATGATGAAACTTCCTATTTTGGCATCAACATTTCAGTTCTTATTTTGTTGCAACAAAAACAAATTGACCTCATAATGATGTTGCAATGGTATAGTGCAGAGTTTACTATAGATGTCCTTCTCTGTCCATAAAATGTTGCGATGTTTCATGTAAATTACAATAAAACTGATAAATTTGGCTTAATTGACTTAATCAGATAAGTGGCAATTGTTGTTTTTAACACTGTAATTAATAACATCTTTCATTACATGTTAAATGAATAAATCTTTCAGAGCATTTCAAGAAAGTGATATCTAGAGCTCATTTAGAACCAGTTAAAAAGTACAAATACCCACAGACAGAGGCCCAAGAAGTAGGCTGGATAACAAGACCTCTTGTAAGTTGTCATTTATCAATATTGTGGTGTGTTGGAGAGAGAAAGTTGGGGGGGTGGGTACTAAAGTATAAGAATCTTAACCAAGAGGTTGCTGGTTTGAATCCAGTACAA
This sequence comes from Cyclina sinensis, assembly GCA_012932295.1. Taxonomy (NCBI): domain Eukaryota; kingdom Metazoa; phylum Mollusca; class Bivalvia; order Venerida; family Veneridae; genus Cyclina; species Cyclina sinensis. The sequence continues at coordinate 33,148,985 of JAAONU010000012.1, forward strand.
TTTGACTTCAACACTACCATCCTTCCTTTTAGCAAGAGTGCTGGACAAAAACTCAAGATGGCTATTTAAGGAGTAGGGCCAGTGAAATAATCTATCAGTTGTATCTTCAAATGAACTTAAAAAGACCCTTTTTTCCAAAAGTAGTGATTGTACTTGGTTCTAATGATTGTACTTTATCATCTTCACTAATAATTAAAAAGTTGAATCAAGCAGTTGTTGTTGCCGGTCGCAAGTATTCATATGACAATGACCACTGACCTTTATTGTCAGTATTGGTTACCCATATGTTTGATGCCCCTTTCAGAATGTAGTTATTTCAGGTTGTGGGGATAGTACAAAATACAGAAAGCATTACTTTCTAGAGACACCACTGGTTCTTTTCCATGCTCAGTGTATAGCCTTGATATCATACATGGAACCTCAGTCAAATGTTAGTGGAGTGGTAGGGGATCAGACTCTCGACACCTGGATTACCAGTTCAGTGCTTTACCGCTGATCCCCTCTGGCAATCGACTTAGCTTGGCACGTCTCTTGTTTTGTTTCTTATTGCATTCATGTACAACGTATTAACCTATTATAATCATTAAGTTTTGTTTGTTGTTTTTCCTTTTTCTAGATTGATATTGACAGATGTGATAAAAGGTTACACCATTTCCGACAGAACACTGCAATCACAAAATATATGGATGCTGCTTGGCGAGTGAAGGAACAAACTGAAAATTTGAACTAAGATATAGAATAAAAATTAACCTAGCATTTTTTCTGTTTTTTACAACTGCCTTAATTCTGTCTGAGAACTGTGATGTAAAAAAAGAAAGTTTTTTTGTATAAATGTACAAAAGTACTTTGTCAGTAGCCAAATTTATTTCAGGGAGGAGAAATTTATGTCTCCTTGTGCATACAAATTGATTTTTGTCATGTATGTTGTATTTTTTTTCCTGGTTTTGTTAAATATCTTCTAATTAAGGTACTTGCCTTCTTGACAAAATTCCAATTGACTCAAGTTCGACTGAGGTTAATCCTGCAAAGAGATGTATGTTGATTTTTGTGGAGGAAAAAAGTCTTAAAGGGGAAGAATCATACCCTTTTATAATGGGGTGAGAGTTCTCAGCTTAAAAATATTTTGTATTCAAAAAACATCAGAATAAAATTTACTTAAATAATATTACAGTTTTAGTTGGGTTTTGTTATAGCTTTTGTAAGATTTTGTTTTTGTTAAATAAGTTTTACTGTTGTTCATTGTGTACACATCATTTCTTTTATCACGGGTTACTTTTTTATTTTCAAGAAGTTGTGAATTGCATGCACCTTGTTTTTTGCAAATAAATGGTAAAACAATAATACAAGGACCTGTAAGGGGTAATTCAAAGTCTCTACATAGGCCATAATTTTCTGTTTACACATACTGTCATTGCTTTAAAAAAAAGTAACTTTCAAAATATATTTCAGTGCTTGCACTGACTAGACAAAAAGGAATCAAGAGTGGAAACAGAATGCTTGAGATAGTTTGCCATTTAGTTAGTTAATACTGGTTACTTCTAAAGTACATGTATACATATTAAATGTAAATATTGAAGTGTTCTGTGAAGTTAAGTTCTGCTATGGAGGCCACTTTGATTATTTCAGTCACATGAAAGTCTGCAACACAAAAGAAAGAACAAGTCTACGAAACAAATAAGGTGTGCTATTACTGGTACTCAGTCAACTTCTTGACTGGTCTTTTTTGCAGAGTACTGTGTTGTTTTAACTTCCATTACAAACTGAGTTTTCAGTTATGACATATGTTGTGGTTACAAGGTTGTTGAAGAATAACTACTGTGCTTGTACTTTAATGAGTGATATTTTAGGTTCATACTGTTTTCAGAATGTGACCCTTTTGTTGTTCTAAAATCATCATGTAACAATAAAATGTCATGAAACTTACACTTTACACTTATTTGTGTATTATGTTAGTTTTGAGAAGGTCCCTGCTTGTGTACCAGGAGCATGCAGCCTACCAGAATAATTGTGTCTTTACCTGTGCCCCACCTCTTAGTCTCAAAGTGCATCCACTGTATGTTGTCAGTTACAACTATGGCAAATACAATCTGAAGTTCTGTATTTTAAATTTCCAGTGATAACATAGTGAGACAGCATCCTTATGTTGACAGATAAAGTAAACAGTAACACAAGTCCATCATTAAACTTATCTGATAATTTTGCACTGCATTAGCTACTAGAAACCAGGAAATTAAGAAATAAAATTAATGCATTTCATAATATTTATTATTTACAGAGACATACAAGAACAATATTACAAATATCATTTTCTTTTATTTTTCATCTTGTTTCTCTGTGACTTTCCAGGTCTTTTGTTGCCCTTGTTTTTGTTTCCCTACGGAAAAAATACAATCAATGATATTAAAAGTTAAAAAAAAAAAAACACCAACGATATATCAACATGTTAACAGTTCAGATACTGAAAAATTTAAAAAACTGATCCTTTCTAAAACCTATCCACACATACAGGTATTTGATTAGTAGGACATCTATAGATATGTACCCAAAGTGAAGATACTTCTAGTATACAATTTCTCTCAACAAAAACTTGTATTAAGTAACTGTAAAACCCTTTAAACATTAAATGCTTTTTTTAAACTGAACAATATTCACAAGACATTTTCAAAATTCCAGTTAAATTTGATGGGACAGTGTCACAAAGTGTATAAACCATGCGCTTGGTGTAAAACTTTAAATGCATTAGCATTTTATTTTCCAACCACATCTGAAAAAGCTAATGAAAAAACTAAACACTATCTAAGACCATATGAAGTTACCTTTTTATTTTTGTTGAAACCTGGTCTGCCTTGATTCACTTTGACACTGAACTGTGACATGTCTGCTGATGACTCTTTTGTATTGAATTTACTTCTCTTTTTCTGACCACCAAAACCATACTTCTGGTTCTTATACTTTCTCTTCTTGTTAGGCCTGAAAACAAAATTGCATTTTATTAAATAATTTTTCTACCTAGAAACCAGCCTAATGGGCAACCCAATGCAGTTAAAGCATGTTCATTTGTTTAGCAAAAGACTGGACACTTTTTGTAAAACTGCATTTTTCATTTTATTGCATATGCAAAATGTTTTCCTTTTTTATTTCATTTGTAAAATGTTATATTATTCCATAAAAGAACTTTTGTTTTTATCTCTCACAGTACAAAGCAAATGACGTATCACATTTGCCATTTTTACCAATTTGCAATGAATGAACCAAAAAAATATTTCTGTAGTCTAAAGTCATTTTATTCTATCAGTATTTGTTCAATTGTGAAGCAAGTTTTTGGTAGATTATAAATCGCCTTTTCAGACTATTCTTATTTTCTTCTGTAATACTCCACCTTTAAAATAACTAGAAATATGTCCATTTATATACATCAAGTTATAAAACTTACTCATGAGGCGTGTCCTTTTTCTGTCCTTTCCCTTTGTTTTTGTTGTCCATTTCTTCCAAAAAGTCCAACTTGTTTTTCTGACCTACAATCGTTTTACCAATAACATTTTTAAGTTGTTTTTTTTTTTTTGGTGTGTAAAAGATGTCTATTATATGACCATGCCAGTAACTAACAGAAACATGCTTAAGAGTGACTTCCTATAAACAAGAGGGCCATGATGGACCTAGATTGCTCACCTGAGTATTTGGGCTGTAGGTTTGCAGTTAAGCAGTATTTCATGTTTAAATTGAAAATATGTAAATAATGTAAAAATAAATATGTAAAATATCTGTCAATAAGTAAGGGCTCTATGACAGAAAGCTGAAATATCTATCATAAGCAAAGGTGACCTTGACCTTGACCCAGTGACCTAAAACCTTAGGTATAATTCCAATAAACATGGTTGAGGTTTACTCGAACCTGCTACATACCAAATCTTAAGGATCAGGGCCTTGTGGTTTCAGACAAGAAAATTTTCAAAGTTTTCCCTATGTAAAATCAATCAACCCCTGGGGCGGGGCCAAATTTGACCCAAGAGGCATAACTTGAACAATCTTGGTAGAGGTCCACACGACAATGCTACATACCAAATCTTAAGGCTCAGGGCCTTGTGGTTTCAGACAAGAAGATTTTTAAAGTTTTCCCTATATAACTCTATTAAATCAAGTGACCCCCAGGGCGGGGCCAGTTCTGACCCCAGGGTCATTATTTGAACAATCTTGGTAGAGGTTCACTAGATGATGCTCAACACCAAATAGCTAACCTTCATGCCTTGCGGTTTCTGACAAGAAGATTTTTAAATTTTTTCCCTATATAACTCTTATGTAAATCAAGTGACCCCCAGGGCGGGGCCATTTTTGACCCAGGAGCCATGATTTGAACAAACTTGGTAGAGGTCCACTGGACAATGCTGCACACCAAATATCTAAACTCTAGGCCTTGTGGTTTCAGACAAGAAGATTTTCAATAGTTTTCCTATATAAGCCTTTGTAAAATCAATTGACCCACCCCCTACATTTGACCCCAGGGGCATAATTTGAACAAACTTGATAGAGGTCCACTAGACAATGCTACATACCAAATCTTAAGGCTCAGGGCCTTGTGGTTTCAGACAAGAAGATTTTCAAAGTTTTTCTTTTAAGTTGCCATAGCAACCAGGGTTCTTAATGGAATTGAATTCTTTAAACAACTTTGGTAGAGCTTCATGCAAGGAATATCCCAGGCATGTTTCATCAATGTTGGCTCAGCAGTTTAGGAGGAGATGTTGTTCAAGTCAAATTGTTGACAACGCACGACGACACACGCCGGACATTCAACGATCCCAAAAGCTAAACCCTGAGGGGGCTCAGGTGAGCTAAAAATGCATGAAACAGACATTACTTTGTGAAAAATCAGTTAACCAGAACATTCTGCTAATATGCACAGCTCCTCTTAGTAGTAATACTTCCTATAAAGTTTCAATGAATTCCAGTCAGTGATTACTGAGAAATAGTCCAGACAAACTGATAGCTGAAAATGCTTGAAAGGGGCATAACTGTGAAAAATCAATGAACCGGAACATGCTGCTAATATGCACAGCTCCTCTTGGTAGTAAAGCTTCCTATGAAGTTATCATAAATTCCAGCCAGTGGTTGTTAAAATTTCAGGATGGACAGACAGATGGAAGGACAGACAAAGTGGGGACTATATGCATCCCCATTGGGGAGTATAAAAACTAAGTCTTCCCCTTAAAACATTAAAAGAAAATGTACCTTTTCTGAACTTTTTCACAGCATCCAGCATTTCTTTCTTCTCTTTTTGGCGTTTCTGTAACACATCCTGCTGCACCTTGAACACAATATAAATACCACTCAGACATTCTGTTAGTTCTTGTTTGTTTCTCTTCAGCACTAGATTCAAGTTCTCACCACTCAAAATAAAGCAGTTCTGTCCTGCACTGCAGCCACAAAATAAATGTAACTGTATTGTCACAGTCAGGATTTCAACCTGCAACCAGGCTATGCTCTGGGTAATGAGAGTCTGCCACAATACAGATCAAGAGTGTCTTATGATATTTCAACTGCTTTAATAGGAACTGTAATAATTATCATTCTGCTTTAATATCAAAAGTATGAACTCACTGTAATCTTTACCTATTTAAATTTTAAGCTGTCTAACCCCTGAACACTGGTCTAAAGGAACAAAGAATAATAATCCAAAACTACTCTAAAATCACTCAAGTATCCTCTATTGACTGTGCATCACATGGTAAAATCTGTCATTTTTGAAACCTAATAAACATTTGTCAAACTATTCATAGGGATCCTATCTCAAGACCTTGTAGGATAAGAGAGAAACCTGCATAATATACAGCACTAGGACACCTAAACTCAGATAAAAACCAACATCTTAGTGGCCTTTTAATGTTTAGACAAGACATACCTTTTTCCCATATTTTCTGAGATCTCTAAGTTTTCTCAACTTGTCTCGCCGTTCTATATTTTGTTGTTTCTCTAATAACTTTTCTCTGACCTGGAAATACAAGAATACAAGTTTTGTCAAAACAGGGAGTTAAGTTCCAAACTTTATTAAAAAACTATCAACCACAAACAGGGAACTTTGTGATTGATTTTAAGCATCATTTTATTTAGTTCTGCTTTGCAACTTCTAATTCTCACCTAGCACTATTAACACATATGTGTACATTTGACTAAGATTTTTTTTTATCATAATGAATTAATAAAATATAACCATCGCACATAAAATGATTAAAGCAAGAAACAACTGTTTTTACCAATTTTATTACTTTTTCTAAATCATCTTATGTCTGAAACACATCGATCATATAGTAAATGAAGAGTTCTTGTCAAAAGTTGGTCATTCAGACAGACAAGCTAAACAAAGCTTTTCAGCTTCAGCAGATTGATTTTGGAGATGAGATTTCATAAAAATGTTTGGAGATTCTGATTCTTTGACTTGCTATGAACAAAGTAACAATGGTACGAAAAAAATGAAAGGAACTATACTTTTTTCATGTGGACATCTGACTTCGCCATTTCTGCAAAGTAATCCTCAGGTCTTCTTGTTTTGATCCCTTGTTTATGAAGCTTTGGTATCCCAATTAACACTGATGCCTGGGCCTGTCTGTAGCTGAAATGTGTACACACAAAAAAAGAGTAATATGAAACTAGTTTCAGATGATGCCTTCAATATAAATTCAATAAAAGTTTATACATTTAGGGTGTGGCAACTAATTAATTATCCCCTCTAGCAAATTCTTGCATAACAAGAACTGTCACTGTAAGATGACAATGCCCCCGAACGTGGTGCTTTGACCTTTGAACTGAAAACCAGTCATTCAGTGGTCAATGTCAAATAAATATAGGTCAGTGGGAAGGTCTTATCCAAAGGGGGTTGTGTCCAAGTATGAAGTAATTCCATTTACTTATAAGGAAGTTATGGGCAATGTTAAAGTTTTTGGACAATTGGATCTTCAAGGTGAAGGTCATTCAGGGGTCAAGGTCAAACAAATATAGGTCAGTGGGAAGGCCTTGTCCAAAGGGGTGTTGTGTTTAAGTATGCAGTGTATCCACTTACCAATTTGGAAGTTATGGCCAAATATTAGTTTTTGGACAATTGGATATTCAGGGGTCAAGGTCAAATAATTAAAGGTCAGTGGGAAGGTCTTGTCCAAAGGGGTGTTGTGTCCAAGTATGAAGTAAATCCACTTACTAATAAGGAAGTTATGGGCAATGTTGAAGTTTTTGGACAATTGGATATTCAAGGTAAAGGTCATTCAGGGGTCAAGGTCAAACAAATATAGGTCAGTGAAGGTCTTGTCCAAAGGGGTGCTGTGTCCAAGTATGAAGTAAATCCACTTACTAATAAAGAAGTTCTGGGCAATGTTGAAGTTTTTGGACAATAGGATCTTCAAGGTAAAGGTATTTCAGAGGTCAAGGTCAAATAAATATAGGTCAGTGGAAAGGTCTTGGTCAAAGGGGTGTTGTGTCCAAGTATGAAGTAAATCCATTTACTAATAAGAAAGTTATTGCCAATGTTAAAGTTTTCGGACGGACTGAGGGATGGACTGACGGACGGACGGACAGTTCAAAAACTATATGCCTCCCTTCGGGGGCATAAAAATTCTGGGGCGGTAGCAGGAATCATACCCATCACCATTTACTAATGATTAATATTAAAGTGGTATGCAAAAGCATTACAAGTATAGGAAATAAAGTTAATTTTGGTTTGGTTCTGACATTCTGAATGCTTGTTAATAATGTTCTGTTTATGTCAACCATCAATCACTGAAGACAACAGTTTCACAGTTCTATCCACAATCAGACCCTGCATAATTTGTCATAAATTTCAAATCAGAATACAGATCAACAGACATTGAGCAATCCTACATGGGCTATTTTTTAAACCAAACTCATGAATGTAACAAGAAAAGAGAAGCAAACTTACAATCTGAGTTCCCTTTTAAAATCATTGTTTGCCAGCTCATCCCCTTCCCCCTCTGTCAGTTCTGTACCTCCAGGGGGTGGGGCAGGGTCATTGGTTATATCTAATCGCTCCACCCAGTCTAGACTCTGTTGGATCTCTTCTAACTTCTGTTTCATTCCAGACTAGAATATTACATATAACATTTAGAATGGTGAACATCTTTCACTATGTGGACATATTCATTATTTATATCATTTATCATCAGAAGTTACCATTTACATGAACAAACTTAATCGTACCTGTGACAGCATTATAATTTCTTCAGACAATGAAATGAAGTAATTTTTAAATGATTAATTGTTATGAATACTAGAAATATTTACAGAACAAACTTATACTCAAAGGCAAGCTATTTTTGAAAAAAACAAAAGAGAGAGGGGACAAATTTTCAGAATATGGTATCAACTTATTTAATAATAAATTTGTATTTTTGTTCATTTTCTTACAAGAAGAGATCAGCTTAGGAGAAAGGGCTATTCTATTGTGGCAAAATTATATTGATATCAGTAAAACATATACATACATATGTAGCAAAACTACCAAAATTCATTTGTCATACAAATGAGATCTTTTTTCTCCAATACATAATTAACAAAGACACAGAAGTAGCAAAACAATGAAAAATCACAAATGACAAAATCTGATCTTACCACATTATTAATTATCTGCTTAGGTGGTGCTGCTTCAACATTCAGACCTGCCTTCAATCTTCCTTCTGCAAATGCTTTCTGCAGCTGAAAAGATTGTTTAACTATCATAAACAAGAATAATTTTACCCAATATATCTAATAAATAAATAAACAAGAGGGCCATGATGGCCCTGGATCGCTCACCTGAGTACTTTGGCTGTAGGTTTGCTGTTAAGCAGTATTTCATTTTTTAATTGAAAATATGTAAGTGCCTACAAACCAAATATGTAAAATATCAGTCAATAAATAAAGGCTCTATGACAGAAAGTAGAAATATCTATTATAAGCTATGGTGACCTTGACCTTGACCCAGTGACCTCAAACCCTACCCATGGTTTTTAGACATTCTTGACTGCCACCATGTGCAGTATTCTGATAAATTTACTTTTAGCCTCCGTGACCTTTAACCTAATCCAATAATTTGAAAAAGCTTGATAAAGCTTGCTTCATGCCAAATTTTAAAATTCTAGGTCTTGTGGTTTCAGACAAGAAGATTTTTAAAGATTTTCTTCTATATTGTTATTTAAAACTTGTGACCCCTCGGGCGGGGCCAATAGTGACCCCAGGGACATTTTTCTAACAAACTTGGTAGAGGTCCACTAGACAATTCTACACACCAAATATCTAAGCTCTATAACTTACGGTTTCTGACAAGAAGATTTTTTTTAGATTTTCTTATATAACTCTATGTAAAACTAGTGGCCCCTGGGGCGGGGCCATTTTTGACCCAGAGGCCAGGATTTGAACAAACTTGATAGAGGTCCACTAGACAATGCTACACACCAAATATCTAAGCTCTATAACTTACAGTTTCTGATTAGAAGATTTTTTTAAGATTTTCCTATATAACTCTATGTAAAACAAGTGACCCCCGGGGCGGGGCCATTTTTGACCCAGAGGCCAGGATTTGAACAAACTTGGTAGAGGTCCACTAGACAATGCTACATACCAAATATCTTAACTGTAGGCCTTCTTGTTTCTGACAAGAAGATTTTTTAGTTTTTCCTATATAACTCTATGTAAAACAAGTGACCCTGTGGCGGGGCCATTTTTGACCCAGAGGCCAGGATTTGAAAAAACTTGGTAGAGGTCCACTAGACAATGCTACACACCAAATATCTAAGCTCTATAACTTACGGTTTCTGACAAGAAGATTTTTTAAGATTTTCCTATATAACTCTATGTAAAACTAGTGGCCCCTGGGGCGGGGTCATTTTTGACCCAGAGGCCAGAATTTGAACAAACTTGGTAGAGGTCCACTAGACAATGCTACACACCAAATATCTAAGCTCTATAACTTACGGTTTCTGACAAGAAGATTTTTTAAGATTTTCCTATATAACTCTATGTAAAACTAGTGGCCCCTGGGGCGGGGTCATTTTTGACCCAGAGGCCAGAATTTGAACAAACTTGGTAGAGGTCCACTAGACAATGCTATACACCAAATATCTAAGCTCTACAACTTACGGTTTCTGACAAGAAGATTTTTTTTTAAGATTTTCCTATATAACTCTATGTAAAACAAGTGACCCCCGGGGCGGGGCCATTTTTCACCCAGAGGCCATGATTTGAACAAACTTGGTAGAGGTCCACTAGACAATGCTACATACCAAATATCTTAACTCTAGGCCTTGTGGTTTCTGACAAGAAGATTTTCAAGTTTTCCCTATATAACTCTATGTAAAATCAACTGACCCCTGGGGTGGGGTCAGTTTTGTCCCCAGGGACATAATTTGAACAAACTTGGTAGAGGTCCACTAGATGATGCTTCATACCAAATATCAAAGCTCCAGGCCTTGTGGTTTCGGAGAAGAAGATTTTTAAAGATCCAACTTATAAAATCTATTTTTAGCCCCAGTGAACCAGAAATGCAATGGACCAGAACCATTTGAACAATCTTGGTAGAGCTTCATGCAAGGAACATCCCAGGCAAGTTTCATTAAATTTGCCCCATTGGTTTCAGAGGAGATGTCGTTTGAATGAAAAGTTGACGACGGACGGACGGACGACGGACAAAGACCGATCAGAAAAGCTCATCCTGAGCACTTTGTGCTCAGGTGAGCTAAAAAGGAATTAACCGTATGGCATGTCAAACAATATTCACTAAATTTCATTCCTGTTTTATACTTTTATTTATATTCAATATGTTTATTTTATATTCAATATGTTTATTTATATTCAATATGTTTATTTATATTCAATATTTTCTTATTTATAAACAATAATTTTTCATTTATATTCAATATAATTTTCTTATTAATACACAATAATTTTTATTTATATTCCATATTTTTTTATCTATATGCAATATTATTCATTCATATTTAATATTTTTTTGATTATATGCAATAATTTATTGATATGGTATAATTTTATTTAAATGCAATGAATGTCATTTATGTTTTATAATATTTCATTAAATTTTATATATTTAAAAATTCATTTATATTCAATCAGTAAATTATATTTATATTCAATATAGACCGTTCCATAATTGATAAAATGACCTCCGCCATTATGAAGATCACATGACTGGCTGCTATCAAAGGACTGCTGAACCTTGCTATGACGCTTAAGTTCCGTATAAATCTGTATAACTTTAGCACATTTCAAGCTCACATACTGCCTTATATCACATGAATTTTGTTGCAGAATAAACATCATTTTATTTTATTCTTATTACAATTTTGCATGTTTTATTCCTGACCTGAACATATCACTTTAACTTGAATTATTTAACACATGAAAGACTGTGAAAAAAGACCATGTACTGTTCAAAGTGGGAGCTTGAGTTGTGTAAACCACAGATTAGTTTTAGTAAACAGATAAATACTATGTAGATAAATACATGTATATGAAATATATTCATTATTTCAAATTCTGTCACTCTGAAAACATGGTTCAAGTGTTAGAAAGTAAATGACAGTGATGTGCAGCCTTTTCAGTTTTCTTTGAATTTATCTGGTAGTTTTAAGTTGTGGCATATTTTTTGCAAAATAGAGAGGTTTTCATAGTATATCTTTATCCCAATTTGACAAATTTAAAGACGCATAAGCGGGCAGTGTCCAGCATACGGTATTAAATCAGCCAACCATGTTTTTACTTTTAACCTTTTTTTTTCTTCTATCTACTTTTAACCCATTTCAACGATGACTAGACTCTGGTCTTCACTTTATCCTGACAATGTTTCTTATGCCAAGTTTTTTACTTCTCTCACCTTGTACTTGCAGTCTGACATGCAGTCCTGCCTGTAACACTCGCGGGAGGGGTTGGCAGTATACAGAGATAGATAATTCCCAAATTTGCCAGGTTTTTTTTTTTCCAAAATAGAGGGGAAAGGTCCAGCTAGCTGAACTCTGGTGATGCACTGAAAGGCCAGCAGCACATAATACACCAAAAACACATGTACTTTTAAAATACAGCTTGTCTGGTATCTGTATCATAAATATCCCAAAGGATATTCGATTTTCACTACTATATATTTCACCCTCATTCTTTTTGATGACAAGGTCAAAAGTAATGAACAATGTAGGGAATAATCTAGAACCCCAAAAACGGCAGAGTACTGCAAAATTAGGGCAGGGTGCTAAGGTGTAGGGGTAGCACATTATTGCACATGTTCCGACTTGAAAGCAATGTTATGTCTGAATATTTCCAGGTACTAGTATAGGTTTTGTGCTGTATTTAACAAAAAGAAAGAGATTATTCAATAAAACTTTTATTTTTCATACTGATATGAAATATTTTATTTCATTATTTAGTGAGAATGTACAGGCACTGAAGATCTGCCAAAAAAAAAAAATTACTGTTACTGTAGCCTTAAACACACATTCAATTCTTAAAGAATAGGAAACTTTTCCAATGAAAAACTGGCACTTGTAATTAAATTATGACCACCTATCTAAACCAATTAATTGAATGTTGTAATTTTGCCATATAAAGAATCCCCAAAACACTGTTTTCTATTAATATTAAAATAATACGGGGTCGCCGAAATATATGACACACGGAATATATCCGAGATTTTTCACTCTTTGCCTCACGTTTAATGAACTAAATATTTGCTGAAATTTGTTTCCTTCAATTTGCTTAACCTACTTGACTTTTCTTACAAATATATCTGAGAAATGAAACAAATAAAGGCAAAGTCAGGGAGTTTTTGGCGTTGATTTCGCAGAGGTCGCCCGCTCGTGAGAGTCCCGCTCTGATCATGGATTCCATTTTAAATTTTAGGTATCGCAGTTTGCTTCATCACTGTACATCACACGGTGTTAATTGGTTGACTGGTGTCAACTGAATAAATAATCAAGCAACGCACATGATTGGGCGTGTGCAGATCAATCATATATCAATCAATTTAACAAATTAATAAGCAGTGGGCTGGACATAATTAAACAAGGCCAATGTAAAAGGCGTATGAGCCGTCCTTAAAGGGCATAAGGACACTGGAGGAGGGGCAGCGTGGTGCTCAACACCACTCAAAGGGGCGCTGGCAAAAAGGGGCCTGGCACCGCGCCCTTCTAACACACTCTAGATTATTCTCACAGCAACATGGATTCAGGTCAAAACATAGCTGTGAGACACAGCTCATTGGCTTCACACAAGAAATAGCTGACAACCTTGATCAAGGTCAACAAACTGATGTCATAGTCATGGATTTCAGTAAAGCTTTTGACAAAGTAGACCACCACAAACTCATACACAAGCTGAAACACATGGGAGTTCATCCACACATCAGTTCATGGATACAAAACTTTCTCAAAAACAGATCACAACAAGTATTAGTGGAAAACAAGGTCTCTGACAGGCTCCCTGTGCTTTCTGGTGTCCCGCAGGGATCGGTCTTAGGTCCATGTCTCTTTCTCGCATACATCAATGACCTACCAGGAAGTGTCAGGAGCCGGGTGCGTCTATTTGCCGACGACACCATAGTTTATTTAACCATTTAATCACAAGCATCTGCACAAACCTTACAAAATGATTTGCACAACCTTGAAATATGGGAAAAAGAATGGTCAATGGAATTCAACCCTGACAAGTGTGAAGTTCTCAGAATACACAGGAAAAAGAAACCGGTCATCTTTCCTTACACCCTACATAACACTAAACTGAAAACCACAGAAAATGCAAAATACTTAGGAGTTACAATAAGTAGCAACCTAAACTGGTCATCCCACATAAACAATATCACAAACAAAGCAAAAAACAGCTTAAGGTTCATCAGACGAAACGTCAAAACACAAAACAAACAACTCAAAGAAGCAGCATACAAAACATATGTAAGACCACAGGTTGAATACTGCTCAACCATATGGCATCCATGGCAAAAATATCTCACACACAGAATAGAAATGGTCCAGAGGTCAGCTGCAAGGTACGTTCATAATGATTACCACTATACAAGCAGTGTAACAAACATGATCAAAGAACTAAAATGGTCAACTTTAGAACAAAGGCGAAACCATGCCAGCCTGGTCATGCTACACAAAATAAAAAAAAACAATCAGGTCAATGTTGATCACAATCACCTTACAAACACAAGAAACAGCAAATTCCTCATTCCACAATCAAAAACACAACATCACATGAACTCATTCTTCCCAAGGACTATACGACTCTGGAACGAATTACCGACCGAGATTAAGGCTACCCCAACTGTGCCAGCTTTTATCAGTGGACTAAACAAGTTTTATAGATTTTAAAGTACTTAAAATAAATGTTTAAGTCAGATCTTCAGTTAAATCTTGTTTTCTTTGTTATTAACTTTTATAATTTTAAATGTTCCTGACATGCGCCTGCCTAGTATAGTCAGTATTGACTTTTGGCAGTATTAAGTTGAAGTTGATTCTCTACAATGTATAAGATAGGAACAAGTCAAATGAAATTATTTAAACATGAATATTTCAACTTAATAAATGATTATGTTGACATACATACATGTATGATACATTACATTTATAGAATATATACATATTAAACGCTTCTAAAACAACTCTCTTTTCTTCTACAGGAGATATGAAATGCTTTGTAATTACTGTAATTCAGGTGAGTTATTGAAGTGCCTTTAAAGAACTTTTCTAACTGCACCAAGCTTTGTAAATTCTTTAACGGAAAAAAAATAAAAATGACTGGAACTTCCAAAGCCTCATTTTTTTTATTTCTACACTTATTTTTTGTTATTTCGTGCTTCTTTGAAAGGTAGTGTTTCGGCTGTAAATTCTATCCGAAAAATGTTAAACAAAATCAATTACAATTTTCTTGTTATTGACGTATTTTTTAAAAAATGTATGACAGCCTACAAATATTTTGTTTTAAATTACCTCTTCGTCTGAATCAATGTCCTCTGAGTCGCTAGAATTATGAAAATCGACCATTTTTAAGGCTGCACGTGAAACGATTGTTTTGATTTTGACGTGATTCTCTCCCTTGAATTAGAAAATGGTCCGAAGTTAGCAAATTCGGCCAAAGACTGAGAATAGTAATCTACATCTACATTGTTGCTCCCAACAATCAAAATTACTGATTATGACTAGGAAGTCGAAGACAGGTAATAAAACTGATATGTTATGTTACATATCTTGTTATTATACATTATTTACAGCTTTGTTAAAAATAAAAACAGTATGATGGAAATAGTATGTGTGTGAGTTTAGGCTATCAATAAAGTTCTGAAAACTTACACTAGACTTGATTTTACATTGTATACGGCAAGACATTATTCCAGAGTCTGATTTTGCGTGGAAAGAAAGAGTTCATGTGATACCGTGTTTTTGAGAATGGTATAAAATAGTTAAGATATCTTGATGCTATTAAAACTAAGGGATCACAACATATCTAACATATACCCAACTAGTCCAATTTGTTCATGACCGGGCCTCTAATTTAGACAATATTAAATCTAGAAAACATGTTCAGACAGATATACTGATCATGGATTTTGCCAAAGCTTTTGATAAGGTGCCACATAGGAGACTATTGCATAAATTAAACTTTTATGGTATACGAGGCACTACCCTTAGATGGATTGAATCATGGTTAAAAGATAGGTCTCAAGTTGTTGTCCTAGAAGGAGTAGAATCAGATCCTGTCCCTGTGGTGTCCGGAGTGCCTCAAGGCTCGGTACTTGGGCCTGTATTATTCCTCCTATTTATTAATGACCTGCCCAATGGTATAACATCAACAGTGCGTCTTTTTGCAGACGACTGTGTCCTATATCGTAAAATCCAATCATATTCAGATTGCCTCACCCTGCAAAATGACCTGGATAAACTCCAACAATGGGAACAGACTTGGTTAATGAAATTTAATGTGGCCAAATGTGAAGTCATGAGACTATCCAGGCATAAACAGGTTAACCTAATCAAACATAATTACCTGCTGCGTGGTCAAGTCCTATAAGCAGTTGACTCCGCTAAATATCTGGGCGTTACCCTAACCAACACCCTAGATTGGTCCAAACATATAGACAGTGTGGCCGGCAAGGCTACTCGGACACTTGGTTTCTTACGTCGTAACCTTTCCTTTGCACCACAGGCCACAAGACTCATGGCATATAAAACCTTAGTCAGACCCCAGGTTGAGTATGCGTCCTCTATATGGAACCCACATACCCAACATAACATACAAAAGATTGAAAAAGTACAGCGCACTGCGGCAAGATGGGCATGTAGAAGGTGGCGTAGATCAAGTTGTGTGGGTGACATGTTAACAGACTTAGATTTAGACAGCCTTGAATATAGAAGAGAAGTTTCAGGTCTTACGTTCTTTTACAAAATACATTATAATCTTGTGTTTATAGATAAGGACATGTATCTAACACCAGTTATAAGCAGGTCACTTCAAACCAGACATAGTCACCCCTTTCAGTATTCGAGACCCTCTCCACGTACAGACTGTTTTAAGTACTCTTTCTTCCCTAGGTTAATACCAGTCTGGAACTGCCTGCCAGAGTCAACTGTTTCCATTTGCACAGTGGACTCCTTTAAACAGGCAATTAGTTCAATGTAATGTGGTACAACCCTGTACATAGTTTTAACAGGCTAGGCTTGCTACTTCCGCATGTAATTATAATTTCAGAGCAGTTTGGCCTCAAATTTTCTTTTATTGGTGTATTATACATGATTTTTTTAACCCATCTGGCTGCTAATTTGCCACCCACATGACGTAATGATCAGTCTTGATCGAAGTCATTATCGGAAGAAAGAAAGAAAATATCTAGCGATAGCTCTTTGGATTCTCTTAATTTCACGTGTGAGAAATTTTGCCAAGGATGTCAAATGGTACCACAATATTTCAGTTGCAGACGGACATAAGTTTTATAAGCAGTTTCTGTTATTGTTTTGTTATTACATTGTATATTTCTTTTCTTGAATCTTAGAGTGCTACTGGCTTTTGATGAGCCATTCTCATTATCTTTTTTCCAACTAAAGTCATCATTCATTTTACTGTTACACCTGCCACCCGCGAGAGGTTTGACATAATTGGGAGATAGATACACGTAATCACGGTGTTTAGCATTTTTAGATTGTTTTAATTCAATATCGTGTAGCTTATAGGGAAAGATGATTGTAAACTTTCCTCTTTTCAGAGGCTCTTATAATTTCACTTTTGTCAGGACTAATTCCATCGACCATTTTTGTTCCTATTCTTCTAACTTTGCAATGTCATGTTGAAGTTTATGGGAGTAGGCGGATGAATCAATAGCTAGTCAAATATATAACATTTGGTGTCATCATTAATGTGAAATCTAAGTAACGAGAAGAAGTTCATCTACAAAATTAAAAAAAGGGTTTTCCACTTATGAATAAAAAAAAATAATAAAAAATGAGCCTGACATTAACTGATTTATTTTAGGGTTTCTCTTTTCCACCGCCCTATACGACTTCATCTACGATAAAGTGATAGCTTCTTAATATCAAGGACATTTTTTGATGATGCAGAGTAACAAATAACAGCTCGGTTAATATTGTTCCACTGTTTTGAAGATTTTTTTATGGCAAACATAATAACCCGGGACAACCAATATTCGAACAGTTAAGCAAATTTTGGCCAAATAATAAATTACAAGGGAAATGATGCTCAAAATTCATTCGTGCATATTAATGCACTTTTCATCATTTATCTGTTCTAAGGTCATATTCTTCCACAAATAAATCTCACTTTGAAAAATGTAAACATAAAGTTACTTACGTTATTCCCAGAAAAATGTTAACCGTTACTCGAACAGCAGGTTATAAACCACTATATATATTGCCAGTGTTACTAAAAGTCATTGAAACATTTAACAGTTTATTCAACATTTTTAAACACTAATTTCAACTGTTTTAACATATTTACAGTACAAAACACAGAATGGCTACTGCTCATGTGTGTATACAAGGCAGTAGAAGGGGTCACCTCTTCTACGTACCCTCACTGGGGTGCAAAATGTTCAATGCACCCAACCATCACAACTATCGCATCTTCCCCATTTCACAATTACCAGATATGGGTACTTGTCTTGATCTGCAGGTTGGAATCGCTTACAAATGAAACACTTTTCAGATTTATCAATATCTGAATTACATAAAATCTGAAGATTCTGGCGACTCAAATCTGGTACGTTTTCTTTTTTAGTTTGGACGTGATACATTAGAAGTGCTTTGTTGTGGGAGGGTTTGATTTCTTGTTATTAGCTAAGTGCCTTAAGTAATTGAATTTATGAATTATTGAATTCATAAGTTATTGAATTTGTATATTCCTACGTAAAAGCAGGGTCATTAAATTCTAATAGAAAAAGTGAGCGGTCAATAATAAATACTATTTCCTCGATTTATGCTGATAGACATATCAGCCAGTATTTAAAATTGAAGGACAAATATGAAATTAATGGTCCTTAAAACCATTATATAACAAGTTAGATAGATAAATATTAAATCTGAACCTGCAAACGATCGATGCATTTTGTATTACTTAACCTTTCTTTAT
Organism: Cyclina sinensis; assembly: GCA_012932295.1. NCBI lineage: Eukaryota > Metazoa > Mollusca > Bivalvia > Venerida > Veneridae > Cyclina > Cyclina sinensis. Next base: position 33,167,597 of record JAAONU010000012.1, read on the forward strand.
CTGTATCGTCTGCCTAAGTCGCCAGCGTTTTTCTCCACTTCCGTGTTTACTCTATGCCAGTCACGTGACACTGCCAAGGACGAAGCAAAGTGTCAACATGGGCATTTTGGAGAGTTTTTCTTCGGCCTGGCATGAGTTTTGGCCAGATATAAGAAAACCGATTCCTGTGAAAGGGTTTTGGTATGGAGCACCTTGCATTCCTCCAGACTCCCAGCCAACGTTCGATCCTATGCTTGGTTTTCCAAATGGAAGAAAAGAAAGGAGTAAGAATTTTACCTCGGATGTGTTTCTTACCTGTCTAACAACAGTCTGATCATAATTTAACATGACTCAAACATCGTCAGTTAAATAGTCCAGTAGCTCTGGATTATTTCTTACAAATTATTTGTGGTTAAGCTTCTCATTCTCGATTAATGGTCAAACTTCTAATTTTAACTGAATTAAAATACAATATTTCCCACAAGTACAAGACACAATGGCTACCACCAGGGCCTTAATTGAGAGGGAATGGACACTCCTTATCTATCGAAAGAATAACCAAATTATGGTGTCGCGCATTCACCTGTTCATGTTATAAGGGAAAATCGATATTTGATTACCAAACGTTGGTTAGCGGAATGCAATGCTCACACCTGCTTTACAAAAACATCGGTCTTTTTGTCCGGTAAAGAGTCAACTCGGCCCTATACCAACTCGGCACGGGTCAACTCGGCCCACTTTTAAAAAAACATATTAAACGTATTAACTTTTTCTGATTACTTGCATGTAATCAAAACAAGCTGTTTTAAATGAAAAATAAGATATATCTGGTTTTGTACATTGTACTTCTGCAGAAATTCGTTACGTTTATTCTTGCAGATTCGTTAAAGATTAATCTAATACAAATGTGTTTCCTTTGATGCTTTTTGTTTGTAAAGTTATCTTCAATAAAATATGAAATAAAAACCTGTTAACTTATTTTCATAAGCTTCTAATTAGTTGCAGGTGGTCTTAATCAAATTTGAATGATTGCGTTAATCATAATTATCACCTGATTAATCGGTACCCTTAACATACACGTGGTAATTGATTGGTAATAAAAGCGGGTGATAATAGCAGTCCTTTAATGTCCTTTTCCAATTTCACTAAAATTATTTGCAATTGTCAAATATATTAATAAATTGAAAAGTGGGCCGAGTTGACCCGTGCCGAGTTGGAATAGGGCCGAGCTGACTCGGGGGCCGAGTACGTTTTAGGGCCGAGCTGACCCTGATTCTTTTTGTCCATAATGGGCTGATTTTCAAAATCTAAAATTTGTAAAAAAGAAGAAATATTAACCTTTTACATCTTCTTTTTTTACTTCAACAACGGAAGTTTTTCTTGCAAGCCGACGAGTAAAAGTTGACGACTCAATCCGCTTTTCTCTTTTTTTTTGTAATTATCTACCGTTGGTTAGCAGAAAGTTGGCATGCAATGCTCGCACCTAATTTACAAAAACAGCAGTCTTTTTGTAGTTATGCACCAATATTCAAAAATTAAAATTTGTAAGAAAGAAGAAACATTCACCTTTTAAAATATTTAATTTTTACTTCAACAACAGAAGTTTCATTTGCAAGCGGACAAGTAAAAGGCAACAACTCGATATGTTTTTCTCTCTCTTTTTTTTGGTAAGAAATCTGTCTCGATTTGATGAATGCACAATATTCAACTGTCCATTATGAAGTTTATATGAAAAGAGGCTTGGAAACCTTATATTCAAATCCCAATAACGTCCAAGTAGAGTGCGATGCAATTCATGTTTAGTGTTTTTATAAAGTCTGTTTGCACTGATACCACCGAAATTCGGTACATTGATGATCACTGAATGACTGCATTTTCGACAAAACTGCTATATGTTTACGGTGCTTTATTTCATAAACAAACACAGATATAGCAATAAAATATATTGTAAAGCTCATTCTATGTCCTTTGATCAACTTCCATCTAATGTCAACTTATTTCGTAACTCCATTTTCGTCTGATACCCCCGAAAGTTGACCAGGAAACAAGAATTTGTACATACTTTCCGCCATTTTGGAAAACAGTGATTCCATTATAGTATCGATTTTCATTGTTTTTGAAGCAAAAGCTACATTGAAAAATAAAGAAGATAATGAAAACAATATGGCAAATATTTATTTTACTAATTCGGCTAGAATTCGTACTGTAAGTTTTCACTGTAAGGTGTTTTTTAAGTATTTGATTATACTATCAAGAACATATACCATCCGCCATGGATGGCAGACATTTCACTCCCAAGACGTTTCACACCAAGACAGTTCACACCTAGACAATTCACTCCCATTTTGGGAGTGAACTGTCCTGAAGACGTTTCACTCCCCAATAGAATACTATATATAAAATATGTCCATTTGTATTGAAGAAAAATGGTTACTTAAAAAAACTGTATATTGTACTGACATTAGTTATGTAAATCAACTTTTAATTATTTTTAGAAGTTTAGGCCATTCCTTTGAAGTTTTTAAATTGTATTATAAAATATGACATGTTTAATTTACTTTCCTTTAATTCCTTTTGATTATATGTAATTAGAATGGCAGTCATTTCACTCCCAAGACGTTTCACACTGAAGACGTTTCACTCCCAAGACGGTTCACACCAAGACGTTTCACTCCCAATTTATCAAAAGTATAGACGTTTCACTCCCTATATATAATTTTAATCAGGTGTTCAAGAGAAAATTCATCTGTGCTTATAATGAGCTGAGAATGCAGGCTGTCTATAATGAAATGAATTTACTGCTTTATAACAAAGTGACCTAAGTACAAAGGATGTGAAAATTCTTGCAAGCATTCCGGGTAATGAGTAAAAAAAAACAGTTTATTAAAAAGTTCAGCTCTTCAAATAAAAGTTTACACCCTTTGAAAGTTTTCAAATGATCAAAGAATATTTTGACAAAGCAACAAATTTAATTTTTTTAGTAAAAAGAATGCAGTTATGAAGCATTTTTTAATAGTATTTGAAACACTTGTAGTCGTTTTGTTAAAGAGGATGGAATGACTTCATATGTTGGGACTACATGGTGTGTTAAAAAAAAATTTATGAGTGTAACTAAATCAAATTGCACAGATTTTCAAATACCGGGTAGTTTTCAAAAATAAGTCTTGAAATACGGGTACAAAATCATTGATAATATGTTATTGAATTTTCTAGCTTTCTTTCACTTAAACTAATTCTCAGAACATCCCACCCCATCCTGAAAAATACAATTATAGTTCATTTGTTAACAGTTCCCGGTACGTGCATCATGTTCTTATCTCGACTGCAGTCACTCTATACCAAGTTTAGATTGATAAAATTGCCTGCTCCCCTCATGGGGACACTGTTTTCAACCAATCCAAACCCATTTGTAGTCAGTTTGAAGCGGTTCATAACATGTAGTCCTTCTACTTCCCTTATACGCGGCCATCTTTTTCAAAAACAGTTTAGCTTGTTCTGATCATGTCATCTTGTTCGTAGTAAGTTCAGAATGGAATTGCAATCACGTCCTAACCTGATGGCTTTAAAAACACATTACATTTCTACCAGTACTCATTCCCATTTGCAGCTTCAAGCTGCTAATACAAGTCATTTAGACAAGGAAGTTAAAGCCAGAAAGGCAGTGTGCTTATTAAAAATAGTCACTACCAAAAGATCTGGAAGCACCTTCTCAACTGAAGGTCATCCAGATCATCCTCAAGTTACTGACCCTCTTGAACCTGTCACGGAGTCTGGAAGTCAAGATTATGAAGGTGTTGTTTCCCCTGCACCTTCTGATGACTCTGCCTCCCAAAAAAATAGATAAAACTAAAAGTAAATAAAAAAATAAAATAAAATAGCTTGTGCCAAAATGATGAATCGGTGAAGAAACAACTCCTATTTATATTTATACCATAACTTGTCTTATTGTACTGCAGACAGGATGGATGTTATAAAAACTGCATAAGAACACTATAAATTTTAAAACATGTAGAGTGTATTGAGAATCTGCTGTGAACTTTAAGAACTGTCTGATTTTCACAGCCGACCTTCGGTATTTAAGATCCTTGTTTATCATCTCAAATAATTCTCTTCATAATGACAGTCCTGTAATCTGTTTCAGAGATGCACATGACTATGGATGAGATGATCGATGCTAGGATTCCGCCTGAGCACAGAACGTACTGTGCCCATAAATATTTAGATTTCATGAAGTGCTATGAAGAAAATGGTACCCTCAAAAGAGTACTTACATCAGCCTGTCAGCCTGTATGGCATCATTATGCAGAATGTAGATACAACCTGTAAGTAGAATGAATCTTCATAACTTTTTGTTGTTCCCTTCATGAAGCAAGTTGAATTTATAACTTATAAGTGATCCAACTCTGTGGTCTGTTGATTTTGGTCACTAAATCACTTGCTGCTTGAATTACCGAAAAATGATCAGCATAGTTTAGCTTTGTGAGAAGGCAACTTCACTTTTAGGTTCATTGTGCTGAGTTGCCTTTCTTGATTAATCTTTCGGATTTCTGGTGTGCTTTATAGGGGGCACCAGTCTGACAACTCATTGGTACAGTTCTTTTAAAAATTTTACCCTCCATGTGATAGAGCTTCTGTTGTACAAAGATTAAGAATTATTCAACACTTCTGTGGGAATTACGCTGTATGTTATATCTTATAAAGTTAAGAGTATATAACAGTTTTGAAAATACTAAAAAGTCACATTTCTTCCTTCAACATTATTTAAAACTTTTACATATTCATTTCTGTAAATTTCAGGTTAGTCATGCAGTTCAAAGAATATGAAAGAGAAAGGCGTTTACTTGCACGACAAAAACGTAGGATAGCTAAGGGACTAGAGCCTGACCCCAATGCAGTTGATAATGCTGAAGCAATGTAGTTTCATAGAAATTGTGCTCATAATACACTGTGAATAAACTTGAATAAAAACACTGTGTAAAGTAGTACAAAGCTGAGAGAATCTATCAGTCAGTGCTGTAGAACTTTCTTGTTTCAAGATCTGTGACTCTGAAAACATGAAAAAACAGGTTTTATAAATATAGTTATTCAAAGTTTTCGAAAGCAAGTTATACTAATAGCATCTGCTTTTGCAGTATCTAATTTGTATTGATGCGAATTGATAAAAGACAGTAGTTTGATCAAATGTTGGTCATAAAAATGTTAGTATTGTTTTTATTTGCGTATGATTTGAAAAAAAAAAATTAGATTAAACAAAATATTTTTTTTTTATTGTTTGAAAAAAGGGGTTATAGAATTACAAACTTTGTGTTAGGGGGTATAAAGGAGTCATCTTACGGTATGTCTGTTTGTTGGGCTGTGGGCTGGTCCATTGCAAAAATCTTATGATGCCAACTACTTCCATATTTCTGGGACTAATCAATTTGAAACTTGATCTGGATGTTCACCAATAAGTTTAGATGTGCATGACACATTTTTCATGCGTGCAAATGCACACCCTGCTGATTTACAAACTGTCATAGCAAAATATTGATGCTAACAACATCCACATTTTTGGACTATCAATTTGACAAATAGTGAGCATGTTCAATAAAAGTAGATGTGTGTGACATGTTTTTCATGCATGCCTATGCCTTCTCTGTGGTTTTACGGCCTGTCATAGCAAAATTTTGTAAGCAAACTTCTTCCACATTTTTAGGACTATTGATTTGAAACTTGGTGTGTATTTTCACCAGCAAGTGTAGATGTGGTAAAATGTTTTTCATGCGTTCTAGTGCACACATAGGGTTTTACAACCCGTCACCGCAAAATCTTTTCATGCAAACAATTTCCTCATCTTTAAGACTATCGATCTGAAACTTGTTGGGCAAGATAACTAGCAAGTGTAGATATGTGTGTCATCCTCTGACAAGGCAGTATTAATCCCATTCAATGATAGTCTTATTTCAGACGTACAATAACATAAATGGCTTGTCTGTAAACCCATCTTTGGAAGCCTTGGGGTAAGTGCATTTGAATCAGATCATGGTTTGATCCCCAGTCTAGCCTGTCTCATTACAATCCTAGCTGTTGAAAGGGATGCTAAACCTGAGTTTACTCACTCACTTATATAGTCTGTGTTGTAAAATAGTTCTATCATTTGCTCCACAAAGATAGATCTAGGGTTGTAGAGATGTGACTTTAAGCAACACATTAAAGTACTCATAGCCTAGGCAGCCATACCTTAGTACATGTACCTTCTACAAGCAGCAGATCATTACTTATAAACCATGGTTAACCCTGACTTTTTGGGGGTCAAAGCCTCATAGCAACCAACCTGACTTAATGAGAAACATTTGGCTGTTTCTATTAGGTTTTGGTTTATAAATGCAAATCGGATTGTTTGTAGAAAATATGGCTAGGTTGGCATCCTTTTCAATGTCTTTTATGCTAATATAACAGATACATATGTATGCTGTTAAGTTTTGATTCACTGCAGAAATGATGTTGATAATGAAAATAAAAACAGGTAGTTGTGAGACACAAGAAAATAAAATCATGAGTATTTTAAGATAGAGTAGATGTCTTGATCATGACTGTAGGATATGAGTCTACCTTATTTGGTAGTTTAACAATAAAAAAAAAAAACTGGTTGCTGAATTCTTCTCCAGCATTAGATTTGCCTTACTTGAACCAAAGATTGAAAAAAAAAAAAAAATTGCACTTTGATGGGGTCAGATGTGCTTTTGTTTATGTCTATCACAGAGCCCTGGCACATGAAAGACAACTCTGCTCCATCCAGTTATACTTCAGTTTGAGTTACTTCCCTTTACCTGATTGGATGAAGTGCACGTTTCTTCTGATACATTTAAATGTGTATAAAAAGTATTCAAATTTGTTTAAAATGACTTAGTGAATTGGCATACTTTTCCTTTAAAAAAATTAACTAAATATGTTCAGTAATTCCATAAAAGAGTGATAAATTTGAGAATGTTTTTAGGTAAGAAGATGTTTTAATGGGAAGTTATTTAAAGTTTCAAAGTTTGATATGTTGGGAACTAAATATATTACATGATAAGTGTATTAAACATTGTAAACCATAACAGTAAAATTCTGAAGAAGTTGGGATGGGGATCCAGAGGGGGTTGAAAAAGTATATTTGAAATGTTTGAAATATAATCTGGAACATATTTTTATAATATTTCAAATCAATACAACAAAAGATAACATTATCAATATATGTATTAACCTGAAATAAATAACTATCTAATCAGTCATATCCAAGGTTGCTTCTAGTGTTCAGCCTGTTGTGCTAGACTGAATCTAGTGTTCAGCCTGTTTTGCTAGACTGCATCTAGTGTTAATCCTGTTGTGCTAGACAGCATCTAGTGTTCAGCCTGTTGTGCTAGACTGCATCTAGTGTTCAGCCTGTTGTGCTAGACTGCATCTTGTGTTCAGCCTGTTGTGCTAGACTGCATCTAGTGTTCAGCCTGTTGTGCTAGACTGCATCTAGTGTTCAGCCTGTTGTGCTAGACTGCATCTAGTGTTCAACCTGTTGTGCTGAAGACTGCATCTAGTGTTCAGCCTGTTGTGCTGAAGACTGCATCTAGTGTTCAGCCTGTTGTGCTAGACTGCATCTAATGTTCAACCTGTTGTGATAGACTGCATCTAGTGTTCAGCCTGTTGTGCTAGACTGCATCTAGTGTTCAACCTGTTGTGCTAGACTGCATCTACTGTTTAACCTGTTGTGCTAGACTGCATCTAGTGTTCAGCCTGTTGTGATAGACTGCATCTAGTGTTCAGCCTGTTGTGCTAGACTGCATAAAGTATTCAGCCTGTTGTTCTAGACTGCATCTAGTGTTCAGCCTGTTGTGCTAGACTGCATAAAGTATTCAGCCTGTTGTTCTAGACTGCATCTAGTGTTCAGCCTGTTGTGCTAGACTGCATCTAGTGTTTAGCCTATTCTGACAGTGTTGTTATAGTGTTGTGTCAGACTGCATCTAGTTTTCAATGTTGCTTCTAGTGTCCAGCCTGCTCTGACAGTGTTGCTTCTAGTGTTCAACTGTTCTGCCAGTGTTGCTTCTAGTTTTCAGCTGTTCTGACTGTGTTGCATCATTTGTTCAGCCTGTTCTGCCAGACTGTTTCTAGTGATATGCCTTTTCTACCAAACTGTATCTAGTATTTAGCCTATTTTCCTAGTGTTAAACTTGTTTAAACAGACTGCATTTAGTTTGCAGCCAGTGTTGTATCTAGTGTTCAGACCATTCTGCCAGTGTTGCATCTAGTATACAAACCAGTCTGGCAGTGTTGCATCAAGTGTACAGAACAGTTTGGCAGTGTTGCATCTAGTGTACAGACCATTCTGGCAGTGTTGCATCTAGTGTACAGACCATTCTGGCAGTGTTGCATCTAGTGTACAAACCATTCTGGCAGTGTTGCATCTAGTGTACAGACCATTCTGGCAGTGTTGCATCTAGTGTACAAACCATTCTGGCAGTGTTGCATCTAGTGTACAAACCATTCTGGCAGTGTTGCATCTAGTGTACAAACCATTCTGGCAGTGTTGCATCTAGTGTACAGACCATTCTGGCAGTGTTGCATCTAGTGTACAAACCATTCTGGCAGTGTTGCATCTAGTGTACAGACCATTCTGGCAGTGTTGCATCAAGTGTACAGAACGGTTTGGCAGTGTTGCATCTAGTGTACAGACCATTCTGGCAGTGTTGCATCAAGTGTACAGAACAGTTTGGCAGTGTTGCATCTAGTGTACAGACCATTCTGGCAGTGTTGCATCTAGTGTACAGACCATTCTGGCAGTGTTGCATCTAGTGTACAAACCATTCTGGCGGTGTTGCATCTAGTGTACAGACCATTCTGGCAGTGTTGCATCAAGTGTACAGAACAGTTTGGCAGTGTTGCATCTAGTGTACAGAACTACAGACCATTCTGGCAGTGTTGCATCAAGTGTACAGAACAGTTTGGCAGTGTTGCATCTAGTGTACAAACCATTCTGGCAGTGTTGCATCTAGTGTACAGACCATTCTGGCAGTGTTGCATCTCGTGTACAGACCATTCTGGCAGTGTTGCATCTAGTGTTCAAGTTGTTTGGCCAGTGTTTCATCTAATGTTCAAACTATTCTGCCAGTGTTTCATCTAATGTTCAAACTATTCTGCCAGTGTTTCATCTAGTGTTCAGATTCCTTTTCTGTCGTGTCATAATGTAGGCAACTTCACACCAATGCACTTTTCTGAAGTGAGCTGGCTAGAGTAAAAGGTACATTTATACAATACTAAAAATTACACAGTCATTTAATTTGCCATTATTCTTTGAATGAAAATACACTTGTATATCCTTTTTATTATAAAATAGTTTTTCAAAAAGTGAATCTGAACACATGCTGAGATCAAATAATCCAAAAATGCAATCAAAACTATTTACTTTATCATTAAAAGTGCTCTTTTGTTGAGCATATAAAGGTTTTAACACTGTTATATAAATATGATAAACATTTTGAGATTTTTTTAGAGTTACAATTACTTTTTGATTGAACAAAGATTCAAACTGTTTGCACTCAGTACTTGTTTATATTGACCAAAAAACTTCTCTGCAATCAAAAGATGGGGGAGGAATTGGTGTACAAAAAATTAGTTCGTGTAAATACATATGATTAGTTTAAGATAACAATTCCTGTTAACAGTTAAGCTGTATTTACAGTATATTGCATTGGTATGGATTGAAATAGTAGCTTATGTTTGCAGAATGTTGTATATTATAAAGAGTATGAAGACTCGCTCAGTGTTTTCAAGTGCGCGTGCGACTATATGAATATGTAGTTCCTATGTCAATTGCACATAAATTTGTATACTGTATAAAGAGCAAGGTTATTTAGCTGGCTCTGATAAGTCCTGGCAACCGCAGGTTTTGATGACTGGTACTTTCACTTTTGTTTGTTTGTTTTGGGGTTTAACATTTGTTATATCTCGGCGGTCAGTCCACCTAACCGGTTTTCCTGGATAACTAACCAGTAATTGCCAATTTCTCCGCAAGTGACTGACTACTGTTCCCACATGATCTACTCTGAATCAGCGGTGAGAGACAAATGAACATAAGACACAATGTCTGAGAACAATTGTCACGGAGAAATTTTGCCCTGCCCAGGGGTCGAACCAACGACCGATGGATTACTAATCCAGTGCTCTACCTATTGAGCTAAGCAGGCGGGCTTACTTTCACTTTACTCTGCCCTCAACTAGAGTATACTGAGTTGTAAGCTGCTGTATACCCAGCAGGTCAAGAAGAAGCAAAATATAAGCTCAAGTCCTACTTCCATACATTTTTTGTTTGAAAAGGTTAGCAAAAGTAAGCAGTTTTTCATTTATATGTAACAAATTAATTGATTTTTGTTGACTAATAAATTTGTATAATGTATGCATCTTTTTATGAACAAAAAGTACATGTAAATAAAATTATTAAAATGTCAAATTATCATGACAAATTATCTTCATTATCATGTTACTTAAGTCATGTAATTATTACAGAAATTAAGCTGAAAATATATGGGAAAATATCTGCCATAGTATGACTCATTTTAATGAATTTTCACAGGTGTTTTAATTCCTCTTAATTTTCTTTGTACGAAATTTATATATTATGTTTTTAAGTTGACACCTACCTTGTATTTACTTATTTTAATTTAGGTATCAAAATACCCGTATAGTATTTTAACAAAGTATTTCAAATACAACACATGTCAGCCATTGAACCAATAATATTTTCCTTACTACTTCATTTGTATCATCAAGTAAAATAGAAATTTCAATCCAGTATCCACATGTTTGTTTAAATTAAAAGTTAAAATATTTCATTTTCTCCGATCAAATTTTGTAAGTAGACGCTTTGCAAATATTTATATTACCCTGTATTTATAAATCAAAACATACAAGACTCCCTAAATTGGTGACAATTTGTAGTTTTTTCAAAACTGTCAAGTTTTCTCCACGTGTGTTTCAATAGTAGCCACAACTGAGTCATTGAAAGCGAGAAAATTTGTTAAAATAAACGCCTCAGCAGGATAAGAAAATTTAATCAAGTAAAGGCCAAGCGTCCAATGAATACGATTCGCTCAACAAGTGTCAGAAGTGTTTGTTTTTGAAATAAAAATGCTATATCGTGTTTCGTTCATTATTAGATTTCCTTGTTGAGAGACTATAGTAAGTACTGTCAAAATTTGCATTTCAGCTATGGGTTTACTTTTCGAGCTAGAGATGGGATTTTGTGTGGGAAAATGTTTCAAAACGGTAGAAAAAGTACTTTAAGTTACTGATTTCTTGGGAAAGGAAACTGTGACATTTGTTTTACAGAAAATCCTTACAATACATTTCACAATGCATTAATTGCATATTTGCATGTCTAATGAGCCAGTCTGGATCGAGTAAGCGAAGGAATATAAGTCTTTTAAGACATCCCCCACCCCACCCCACAAAAGAATGACATTTACAAATAATGTTTATCGCCACTCAGAAAATCTACGTTCTTTAGTAAAAGTACTGATTTTGGAGGCTTTTCAGGCAGAAAACAATTCTAAAATACATACTCAGATATTTCAAAATTTAACTCAAATGTTTGTTTACATGCTAAGATTAATCTAAAGTAACAGGTACGTAATATTGTAACAGAACATTTAATTTTCAACCCTGAATATGTGAGACTGTTGTGTTACAAAAGTGCAGTTTTATATTTTCATAAAAAAGGAAAAAAAACGTCTAGCTTTTAAGCCCGCCTTTAAAATTTGAGCATAATGAAGGAAAAAAACAACATATTTACATAGTTTTCAAAGAAAATATCAGTTTTGAGTTCAAACTCAATCTGGATGAAAATGAAAGCTTGGGTGTTTCGAAGTAACAATACTGTTAAGCATATTTTACCGTCAGGTTGAGCTATTAAACCTCTTGTTTCATTGTAATAAAATGGAAAGACCTGTCATAAAATGTCATTTTCATCCAGACGATTTCTATTTGGTGCAGATTGCAATGTCTTTAATATAAGTCTAGAAAGTCAGTTTTCTTAAAAGGCTGTTCAATTAGAGATATGTTGGCTGTCTTTAAAGCCCACTTTCCATGAACAAGCGTGTATTGACGTAAATATCCTCACTGGTTTGATCTTTACTGATTTGACTACATGCGAGACCTTTGACAGTATTCATAATTGACAATGAACATTAGCCCAATATATGTACGTCCTAAGAACGGACGATTCAGTTTTCCGGTGGTAATGCACAGACCCTGCAATTCAGAAGTCACGAGTTTGATACCCCGTTTCCTTCTTCGTTTAACTTCGTTCTTTTTATTCAAAATGATTATTGACAACTTCCTTGAAGCACAGAATTTATACAAGTAAAATATATCTGTTAAAATCTTTTGTTTAGATTCTGCGACCAACACTTAGTATGCAAATACTTGGAACTTTTGAATTGACACGAAGCTGTTAGCGTGTGGGCACTCAAGCAGTGGTCGAGACTCGAGTGACAGGAAGGTGCTGTATGTTATACCATCTTAATTCTTTAAAGAATTAATGGTGAAGAGGTTTTCATTAATTTTAATTCAATTTTTTATTCACGCCATCATTCCTCAATAAAAACTGAAGTGGTGCATTTCACATAATACTTTTCTCTCATATTGCACAATGGGAATACAATTAGGCTTGTACAAGACGAAAAATGAAAACATTTAGCCACCTGTACAGCTCTACCGTTCTCGTCTGTTACAGGCACCTCTAATTTGGCGATTATTCTGTTTAAAAAATCAAATTTACACACGTGTTATGTTTATCGCCTCAGAATTTGCACAAGTTTAATTAGCAAACGTAAACTATAGAGTGTAAGAGGCCCTCAAAATCCCTTTTATAATGAAATATTGGAATAACAGCAGAAAAACATCTACTCTTCAAACATTTGATTTCGTAGCAAAACATTTGGCCAGGCACGTTTTGAACAATTTAATCAAATAATGAGCGATATATTTTTGTATAGAAATTGTTATAATACAATTTGTAAACAAAATGGATAACATCAAATAATTTGCGAGAGGCACCTATTCAGCAAAATGTTATTTCTAATTTCACTGACTATTGATTAAACTGGAAGGGATGTGTATATATGATTGTAAGGCCAGACTTGTTTCTGTATATATACTTAACGATACTTATGTTTGTTTTGTAAAAGTTTGCTTTTTTCTGACAAGGGTATTGACTTCTTGATACGCTTAAAGAGTATCATTTGTCAGAAAGGAAAGTTTTTTCTGGTTTTAGTAAGACATTTATTTTAATTTTCAAAGAATCGTCAAAATTTTGTGATACATCTACTGTCTATTGTAATCAAATGTTAACTAATTCCTTAACTTGCATTATCTCATTATTATTATTATTATCATCATCATCATTATCTTCACTGATATTATCATTATTATCTGTTTAACTGAACTCTCTTTTCAAGACAAATTTTATGCACCTGCCAGTGAATCTTCACTGGAGTGGACATCAGACCAATAGTTGCATGCGGCATCCACTTTTGCGTATCGAACTGAAATCAAACTTTAAGATTCGAAGCCCATATCTTTAGAACCAGTCTCCAATAATCTTTGTGCGCATGCTCTGCTTGAAAGTACGTATTCTGGAAAACGAAAAATCATCATAACCTGTTGTCAAAATTTTCGTCTAAATGAACTTTCACCTGTTTAACTTTGCAATCTGCATGTTAAAATAGCTGCAGTTGGAGCAAATCGTTCCAAATATTTTGGAGGCATGAAATGACTACTTGAATTATCGCCTCGTTTTCATTCGTGAACAAATCGAAGATTTAAAATTAATAGCTGATATACTGAATAAGATAGACATATTTTTTTCAGAGCACGCTGATACACCATTCAAACCTGTATTTTATTTTTTCATTTAGCGATTTTGCTTTTCATTTTACCAGACAAATCGAAGCAAAGCATGCTTCGTGTATCTAAGTTCTTAACCTCAACAAAATTCTCAGTAAGGTCTCTGTGCCACATGGATTTATATATTCATCTGAAAACAGCATAATTTTCAGTAACGTCTCTGTGCCACGTGGATCCTTATATTCATCCGAAAGCAAAATATTGTTCAGTAACGTGTCTGTGCCACGTGTATCTTTATATTCATCTGAAAACAACATAATTTTCAGTAACGTCTCTGTACCACGTGGATCTTTATATTCATCTGAACACAACACAATTTTCAGTTTACGTCTCTGTGCCACGTGGATCTTTATATTCATCTGAACACAACACAATTTTCAGTTTACGTCTCTGTGCCACGTGGATCTTTATGTTCATCTGAACACAACATAATTTTCAGTGAAGTCTCTGTTCGACGTAGATCTGTATATTGATCTGGACACAATAAGATTCTCGATAACGTCTCTGTGCCACAAGGATCCTCATAACATAATTCACAGTAATGTGTCTGTGCCACGTGGAATTTTATTTGATATAAACGCACAAAAAATGCCTAGTTACGCTTTTGTGCCACATGGTTCTTTAGATTCATCCGAACAAATATAATTCTCAGTATTCTCTCTGTGCCACATGGATTCTTATATTGATATGAACTCTCACACACACACAAAAATCAGTTATGTGTACGTGCCACGTGGATCCTTCTATTGATATGAACGCACACACAAATTTCCATTAACGTCTCTGTGCCACAGAGACCCTTCTGTATACCGTTTCCTAGGTTCGAACCTCGTTCCGAACCTTATGCTTACATGGGATTGGGGTCTTTTAGTGTGTCCTTTTTGATAATTTCGGTTACTTACCGCCTTACATCTCCAAACTATTGTAGGAAAAAAATAAGACCCACAACCGACAATAAGAAAAAAGGCATTATCAAACCAAATAAGAGGGTCTAGTATTCGTGCCTTTGTAAAAACAAATGAACAATCATAAAGATCTATTTGCTTTAAAAGCCTAAATCAAAGTCATGACAACGAAACATTTACATCAAACATATTTTCTAAAGAAAAACATGGTGACATTGACGTGCACTTCGCATATTTTACGGATCTCGCTACCCCGAAAAGCCATCCCCTTTAAACTCCAAAGCTAAAGAAAATATTTACACCAAAATGAAAAACTCTAATAGATCTAAAACGTTCATAATACTATTTTAAATTTTCCAAGTGCAATTTGTTAACCTTTCAACCTGTTTTGAATAAAATTACAAGTTTTGATTAAAGTTTTATAGAAATGCTAAAATGTGTTATGATTTGGGCTTATTGAGAATAATCCCCTATTAGAGTATATTTATTAGCTAGTAATTTGTTTATTTGAGGAAACGAAATTACTTCTTCAATATTCTTTTACAAATAGAACAGTCTTCTTTATAACGTTAGTAAATGATGTTTTTTATCTGGATAATTGTTCATACAAAGTTTCACACGGTGAAATACAGCTGTAAAATTTAATAGACATTTTGTAAATATTTAAAGTATTACACATAATGCTGAAAAATAAACATATAAATATACATGACTGTATTTGTTACTGACAGGATGTGTACATTTGGGACACCTTGAGACCAAAACAAAATTTGAAAGTCTTTGTACGTCTTCTAATTAAAAGAAATATACATTTAAACTCGAAATCATTTATAAAAAAATAACATAAATTCGAATTCGACGCATTGTTCTAATAATTCATTAAAAATCACACTCATTTTTTTTTCATGGTGGGCCTTTTTGATGTATAATAATATAAAGGAATTTTTAGTAGGTCCACGCATTGAACAACGCAGATTCTGTATTGGCAGAAAAAAGCGTAAAATAAATGAATGAATGAATGAATGAATGAGTGTGTGGTTGATTGATTGATTGATTGATTGATTGAGTGAGTGAGTGAGTGAGTGAGTGAGTGAGTGAGTGCGTGCGTGCGTGCGTGCGTGCGTGCGTGCGTGGATGGATGGATGGATGGATGGATGGATTTTATCTTATTTAATTTGTTATTCAATTTAATTACTTAAAAGTAAAAGTTTGTAATATTTTTGTCTAGCAGCTTTTTTATTCAAAGGTCCAGATTCAGTAATTTAGTAATTTGCTAATGAAATTTGCACCCTAAAAAAACATGTGTTCTTAAAACGCTCATTAATTAAGTGGTTTCAATTGTTGTAATTGATCCTTATCTGTTACAGTATTACCAGTAACGTCTTTGCTAGTTATGTCACAATATTCTGTAATTACTAGTTATATAACGACATACTATACATATATACTATACAAGATATTATCTAACTAGGTGATGAAATGCGGATATAATCTGATTGATAGGTAATTTAGGAATTTTGACGGATAAGCTATTTACTATGTAACCATATAACTTCTTTTTATTTCTTCAGGAGACATTTTAGTATTGGAAACTGGTCATGAAAATCTCCGTCGGTTAGTTAGAGTAAAACAACTGATGATCGATTACCATAATAAATATAATATAATTTAGTCAAAACGTGTTGTTGCCTAGTATAGTATTTTGTATCATTTATGCTAATCATTTGACAACTAATCAGGTTATTTTTGTGCGCAAGCGCCATTTCAGACGAATAACGTTTTGCACTCATACTTAAGATTCTTAACCCATTTTTGTTCAGCAAGGTTATGTATACTTCGTGCACGAATCGTTAGTGACCTCAACGATCATCAGTTGATGAAAATAATTAATTAATTAGCCTATTACTACTCTTTTTGATTATAATTTAATCACCTGAATGTCAAATGGTTCCATTAATAATGTCTCAGCAAACAGTCTTATGGACAACCAAAGACACTTGCATTATAAATGACTGTGTATGAACCTGAAAAAGTGCATTTTTTGTTTGTTGTTTTTTGGGGGTTTTTTTTCATATATAGTCTTAAGCCTGACTTATCACATTCTGCCTTACGTAGCAAAGACACTAGACGCCATTTTCATAATTTTCTTGCAGAGGAGAATGCTTAAAGATAAATTCATATTTGGTCCTCATTTTTAAGGAACATTCTTCCAGTAACCGGATCATCTCGACAGTCATTTTTTTAACAAAGGCGTTCCGAAAAAAGCAGACATACTTTAACGAATTTCATAATTCAGTCCGAAATTAAGAAAATGTTTGAACAAAAGCATACTGAAGTAGAAACAAAGGTTTGAAAAAGTTTACTTAGTATAGATTTAATGCAAGGCGTATTTAAAGATATCATAAAATTATCATAAAATGCACTAATGGACAAACACATCCGGAAAATGCGCAGTGTCACATTCACTTTATAATCTGCCATTTTCAGTGTTGATATAAACATAAAGCAACACAATCTAAATGTTGTGTAATATTTATTACCTCCTTGCTCACTCGTATCAAGGCTGTAAATGTATCCCTCCCTGGTGTCATCATGGCTTGACATACCAGTAAACATAACTGTAAACAAATAAACAATCATGTCGATAATTAGAGCCTGTGTGATATAAAAATTACTTATACATTTAATGGTCCTTGAAGATCAACAACCGTGGGTCTCCGACGATGTTAATGGTCGTAACGTAAGACCTTCCAAACGGTGCCATACATCCAGTCCCGGCGTCTGAAACTTAAAACTGTACAAAAATCTAATATTTTTTTTTAAATATCCAAACCCATTCAAGTTGATATGGATTTGACTTCAGAAAAGTATTGACATGAAGACGCTTGCTTACCAGATGAGCTCAGCGGGATCACTCAGAACAAACGCTTGTTTGAACTATAGATTCATTCATTCATAACTATATCATTGAGGCTTCTGTTTTTTTAGAAATTGGTATTTGTTTTTCACACTTTCATTCTACGATTGGAACGTCATTTAAAATGCTTTTTGAAACAAAACAAAAATCTACAGTCAGGGAATGTCGGTCGCTTTTTCATCATTAAGTACGGAACTGTCCGTTAATCCAGATTTTATCACTTCCTCCGGCAGACCGTTACCTATCTTCCGGCTGAAAACACACAAAAATCCTCTTTTATTCCATTTAAAAATTACATAGTTTACAGACAAGCTTCTCAAATAAAATCACTAATTGTCTTTCGGAATAAACGTTAAACCTGAGATCCCATGTATATCAGTGCTATACATGAAAAGAAAAAGGGGTGTCTCTGGAATTGGGGGCTTTCTGTATCTTACACTATATATCCCACAACCTAAAATAACAAACATCTACAGGGCGTCCGTCACATGAACTACCGGTAACGAAGATAATAAAACTCAAATAGCTGTAAAACACAGCAGACCCATTTAATGTCTTTAACTTACACAGACTTGTAGATCTCCATCTTTAGTCTTGAAAAATAGTAAGAAAAGTGGGTGTTATGTTTCAAACAAGAAAGATATTTCCGCTCAAATGAACTTACCAATAAAATTAACAAAAAATCGTAGCAAATTTTCTGCATGTATATGGACATAAAAGCTCTACCACCTTATCAGAAATAGTCAAGCAAAATGATTCCAACATAAAATATATAGATTCGGTCAAACTATTAAAACCAGCCAAGAAAACTGAGAACATTTCTAACCACCATTATGGGGGTACCATTTCTTGAGGCCTGATTGACTGAACTGCTGGCATCATACTTTTTTTTCAATAGATTTCATTATTTGTCTTATATAGATCTAGGTTATCAGTAATAAACAAATTCTATAACTCTATCTGTACACATTTGAACGAAATTTTGAAATTACTGTTGAAGAGACTATCAACTTATGTCACAAATTTATAAACCTTACGTTACGACGTTATATGGGCCACTTGAAATCTGCTACGATTCAGTAATAACTTTGAAACGGAATTTATTTAGCTTGAAGTGCCATAGCGTCATCATTTACTTATCTATGTAATTAAAGTCAAAATCCAGTCCTGAAGTGCAATTCAAACCTTTAGTAGTAGATAAAAATCTAGGTGGGATTTTCATACTTTGATGTCAAACAACGTTATTTGTTGTATACAGAACAATTATTTAATGTGTATCTATGTGTATCCATATATATGTCTAGGTTACTGGTAACAGTTCACGTTTAGTCAGCGAAAAATATAAGAATGTATTAACAATAGAATTTTCTTATCATTTTCTGTCAGAGCTCTTGGCGTGAAAATGACTGCGAATGGGAAATGTAGTTTATTTCTGAGATTATGAAGAAATTCAGACCTTTAGTATTTTAACTAACTGAGATCATTGCACACAACAATCAGCATTAAAATAATTATAGTGGTTTTGTTGTAACTGCTGCTGGTATTGTTGGGAAGTATAGGATTACAAAATGGCCTTCACCAGTTGAATTCGAAACACATAAAATCACAGAAAAGGAAGTTAACTTTAAGTAAGACTTCCATTTTTTAAATATTTATTAGTATATGAAAATATATTTATGCAATAGACATGAAGTTACACACCTTATTGAAATAACGACTATCTGAACTTGTAAAGCTCACCCAGCGACATTAGTGATAATGAAGACAATGTGAAGTTTATACAATGTATTTTTTTTACAAATTTCTTTCGTCAAAGTGGTTTATGAATGCTTTTACTGTATGATTGTTATCTAAGGCACTGAATAAGAGCAGCTTATTTTGCCAAACTACTATTGTGACCATTCTCATTTAACGCAGAAAACATTTACTTTTTTTCTGTCCCAACCCACCAAAAGTTGCAAGTTTTTCCATAGTCTTTATCCTTCAAATGTGTTTGTTTTATTGCCTGCACGCGATGACGTGTCAGAACTTGACGTTATGATGGGTACCTACATAACATAATAATCAGATCTAATGCATACAAGTGTGATAACGTTAAAGAGTCTTTGGCAAATTTATTGCCCCTTCTTTCGTAATCATTGTTAGGTCATGATGGAAACAAATAATGTTAACCAAAACCACCATTGCTGTAGACTTGTAAGGAACAAGACGGCTGAAGAATTATTTACAGTCTGCGATAATTATCTACACAGTCCCGATTTAGAAACAAAATGTTCTCATACACATCCACATCATGTTAAAAGCAACAGCAGCGGATGCAGCTGTGACCAAAAACTACAACAAAAAGAACAACATGGCGAGGACAGAACTTACCCGCGATGAGGCTTCGAATCGACACAGCCGGGAACTGGACAATAACTTCCAAACTTCATCTTTCAGAGTGCACCGATCAGAACTCCCCAACAATTGCAGTTAAAAATAATAAATAATTGAAGAAATTGGTTGAAAACTTGATGCTGAATAAATATGACTACATTAGTGCATTGCGCGTGTATGGTGCAGACGATGAGATCTATGATGACAAATTTTATCGTCACATTTCTGCCCCCATGTCTTAGCAGTATTTTGTCTGTTTGTATAGTGTCATTTTCAAGAGAAAATTTGTAAAAATTGTGTATTTATAGTATCTTGTTCAACCCAGGTAGCTTAAAAAGGTTTTTACAAGGGGTGGTAAACTCTTATTAATAAGTTGCCTGAAAATGTTAAAATTATGACCAATTTTGTGTCAAATGGCGTAATATATATACAATATAAATACTGCTTAATGGGGGTAATACGTTATAATAATGTTTAGTTTAAATAATTTACAAACAGGATTTATTCGTACAAGAACACTCCACTTCATGATGTAGCAATTCATATTTAGCTCACCAAACAATTTTTTTTAATAAATCGGAATAAGATGAATTATTACAGGATATATATTTAGACAATCCAATATTTTTTCTCACATTTTTATCATTATGAATTGAATTTCAAACTTAATCATTGATTTCATACCGCAATATTTCTCAATGCACGGCCATAAAATGCTCTTGATATTTCAATTTTCCCTTCTAATCGATTGGCCATAAATCAGTCGGACGTTTAACAAACCCTAAGACAACTCCTTTGACCCTACTATTTTTATTATCTTTATAAATTATTATGAATAATCTCTGATAGTTATATCTGGTCCAGTTTTGTTATCTTTTACGAGCCTATAACAAACATTTTGTTCATGCTTTTTCAATGAAATTGAAATCATTGACTCTTTATTGCTAGGCATATTCATAACACTTGACCACTTAAAGACATATGTACAATATATTATTGAAATATTTATTAATGACTGGAGCATAATGAATCCAACTATTAACCGTTACCGCGATAAAAGTAATTGTGTTGTCATTGTGGACGTTACAGACCAAGATCCATATTGTCAGTTCAGTGGCTACACTGTTCGCTACATAGTATGTTTTCACCCCTATAAATGACAACTCAATGAAGAACCAGTTTATTTTAGAAATTTGGTAGGGTAGGACATATGAAATTGTTATTTTTCGTTTTGTATATTCAACACTTGGCAACTCTGTGTCACGTATACAAACACTACAGTGACTGATAGAAAACAAAGAATCAATATATCAGTAACAAGTGGTTTTCATAAACACTTAAGAGTTTGTACACCCATTTCTTTTTTTAAACTGAATTTCTTATTTACTTTTAGTTACTTTTTACATTTCTGAACAATTTACTAGGTTGATTATCGTCTGAAAGTCTTTGGTATCGAACAAATAGTCGGCATGTTATTGTTGTTTGCTACGGCCAAAGTAGAAGTTGATCCAAAATGTTGTATTGTATTTGTGTATTGAATTAAATATATATATACCAATAAAAAAATTCAAAGCAAATGTGCGAAATGACTGTAATGAGATAAAATGGCCACGTGATTAAGTCACATTCCAGAACAATTTACTGTTGCAGCGCATACCATAAAAAGTAAATATTTGGGTTTATTGTTAACTACCAAAAGTTGCAACATGTTTGGTTTAGCTATGAGCACTTCTTTCCCTGTTAACAAGCTTGATAAAATGTTAATTTGCGGACAAATATGCCACTTTATATACACATCTATTACATTAATCACCGAAATCTAACTATGTTTAGGCTAGTCGTCATTCCATAAAAAAAAGGTTTCCGCACAGATATAGAACGACAATAATTCTACAGTTTTTACCTTAAAAAATGCACTTCGTCATTTTGCCACGCCTTGAAACCAGTTACAAGAGCAATTTGATTATCCGGTTTTAAAAAAAAAATATATATATACCTAGCAAGACTTTAATATGTCTCCTACGAAAGTAATATTTCGTGTTCTGACCTGCAGTCCTTCTGCGGAAAACCCGTGTGGGAAAATAGCATAACTTCATTGTTTTGCTGCACCATGCAAAGAAAAAAGAAAAACTCAATTAGAATATTTACACTATTACCTAATTAAACTCTTTTTATTTATGGAAGAAATAAAACATAAGCCTCTTACATATAAGTATTATAATTGCACTGCATCAAAAGAAATGATAAAGGAGAAAAAACATCACCCTGGCGCAGACTCTACGGGAGAGCTATTGGTGCACAACCTGTTTGGGCCGATATCTATAACTATCTAACAGCGGGCGTGAATCGGTTCAAGTTTGTAATAATAACGTTGTTAGATTGTCATCAATCTACATTGAGACCCACTTGATTCCAAAATTGCTTTCATTTTCATCTTACCATCGCAGGAATGATCCGAGATTGGCCAAACTTGGGGATAACATCTCAGTTTTTGTTGTTGTTTGTTAAGCCTGTAGTGAGAATACTCCGGCGTCGGTACATCGCAACGCGGGTATGGTAAGTTCCTAAGTACCGTAAAGTATATGTTAGCGATACACTGTATGGGATTTCACTTTGAAGATTAAATAATATTTATCGATTCCTTAAATGCCCAATTTTTGTAAGAAATGTCTGAAATGGATATGTTTATACAATTTTGAACAAATTAAGTAAAGATTGAAGCACCCTCCGGTGTAAGTTGTTTCGGATAAAGCATACATTTAGAATACAGCAAAATGCACTTGAAAACCGTGTTTAACAGAAAACCAAACAAGGAAACATAAACTTGCAGAGATATTAAAAACAAGGTTAAAATAAAACCAGCACGCAAATTACTATGTTCCAAACAATTACTCGAAAAAGCGCATAATAAGATTTAGGGATATGGTGTGTTCATAGGAAACTGTAAACTACACACGTAAAATTGCAGTGCATTTAATTAAACAACAGCAGAATTAAAATAAATAAAATTAATGAAACCCGGATGCCGGCTGTTGTGGTCGAAAGAAAAAGGTAGTCCAGAAAACCTGTACAATTTTATTATTCTCTCTTACATCAGCGACAGGTGACGGCTTTTCTATGCTTCTGCGGTACTGTAAATTACACAGTTACTGTTGATTGTTTTTCTCTTTCTTTTAAACTGTTTAATATACATCTACCAGTCTTTTGAACAGCGGAAATCTTACTGAAGCTTAGATAGCGTCCGTGGGAAAATAAATTAATAAATATCACCACATCCTCTGTAAATGTCGTGTACGACCGGACTGGACAGTGGATATCAAGACAGCACCTCTCAAAATTGATTTACATTCTATTCAATTTTGTGCCGCTGATTGACTAGTTAATTGGTATAGGGACCCTTCGACACGAGATCATACAGTTCCGTGAAGATTTACTGATAATGTCAACGAAAATCTCTTGGGGGACGCACTTGTTTGAAATGTTACGGAAGTGTTTGGAGGATGGTTACGTTATAAACCCCACCACTTCCATCCGTTGTGATAAAGGTGGATTCACTTTGAAATGATATGTTTTCACAATCATTATTATAATGATTTCTTTTAATACATTTATTATTATCATCATCATCATCATCCTTATTATTATTATTATCATAAGTAATACCCCTATTAACACGGGCAATAATGAGAAATAAAATGAAATAAATGATAATTGAAGTTCTGTAGAAATTATACCACTAATAACTAAAAATCCCTTTTTCCTTATTTTTCAGGATGAATATAAAGTGTTCCTTTCTGTCCATCTTTCAATGAAATAGATGATGTAATTATGAAAAAGTAGTCAGGAAATTTTGTGATTATATTTATTAGAATTGTAGCTTTCTGAAATGAGTAAATGTTTAAGTCTGTCTTAATATAAGATATGATAATGTTCAAAATAATATTAAGCAAAAGGAAATGTATATAAATAAGTTAATAAAAATAGAATGAATATGAAACAATTTTCTAAAGTAATGTCTATCCCTAGATATTAGCTAGTTCAAGTAGAGGCCTTTTTTCTTATTTCGAAAAAGTATCTTTCTGGAAGTTCTCACGCTGCTCTATTCTTATTTAAGAGCGTAATATAAATGTTATATCTAACCTTTTATAATTGTTTAATGTGCCTAATATCAATTTATTCAGTCTCTAATCGGACGTGGAATTTTTATGAAAACAAACAAAACAGTGTTTTTCTAATCAAAACACAAACGACAAGAAACTACAATAAGATTTAAAAATATTTTTAAAACAAAATTTCTGTCAAATAAATACTTTTTCAAAGCTATCCTTAATTAAAAAGGGATAGTGTAGAACCTTGTAACCCCCAGGTGTCTCAAGTATCCCCCGTCTAGTCAAAATATTATTGTTTTTGCTCTGACCAAATGATTATTTCCTTGTAGTATTTGTAATCTCGTATTTATGTTAGTTTAAACCATTCTTAAGCAACTTTTTTCACGAGAAAATGTCAACTTCAATAAGTAATGTAGCAAAAATAATATTTTTAGAAAGCTATTTATATAAGACTAATGTTTCGAGCGTGTATGTTAGTGTGCTGTGCCTTGGTCAAAATGTTAAAGGCTTTAACTTTATAAAAATATTATCACTTTAGGTTATTTGCGAAGTTCAATGTTTTATTTATCCTATAAGCAATCCCCTTTTTAGTTATAAAGGAAATAGTTTAAGTACTTTTATACCTTTAGTCAACTTTCATTCCACAAAATATGGCTTAGGATTAATGTTTTATTTTCCTACACTAATATTTTCATTGTTTTCATAGCGTTCCAAAAATATATATATTGGTGTCAGCCCAAAACTTGCTGTAAGCATTCCCTCGTTCTTTAAACCCTCTAGGAATCCATGCCCGGTTAATTGAAATCTGCCAAATGGCCCTATCTTTGTAGGCATAAGTGAGTTTGGACGTCAAAATTGTAACAAATTTCTTAATTACGATAAAAACGCTATCATTTGCTAGTACGCGCTCTTCCTCTATTAAAGGGGCGGAGTTTCATGGAGATTAGAGAGTAACCAATCTTCCTTTGTCCTATCATAGAGTCTCTCAAGCGTCACGTGATTTATCGATAAAATGGAATTGAAAATGGAGGATTGTGACTGGTCTGTTTACGGATCTTGTATAGTTGTAAAAGATAGGAAGAATTGATGGGTGGCCGCAATGTGTGTTTCATACTGTCAGCAGATAAAATGCAGTTTTTCTTCCTACAAATGATTCAACGTTGTTGAAAAAAAACTGTGAAATATTTGATAAAATCGAGATTGCAATTGTATCGTGTTATATAAAGCTAAAGTATCACTTTCTGAAAAAGGATTGTTAAAAGTTGAATACATTATCAAGTGTTTGATTTAGTGAAAAGAAATTATTGTTAAAGTGACGTTAATAAACTGCAATGCGCTTTGAAGGTGATAATACCGTTACGGACTTACGGACCAAAGCTCCAGAGCAGCATTCATTCATGGATAACGGGAGTCAGACAGTGAACGCCTCACCAACAGCTGCAAGTGATCCACCGTCGGTGTCAGAAAATATGAGTGAAAAACAAACTTCAGTTCCGTCGAATTTTCAAATCCACAGAGCATTCTTGCAGGACAGTTTACATGCTTCGGACCAAATTCAGAAACAAAGTGTGAACTTCAGTGTTTCTAACGAAAATGGCACTTATGGTAGTTCGGTCACAGAAACCAAAACGCTAATGGCAGGTTTAGAATCCGAGATGCAGTTGAGAGAACAATACCATGCGCGCTGCTCCACACCAGTGGATGCATATGATACTGACGAAGAGGAGCTCGATCCTGTTGGGGATGGTAGGGACTCCCTTGGGTCCCCTGTGCAATCCCCGATCACCTCACCAACTTCCGGCAGAGAATCTGATCATGATGTGTCACTTGATATGAAGGATTTTAACGATAGTTCCATGGATGAGAACCTCAGTGTAAGCGAATTAAATAGCATAAAGGCTAACATTGCTGGAACGAGTAACAAGAAAAGTGGGAAAAGTAATTTAGTGAAACCACCGTATTCTTATATAGCTTTAATAACAATGTCGATACTTCAGTCTGAGCAGAAAAAATTGACACTTTCTGGAATATGTGAATTTATCATGAACAGGTTTCCATACTACCATGAAAAGTTTCCAGCATGGCAAAACAGTATTAGGCATAATTTATCCCTAAATGACTGTTTTATAAAAATTCCACGTGAACCAGGGAACCCAGGTAAGGGCAATTACTGGACCTTAGACCCAGCCAGTGAGGACATGTTCGATAACGGCAGTTTCCTCAGGAGAAGGAAGCGATATAAACGTCAGCATGCTGAACTGATGGCACAGAACGCTTCATTCATGGGATCACATCAATCATTCTTCCATCACCATGGATTCATGCCACAAAGTGTACATTCCAATGGCGTCGGAGCTTTGCCGTATCATCCATATATGCCGTCATCACTGGCGTCTCACTTACCGTACGTGGCACAGCAAAATGAAATCGCACGTGCCCAAAGTGAACTAGCCCGTGCGCAGCTTGTAAATCACCCGGCGTATCTGTCACAAGCAATTCACCATCAGATGCCGACGTCACCTCACCATCCAGCTACTGTGTCACCGACGTCACAGAAATCACCAGTTGCATCTCCGACGTCATCAACTACGTCATCATCGACACCGAAAACGTTTTCTATTGACAGTATAATTGGAACAAAAAAGGAAAATTCCAAAAAGTCACCTCCACCTAGTCCAACTACAACAACAACCGCAGCAGCAATAACAACAACGTCGCCATTAGTTCCGTACAAGCCGGCGGGAATTCCATCTGCGGCAGCCCTTAATGCTTTTAATCCCCTAGTTTCTATCAGATCCGGTGCAATAGACATGACAAGACTTGGTAACAGTGCATATCTGGCACCATACATGAATCAAGCCGCGGCAATGAACGCGATGGACATAGAAAAATACAGGCAATATTTGCAAGTGTATGGACTTCAAAATTTGCAAGCATGGCAAAGGTGATTTAATTCGGACGAACTGTCTAGACTTTTTGTGCTAAAAACTATATCATAATAACTTCTAGGGAAAAATGTAAGTAAATTTTAATGTTGTCAGGTGGTGTTATTTGTTGTTAATACAAAAACCTTTTTCTTTATAGATTCAATTTTGATTCCAATTTAGTGATCAAACAGTGTAATAGTAACAACGTCGTTTTCAAAAAACTGTTGCAGTATAAATGAAAATATATTGTCGGCTTGATTAGTTTGTAATTGCTAAAACTGGCCTACCTCAAACTATTTATTTGAAAATTAAAGCGTTCGTGTCAGACATTTTAACCAAAGACATTTTGCAGTGTAATTTGATTTAAATCGTTATTTCATATGTCTCGTTATTTTAAGATTGCAATTTTATTTCGTACATATGTACATAGATATACTTCTTTGTGCTATATATTGCATTGGTAACAATATTTCAGTATCATGCGATCGCAATAAACTTTTATCATAAACTAGACTTTGTTCACTGTTCATTTATATGTTTTATTTTTAACATGTCTAGTGACTCTGTTTTGAAAATGCAAGGGTCAGGCCTAACACCCGTAAATTAGTTCATGTCTTTATATAAACCCGGAAATGACAATATTGTATGAATAACTTTTTATATAGAGTAAAAATATTTAAAACGGTGTGGGAAATTTTGAATTGTACATTTGTATTCTATTCACATTGGGGAAAAGAAAAGCAGTAAAATTATTATCAAAATTATATATAAGAATCAACATCATTATACGGCACAGTGTTTTTCAGTTATGATGCAAACTTGTAACGTGAAAATGTATCACTATTTTTTAACAGTTATATCTGCTCTTGAGCCATTTATTTCAAGGCTGCTTTTAAAATGTTTAATAATAATAATAATAATAATAACAGTAATAATTAAAACGAAAATGATAATGATAATAACTACATATTTACCAAAACATTTACGTGAATTAGTGCACTTTAATATAATCTCTTTTCACCAAAATTTTTCCAATAGAAAACGTTTTAATGGAAGTAAACAGATAAAAGGAAACAAATGTTTCACACGCCGAAATTAAAAAAAGACCAGAGTAAATGAGTATTTGCGGGTAGATATTTTTTACGTTTTAAATGACCTTTCCTTCAACAGTTTTTTTTTTAATGATTTTTGAAATTTTAACAAGTGGCATACACCAGTTTTATTTCCAGTTCATCGAAATAAGTAGTTCTAATTAATAATTCTCTCTGTGTGTGTTTTTTTTTCTGTAGAAATAAACTGAATTGCTAATTGCACATGTATCTGGACTGAGTGATGATATGTGAAAACACGAGGCTACAGTTTATTTTTAGATTTTTAACACATTAACCTAGTTGTTTTTATAGATGTAATGGAAGATTAATATTTCATTGGATTAAATGAAACGTACTAGAGACTCGTGGAAATGTGTCTGGCGAAACTCTTAAGAAATATAATCCAGAAAATAAACGGCACATGAATGCAACAATGAATACGTTTTTATGGTTTCGAAAAGAAAAACCGCTGAAATTTGGAGAAAAACACACAAAACCCCCCCCAAAAAAGCCTATATATTTTTTTCCTGACAATTACGAATAAAGTAATAAAAAATGAAAGAATCACACTTAAGTCTTTAAGATATATATTTTAGGCTTTATAGAACTCGACGTTAATATCGTCAAAATGTGTTATTTAACATTCGAGAAAGTCAGTACACGTTCAACGTTATAATTCCGCAACTTGAAATGTACACACATATTTTATCTCTCGTGTTATATGGTTCTAATATTCTTCTAATGAGCATTCTATTCATAAGATAAATAAGATAGAGGCAATAGAATTTTTTTTAAAATGCAGTAAAGCAAACGTCTCTTGAATATTATTTTTTTATTTCAAAACCTGAAATCAGTTTCAATATTTGATTTTCTTAGAAAACAAATGTATACAATTTTCATTCTAAAATGTATTGTCATAAAGGACAAAAAGCAAATGAACAAAAATATGTGTTATACAATTATGTATTATCGCTGCTTCTGGTAAATTATTATATGAGTCTCCTGATATTTTTTTAAAGAAGTACCGTTTTGAAAAGTTTGTTTCACGATAAAATGAAACAAATAAAAACACCGGGCTCTTAGAAACATTTTGGTGAAGTTTTAAAATGTTCCTTTTATCAGTAAAACAGCTATAGAGTTCTAGCACCTCCTGCAGGAAGATCATGTTATTTCATATTGTTCATGTTATTTCATATAAATGCGCCCCTCCCGAATCCAATTCAGAACGACCCCAGAAGTTGAGCTTATTTTAATTAATTGTTCTAGGATCATGTGTTAAAGACCAGTCGACATAAATGTCACATTGAATTTAAGATGTGTTATTTCCACGAAATCTATATAATTTAAAGTTATATTATATGTCAGCTATGTGAAAAGATAATTAGTTTCAAATGATTTTAAATATAACACTACATCTTTTTCATGATGGCCTTGTTGCACCATTACCTCTTCTTAGCATTCCTTTATCTAAGTCTGAGTTATTTTCTCCTCAACCTGAGTAAAAGAAGTCCCTTCCCTCAGGACTTGTTATCATACTATGACAAACTCATCCAAACTCTACAATTTAGAGGTATACTTAGCCAGTTTAGTTTAGATTGTATTTATTTGCGTTAAATGATGGTAGATTTATTGCTTCTTAAAATAACTATTTTTCTGTGACACAGAACTCGCATCAAAGATAGAAAGAAGAATTTGCTGATACAGGTCATGTGCCATCCAAATATAACGTCAGCCGACAACACTCGCCTTGAGCTTTTTTTTCTTCTTGAAATCTTTTAGGCTCTATTTTTCTGATTACCACCAAATGTTCTCCAGAAATTGAGCACATCAACTGGAGTGTAGCTTGAAAATCAGTTGGACTTTCACTTGTTTTTCTCCCTCAGTTACAATGCAGAATTTGATAGCTACATAGTCTTGGTCCTGAAAAGTTATTGATACACTTGATTCTGTTTATATTTTTATCGGTTTAAACCCCACCAGAGCCGGCTTATTTTCTCCGTGATAATTGATTTTGGACAATGCGTCTAAAGATCATTTGTCTCTCACCCTGATTCAAGTGAGGAAGCAATCAGTCGCTTGCGGAGAGATTTGTTAGTAAGATACCCAGGAACACTTGTTTGGTGGGGTGACTGCCGGAATATGACCAAATAGGTTGACATAGGCGTCCCGATGAAAAAAAAAACAGAAGGTATATTTTTTCAATTGAAGAAAACATTGGACTTGTAAGTAACTACAGATTACCAATGTCGCAACCGTGTTTGTTTTTCGTTCGAATTCCGAAACATAAACGATTTTTTTGGCGATATTTTGTTTCAATATACATGTATATTTGTCCAATTCAATATAACCAGTGTTTTATCTTGGTGAATGGCAAATTTAAACTGCAAAAATTCTGTATTCCCCAAAACCATCTAACTCACAAACTATTTTCCGAGAATTGAAGAAGGAGTCCTTTTCGTCAAAATTTTATTTCTTTCGTATTAGTATATTATATTAATCAGAATAATGGTATATTTCTATAGATTATTATACTATTCTACACTGCTTTCGTAGAACAAGTCATATGAAGCTTAATAATGCTTACCATTGGAACAATATGTTATCAATTGATGAAATTACTGTTACGCCACACTGCCAATTAAATAACACCGTGGATAACCGGCTTCACTTGACAGGGGTAACTAGGCTACCGCTGTTTACTTTATTACCAGGGCAATAGGGGGCACTATTACCCTCGATAAAAATCTATTTATCTTTATGATTACTATACGATCACTCAATTATCAACCGTATCATTATCACCCGTTACGTCTACCTATCTTGTTAGTCCGCTAATTTAGATTGGAAGATCAACAAATAAAAGGTAAGAAAATTGTTGTCTGAACAGAAGTGATTATAGTAACAAGGTAAGAAAATATTGGTATTAACAGAAAATGGTGTTAGTCCCAGTTTACGACTGATAAGCCTTTTAGGCTAAGATTTGGATATATCTTCAAACAAGTGCCAAAACTAATGAAATTGTCAAATAAAACAGACAAGCTACATGATAAGATAATGCGGCCGTAGATAACTTGTTGCAGGTCATGATTTTCTGAATAAAAAAGAGTATTTTTGTGTGAAATGTATCGTGCTCCTTGTGTTACATATTTATAGTACAACAATATGTGTGACAATGGTAAAGGGGCAGATCAATGGTCCAGTGGTAACGCGCTGGACTTGTTATTCAGGTGTCGCAAGTTCGATTCCCCGGTCCTCCACAAACAATACTAATTGTCTGATGAGATGTTAAACCGAGGTACCATGTATCAGTCCTATACGCTGAGCATGAAAAGATCCAAAGGTGTCTCTGGAATAGGATGCTTTCTGTAACCACCATAACCTAAAATAACTACTCTCTGTAGAGGGCGTCGGTCATATGGGCAACCGGTACCGACGATAAATAAACTCAAATAGATAGATACAGTTATAGAAACAAAATATGTGTACGAATTTTCAATGAAGAAAAACATTAAGCAGAGTTAGCAAGCCAGTGAAGCACACCAGCAGATTTACATAATCAAGAAATACAATATCATTTCTGCTAGATAATTGGAATCTTACAAATATGCTGCATTGATAAATGAATGCAGAAATTTCATAGTTTTGATTCATGTGCAAAGAAAGCTGTTGCACACGGTTTTATTTGAGAGCGCAGTTTCGTATTATTTTCTCTATCAGTCTGTGCCCATACCGTGATTATGTTTAGTCAAAGAGATAAATATCAACAAAGAAAAACAAATTAGATATTACGAATCACTATTTGTCTCAATTGTCTTTTTATTTTTTCCTATTTCCAGAGGTCAGTAAAATGCCAAGGTCTGATTGCTTAAGTATATTGTTACAGAATTTATAGTGTTGGAGAATTGTATTCTTTGAGTTCATACAGGTAACCGTGTTCCATCATCACATTTTACTTTGCCAAAGCCAACAATATTCATGAAGAATAGTCAAAAGTCGAGTTCATTGTTCCAAATATTCATAGCATAATAAAAAAAGAGCTAGACTTTTATCAAGAGAGAGTTAACGATGAAAATACTCTTCTATATGGGAGGAACACTTCGTATGCTCTTTAGGGTCGAAAAGAAAAAAAATCATCTAAATATCAATGTTTCGTTTCCTAAATCAAAAGATACATTATTCATTCATATTATCTTAGAGCAAACACTTGAAAAGCCAGCCTCATTTTGTCTCGAAGAATATTTTTTTTGAGAAGCAGAAATAAGTGGATTTATCTGTCCTTAACATAAACAATGATACAAATAATCCATAATCCGCGGCGATATTTTGTAATGCGATAATCCCGTCAGCTTTTTCTCTACTTTCTATTGTACTGTAACAAAAACAGGATCATTTTCAACGAATTAAGATTATTGTTTTCGTTCAAATTGAAATAATAATTTACTTTCAGCCGATTTATTTTATCGACGTTTAAAAGACGGTGAAAATAACATTGCAGCATTTTTGTAAATTTATGGTATATGCTTAAATGATCTGTCTTAGTGCCAAACATACAGATTTGTATTAAAATCGTTAATTTTAGCAAAACCCTTTTCTTAACTAACACGATTTACTTCATTCCATCATTAATTTTGTGCCTAACCACTTACAGAGTTCGAGTTTAGACCTAAATTTAAATTCTAAAGCATTTGATTCAGTAATTGCAATAGTTATCTATCTTCAAATATAGTGTCCAGATTAATACCATGTCTTGCATTATTTTACAAAAAAGTAAACCGCGGGTCAGATAATTTTTCATTTGTCTGCGATTGACTTTTTTCCCGGTATCAAAAGTGAATGTAGAAGCCGCATGTTGAGTCATTTAGTTTTGAGTATATTTTTGACAGAGGTATTGGTAAAGGTCTTTTTTTTCTCTCTTTCTCAGAGCAAGTGCTCCTCATTTTTTTCATTTGTCCTCGAGACAAAGTCTGCACTTCTTCAAACTTTCCCTAAAAAATAATTCTTGCTTATTGTGAGCGTTCCAAAACTTTCTTTCTTTGTTTTACTTTCTTTCTCTCTTTTATCAAAATTCATAATCCGACGATATTTACAAGTTTTAACATGGGGTGACTTTTCTAACGATGTCTGATATTGAACAGTAAAGAACACCTATATGAAATCAACAAAAATCTACTCTTAAATCGAAATAATTTATTTCCAAACCACAGCTTTGTTTACGGTGAATCCACGGTAGCGTACGAGTGTTTCAAATTTTGAACTACTTGAATACTG
The DNA here is from genome assembly GCA_012932295.1 of Cyclina sinensis. Lineage (NCBI taxonomy): Eukaryota > Metazoa > Mollusca > Bivalvia > Venerida > Veneridae > Cyclina > Cyclina sinensis. Next base: position 33,201,083 of record JAAONU010000012.1, read on the forward strand.
CTAAACATAATATATTGTTTTTCAACCCCTTTGATGATAGTCTTTAAACAAAATCACGACGATATGTAAATGTTATTTTAAACCACCTTAGAAAGATAACCTTAAGGTTACTCTACCTCTTATCGACTCTATGAGACTTTCAAAGACCACATTAAATCAACTAAAATTGTACCTTCCAAGTTTTCTTATAGATTTTAGGAACGTTCACTGCGTTCTAAATGCCTAACATCAAAGAAAACCGGCGAATAATAATGATGTAATAAAGAAACTCGAAAACAAATGAACGTTTAAAGTCTTTGAATAACCTTATGGGTGTGGGGACTTCAAGCGAAAAATTTTCATAATTCAAAATTAGAATTCAAAAATGTTTCTTTTTACGTCGTTTATTCAAACCGTAAATTCAGCGTTTTTCTGGTTTTTATATATGAAATTTACTTAAAATGAATGGATTCCTTCAGACATAATTATGATAATGATATTATGATATATAGTTATCTAAGGAGTGTTCTGAAAAGAAATCTCTATCCAAGAAAGTTAACTCAGCTGACTTCTCGATAAGACTGATCTTGTGCAACGCTTATCGTTTTCTTTTTCGTTCTATCTTTCTTTTTTTCTTTCTTTCTTTCTTTTGTTGTGGTGGTTGTTGTTGTTGATGTTCCTGTTTTAAATTTATTGCAGAACAGCAATGGCCACAGAAAGTAACAAATAAAAATGTAGTTCCATGGGCTCCGAAACAATTTTCACATCATGTTTTGGCATTTTAAGGCGGTCTGGTAATTTTGTTATAAAGCAAATATAAAAAAATAGAGAAAAAAATATTTCCAATCATTTTACAACCTCGCACAGGAACGGGCTAAATTAGTGAAGGAATCCCTATAAAGTGTCCCTGCAGCCATCATCGCCCATCTTACAAATAAAGACCGGTCGAAAACATTAGTTTAAGGAAGACCTGAACACGCAAAACAATGCAAAGAAATAATGCTGCAAGCGGAATTCCTAGCAATTCCAGGAAAGATTTTCTTTCTTTGGTTTCATTTTAAATGGAAACGTAATTGGGATTTTGACATGTGTTGTCTTTGGAATTCTTTTGGGCAAACGGTTAAAAGGTTTCGCAAAGTCTAGCAATTGCGATGTGAGAGCAGACGAAAAATAGTAAGATTTTGCTTAAGGAAGAACGGGCTTGTAAGAAATGATATGTGCTTTCGGGAAAAAAATGTAAAAATGGAAGAAACAAGTTACAGATTTAAAATTTCCACTCGCTCGAACGCATGTGCGCTAATATGCATGCGCTCAATATTTTTAAACTAAGAAAAATATTTTATCTTGTATCGTGCCTAATCCTAACTACAGGTATCACTTTGAGGTTGGGTAAGGTGTCGGTGCGGCTCGTATTAACTGCTTTTACAAGATTTTTACCGGCTGATCCTATTTTAATAACATCACTATCATCTTTGACAAGATTATTTTAATGTAAGGAAGTGTCGAGAGGCAAGATATGAAGTCCAATCGGTGACAAAACAAAAATATTTAGGTAATTGATAGCCGATAAAAATAAGCGGATTACTCGTTCAAATGCAGTGCGCATCGCGTGCGTAAATTCGTTTGAAGTTTAACCGAGAACTGCACGATTTCGTCTATGAATGAATCGGATAATACTTAAAAAGAATACCTTTCAAGATCATTTTGCTCGCTTATATTGTTAATATCTGTTTTAACAAAGCTAATTTCGCAACCTTTTAAACTTAACAGTTCTTTTTACCAGACTTTGACTGAACGTATTTTTATTGCAGATTATATTTTTATTCTTTATACAAAATCAATATCTTAAGCTGCAGTATCTGATATACATTCTAGTAAAAAAGGTATTTAAAAGTGTTACTCTAAGGATCATGGCCCTCTCTCTCTTTCTCTCTCTCTCTCTCTCTCTCTCTCTCTCTCTCTCTCTCTCTCTCTCTCTCTCTCGTAATTTAACACAGAAAAAAATTAAACGGAAGACCATTACATCAGTGAAACACATTAGTTAATAATTTTCTATGAAGATTCTGTTTTAACTAAATAACAACGGATCTTACTGAACTAAATTAATGCTGTTTCAAAATAAATTAAAGAGCGGTTATCTTAAGATATTATTCTGTTAATAGGCAATGCTAGATTCCTCTTATCTGAAAAATCGAAAAATCATGGTGTAAAAACCACTCTCCTCTGAATAGTTCAAAATACTTTGAAATCTTTTTATTTCTTTGACTCTAAAACAACAAATTTATGTGAAACTATAAAAGCTTATTGTGTTTTGAAATGGTACAAACTTTGCATATAAACGAAACAATAAACACAAAAACGTTATATCCTGGGCATGGACTCAAACGTTTAAAAATGTTACGTTTTATAGCAAAACTTAGAAACATTAAATGAGGGTTTGGCTATCTAAATGTTCCTTTAAAGTCAACATTCGGTTAATAAAGATGTAACATGAAACAGTTTTGTGGCTTAAAGTGTATTTTGTGGAGAATCAATGATGTTTAAACAAACATCACTTTCTGTTGTGTGAAAGTTATATAGTCGGCGTTTCCCTGTTTTTCTCAAGTACGCTTAAAGGCCTTTATGAAAATAGTAACTTTTGAAAATGATAGGACTGACTCAAAACAAATATTTCTGTTTCAGTTATCGGTACACAAATTCATAAATTTTACATTTCAAATAGAATAAAATTGCCACACAAGTGTGGCAAACAAACGCGAAAACTTTTAAACACTTTTTATTGGGGGTTTGCTATCAATTTTAATGGCGGGAAAATATGTATTCAAATAAAGATTTACATTAGAAGGCGTGAAGTGTTCCTAAATCATTCCTCGTTGCAGAAGATAATGAACGAATGCAAACAAATGAATGTTGCTATAAAAAGTGTCATAAATACTGAATATTAATTTTCATGTCAAGATATCAAGAGGGGACGCAGAAAATCTGAAGCCGTGGAATGAACATAGCGCAAAAACAAAACTGGACAACAGTAAATGGCCATTGTTCTTGGGGGAAAAATGGACGGCGTTGATAAAAGCAGTTACCCCCAACTTCAATATTATTTGTTAATGAGTATTTTACTCTAATCAGTATCGCAAAAAAATCCTGTAAATTGCCACTGTGGTCCTGGCATTCATAGTCTGTAATCCGTTACCGAACATGTGTTAGATCCGCGGCCACTTCGGTCAAACTGTAGGCATAACAAATTTCCCATTCTTTCTCTTGTATTTTAAGTTGATTAAAACTAGACGAACAAGCATGAGCAATCAAAAAGAGAAATACAATTAAGATAGTAATGAAGAAATAAAAGACGGAAGAAAATAACAGATAAATGAAGAAAAAAAAATAAAAGACTTTTAGATATTTCATTTTTGTGCAGTCGGTGTAATATCTATGCAAAATGACCATATAACTACAATTTAGTTGTCTTAACCGTTACGCTGCCAAATCAGTTTCAAATTAACACTCACAGCTTCCAATAATTGGCCATATCGTCTTAAATGGGAGGTACATCGCCTCGAACAGTAACCCAGAGAACCGCATTAGTTCACCACAACCGTATAATTATTAATTTTACACTCGACAAAATCACTTTTACTTGTCAGAATGTCTTACAGGATTGCCCATAAGGAACGCAACAATTGAGTTGTTTGAAGTGCTTTGCAAATCATTTGAACATGTTTTCATTGAAATCCACGTGATTACGAGAGACTGTCCATTTTTCGCCTGGCTGGACACAAGAACTGACTGGGAAGAGTTAACGGCAAACCACCTGCTTTTGCAAAGCGATTCTCCTTTGAGAATTTGGTGGAAAAATGTTTCAAAGTGGGTTTGATTAATGATGCTAATTTGCCATGGAATATTTGCAAACTTTTGAGCATCTGTAGTTATTCGTAAATAATTAGAAGTCACTTTTAGGATACAATTATTTCAAATGATACCATTATTCATATATTACGCAATAAGTGTCCTTTTATCATAATTGTCAATGACGTTTTTTTGTTTTTGCTTAGCTCTTTTGTGACGCAACATCTGACATTATCAAATCTAACACTAAAGCTTAAATCATATGTTGTCGACTTTGATATGAAGACGGAGGCCCCAGAAATCTTGATTTTGCACATGATTGATTAGAACAGTCGATATACAGAACGACATCTTAAAATAATTATAAAAAACTAGAAGAAAATCTGCCGAAAATAAAGAAAAAATATAAATAAAGTGAAAACTAGTGCCTTAAATCTTATATCCTCTATTTAATGTTCTAAATATTTTTTGAACTTGCTAAGGACCTCTTCTTCACTTCGATATACATAATTATCTATGTTGAGAAGTATAAAAAATTTTAAGACCAAGGTGATAGACCTCTAACTCTCTTTGACTGAGAGAGTCGGTAGGTAGAGGAAGTACAAAAACCCTAATACGGTACCAAAAAGGTCGCTACAGCAACAGAAGTGTGAGCCAAAGTGTGAGCCAAACAAAAATTTATGCCATTCATAAATGACGCATTTCTGTCAAAGTACATTTTCATTTGCTCAGTCAATTTATATTTTTTAATGTTATTCAATTCATTTCGATCTTTTTTTCGCACCTGAACTTTGTGCGTTTATGTAAACAGTTTTATTATCAGGCTCCGTATGAACGCACTGACGGAACCCGTGTGAATATACAATTGCATTTTTAATTTTCTTACATTAAAACACGACGATTATTTATATTTGAAACGGGATTATTATTAAGTGTTTTGTATTTTTTATAATAAAAAAACTACACAAGAATAATTTGGGCGTATAAGATCATTTCTAATAGTACTAATCTGTTTTCAGAAAAGGGTTATTGCGGTTTATACAAGCGACTTTTAAACGTTAAATACTCCATTTTGATAAGGTCTGGTCTGGTCCATTGATTATAGCAAGTTTCAAAGACTTACGTTTGAAATCTAAAAGCACTTCACCGTGGCATTCCGAAAATATTCGCTATTTTTAAAATAGCTGATAGAAATGAAATAAATGTGATAATAGCATTTGTTTGTGTACGCGGTGTTTTAAATATAGAACACTCTTTTAACATAGAGAATGTTTAAGTTATTCGGTACAAAATAACAAATGGGGAATCAATGTCGTCTGGGACTGGTACGGCATTTGAGTACGACACGGGAAAATTTTTAACGTAGTCTATGCAAATAATTCTTATAAAAACATACAATCTCTCAAATGTCCACAGAATACATACACAACAAAAATAAACAGAGCATTAAGTAACATCATGACCAATAAGGATATTTTCAATATACGACGTCAAAGACGTCGATCGGTTTCTATTTTGTGACGTCATTTCGGGCAGACGGAAAAATACGACTGCGACCATAAGCTCACAACAAACGTAACAATTAGGTAAATTTTCTATAATGCCATTAAGTTAATACATGTAAGTAAATCACGTTGAAATTCGGCGATGAACTTGACGTTCAAGTGATTTAAACTCCTGATTCAATGCGACAAGGGGTGATGGTCTACTCATTTTTTTATTTTTTTTTCATATGTGGTTAAATTATTCTCACCGCTACGAAGAAGCACATGCTCCTTGTCAGTTTCAGATTACCCGCTACTCTAGTCTCGCCCACCACTTCAACCAACACCAGTAATTATTTTCATTCATCCGAGCCTCTTCATGATGTCACACAGCGAGCCCTAGGCTGTAGGGGGCGCATTCTGGTGAAAGATGCCGTCAATTAGACAAGTTGCCTAAACAAGATTCAAGTCGACCAAAAGCAATGCGAACCTAATATGCTAATAGTTTGATCAAGACGAATAACATTTTCTCATTTGGGAACCAATGTTTTGAAGTAACTTTATTTATTATTTGCCCATGGACAAACGTTGGAAAGAATTGGAAAACAATTAGTTTTGTTCGGATTTGTGAAGAAAACTCCGAGATGGTAAATGAGATGAATATAGAATTAGCCATTTGTTAACTAAGTGGAGATTGAATCTTATTCAATTACTGTGGGCAGAACATTTCGACGGGGAAATCTACAAGGCATGCGTTCACAATGGTTCTTGAATACAATCTCTTTTTTGATACTGCATGATTTTAATTTGAAATCTATAAAGACTGAATTTTTTACAGGCCAATATTGAACAGGTGTGTTAATATAATTCTATTTTCATCATCATCATCATCAGGAGCAGCAACAACAACAACAACAACAAGTACTTCTTCTTCTGCTTCTTCATTTTTATTACTATTATCGTTATCATCATCATAATTATAACTATCAGTTTTATCATCATTATTAAATTTTTTATCATGTCAACTATATAAGAAATATTCTATTATTTCTACAATGCGATATTCCGATTGACATTCATTTTTGTCCTTGTGATAAAACTGAAAAGAGTCTTTTATAGCCTTTTTAGGTTGTAGTAGTAAATTGATTCAAAGGATAGGAAGAAAAGAAGGAATAGAAAGACGAAGAAAAAAGAAGAGAACAAATAAGATTGAAAGAGAAAAGATAGACTGCGGGCGGAAGAAAAAAAAGAAAAATGATACAGCTAAAAATAAGAAAATATGATTCGAGGAAGAAAGAAGAAGAAAAGAAGAAGAAAGATAAAAATCAGTGCACTCCTTGCTAAGACATTAAAGCCTTCGTTATCATATTTATTAAAGCCACTAATCCTCAGTTCTAATCTGGTATGAATGCTTTGTTGTGTTAAGACAGTGTGACATTAATACTGACACAAGAACAATTTATTCTAGTTCATAATATCATAATCTACTTGCCTTAAACAAATCTGCAATAAAAACATATCAAAATGTTTTGCTTATTTACCCAATAACAAATGGATTTAACAGATTTATTTCATTGAAATCCCCAGTCCACGTTACGTCTAATATTGCCTCTCTTTACGGCACTGTTATAAGTACTTTTTTCTAAATATAAAAAAAAAAACATTTTGAAACCCTTATAATTCTTTTGCCATAACAGAAATAGGTCAAATTTTATTACTGGTCATTTTTCTAGACCTAAATTAAAAGAGAACGGCCGCAAAATGTTCTTTTTCAAAGATGATTTACTGTTTAAATAAATCCGTATTTTTTCGGTCGGAAAACTTGTTTAATTTCATTTTTTGCTGCATGTTTGTTACGTAATACTGAACGTGCACTGTTACCGTGGCTTCAGCACAGAGGCTTACTTTCATCCTGTACGATCTGTTGACAGTATTCAAATCATGCGTCAAATTTTCAAAAAGCCCTCTTCCTGTCACGTGATGTATTACGTTCCCAGTAATTTATTTCGCAAAAAGTTATTAATGACTTCGGTAATTACCACTGTGAATGAAGATGAAGCAGCCTAGGTCAGGTCAGCTTAAAGTTTACTACACTATTTTGTGCTGTTTACCTCTGTGTGTTCTGTGCTGTACGGTGCTATGCCTTGCTTTATTTTTACTCTCTTTTGCTCTACACTGCAGTTCTCCTCTGTGATTTGCTATGAACTGTTCCACTCTTGTCTACACTGCTGTTATTTTCTGTGTGTTCTATGCTATAAACTGTTTTACTCTGCACTGCACTACATTGCGTAATATTCTGTGTGTTCTAAGCTGTAATCTGTTTCACTCTGGTCTGGCCTGAACTGCTGTTATCTTCTATGTGTTCTTTAAACAAATTCGCTCTGCTCTGCACTACACTGCTGTTAACTTCTATGTGTTCTGTGCTGTAATCTGTTTTACTCTGATCTGGTCTAAACTGCTGTTATCTTCTATGTGTTCTTTAAACAAATTCGGTCTGCTCTGCACTACACTGCTGTTAACTTCTATGTGTTTAGTGCTTTAAAACAAATTCTCTCTGCTCTGCACTACACTGCTGTTATCTTCTATGCACTACACTGCTGTTAATTTCTATGTGTTGTGTGCTTTAAAACAAATTTGCTCTGCTCTGCACTACACTGCTGTTATCTTCTATGTGTTCTTTAAACAAATTCGCTCTGATCTGCACTACACTGCTGTTAACTTCTATGTGTTGTGTGCTTTAAAACAAATTTGCTCTGCTCTGCACTACACTGCTGTTATCTTCTGTGTGTTTTGTACTGTGAACTGTTTCACTCTGCTCTGCACTACACTGCTGTTATCTTCTGTGTGTTCTGTGCTGTGAACTGTTTAACTTTGCTCTGCACTATACTTCTGTTATCTTCTGTGTGTTCTGTGCTGTGAACTGTTTCACTCTGCTCTGCACTGCTATGCTAACATTTTCGTGTTTCCTGTGCTTTAAACTAATTGGCTCTGCTCTGCACTATACAGCTGTTATCTGCTGTGTGTTCTGTGCTGTCATCTGTTTTACTCTGATCTGCACTACACAGCTGTTAACTTCTATGTGTTTTGTGCTTTAAACAAATTCGCTCTGATCTTCACTACACTGCTGTTATCTGTTGTGTCATCTGTGCTAAAATCGTTTTTACTCTGATCTGCACTACACAGCTGTTAACTTCTATGTGTTTTGTGCTTTAAACAAATTCGCTATGATCTGCACTACACTGCTGTTATCTTCTGTGTGTTCTTTGCTGTAAACTGTTTCACTCTGCTCTGCACTACACTGCTAACATTTTCTGTGTTTCCTGTGCTTTAAACTAATTGGCTCTGATCTGCACTACACAGCTATTATCTTCTGTGTGTTCTGTGCTATAATCTGTTTTACTCTGATCTGCTCTACACTGCTTACATTTTCTGTGTTTCCTGTGCTTTAAACTTATTGGCTCTGCTCTGCACTATACTGCTGTTATCTGCTGTGCATTCTTCGCTTTAACTTATTCGCTCTGCTCTGCACTACACAGCTGTTATCTTCCGTGTGTTCTGTGCTGTCATCTGTTGTACTCTGATCTGGTCTGCCCTGCACTACACAGCTGTTATCTTCTGTGTGTTCTGTGCTGTAATCTGTTGTACTCTGATCTGGTCTGCTCTGCACTACACAGCTGTTATCTTCTGTGTGTTCTGTGCTGTAATCTGTTTTACTCTGATCTGGTCTGCCCTGCACTACACTTCTGTTATCTTCTATGTGTTCTGTGCTGTCATCTGTTGTACTCTGATCTGGTCTGCTCTGCACTACACTTCTGTTATCTTCTGTGAGTTCTGTGCTGTGATCTGTTGGACTCTGATCTGGTCTGCCCTGCACTACACTTCTGTTATCTTCCGTGTGTTCTGTGCTGTGATCATTTGGACTCTGATCTGGTCTGCCCTGCACTACACTTCTGTTATCTTCCGTGTGTTCTGTGCTGTCATCTGTTGGATTCTGATCTGGTCTGCTCTGCACTACACTTCTGTTATCTTCTGTGTGTTCTGTGCTGTCATCTGTTGGACTCTGATCTGGTCTGCTCTGCATTACACTGCTGCTCTCCTTTCTTTGTTCTGTACTTTGATATGCTGTGGACTGCTTTTCACTGCTGTTAGCTTCTGTGTGTTCTCTGCTGTCATCTGTTGTACTCTGATCTGGTCTCCTCTGCACTACACTGCTGCAGTCCTTTGTGTGTTCTGTACTTTGATATGTTGTGGACAGCTTTACACTGCTGTTATCTTCTGTATGTTCTGTGCAATGCTGCGCTATGCTGTGCAAAACTGTGTTCTGTTCTACTATGAAATGCTACTCACCTATATTTATGAAACTCCATGTAAGCGTCATAGAAACAAAATATTAAAAACGTCGTCAGTGGAAAACTAAACGTGCAAGATGTCCATTCTTAAACAAACCTGGTCATTGTAGTGATGTTAAAGAGACGAAACAACACTGGCCAATTCTTCCTCGATGTTGGTAGGGACTAATAATGACTTATATTTTCCTAATAAATGTTTCTTTTAAAGTCACTTTAAAAAATATGAATAAAACTAAATTGATAAAATTAGTTAAAGTGATACGGCAAAACGATACCCTATCATTTTCTTAACAAGGATTTAAAAGCTATCTAAATTTTAAAACTGATATTGAATCAAGATAATGTCCTGGTTTTTTTTTCACCGACTGCTGTTCATCCGGTATTCACTCTGAACTTTTTATCTCAAGCAGAGAATTTAAAATGTTTAAATGAAATACACATTTATTTAATAAAAAATATTTTTAGTGCACCCTTTTTACTTTTCAACATTATCAGAAGTACCTTACAAAAAGTTGCACGTTGACAGATTTATTTCCCCTTGAAAATAAATTATTTTATTGCAAATGACCCCAGGAGAAACGGGCTTATTCTTGCATTTGAACTGCGGCAATGAGATTTGGATATTGTTTATGTGTGTTTGTTTTTCCAGCGCAAATACAATAGAACTGGGCTATCAAACCCAGAGAGCTGTGAGCCAGGGTCACTGGAGAGGCCCTAAATCAGCCCCATTATCTCTAAATACGGGTACTTCTCATAGGAAAGCGTAAATATGGGGTGATATAGTGCACAGTCTTGTTTTCAAGAGGGCCGTAAATAAAGAAAATGTTAGCCGAAAGTGTAAACATAATGAAAATGAAACAATAAATAATGTCAAACGTTTAATGAGAGTTTTAGCAAGATTTGTGTGAAGTTTGTAGATAAAATGGCCTATAAACTCTAATATAAGCAAGAAATGACCGTACCGAGGCCCATTAAGTAAAGGTATAATTTATTCACGACCGCTTTAAAACAATAGAACCGTCCTCTTATAACCGATAAAAGGCTGTAATTTTTGTGAATATGCTGACAAACTAGGCTGTTCAAGGGGTCGTTTCGAAAGTTCGGCATTCTTTTTAATTGTTTTTAACTTTTAAAGAGTGCATTTATACATTCTGAAATACCACTTAAATTTCATTCAACATTGTAACGTCATAAATAACTTGTTTTTACGAGAGTGTAATAATTGACCTTGTATTTGGCAATAATCACCGTTGTCACTCAGAGCATTTTGAACGTAAGAAGGGAAATAATTCAAAAAAGTTTACCTGTGAAATCACTGACAAAATAGTCTAGCTTTACTTAAACATTTACATAATAATTTTGATATCATTTGCCAAAGCTAAGAGAGATAAAATAAAAATATCATTACATGGCGGGATAGCAAATTTTCGTAGTTTTACGCAGGAAATTTAGTCGTTTGCAGTCAAAAAGAAAAGTAACAGTAATTACGCAGAAAGATGTCACTGGAGCGATCAGTGGAACTCTTCTTTCATCCATGGCCCATCGGACAAAGTGAGCGGCGCTGAGCAACACATTTCAGGCATTTATAAACAACCGTTACTCGATCGGGTTCTTAGTTCAAAGAAAAATGCTCCGTGCTGAGAAAGTCTGATTGTTTTTGCCTGTTACAACAATAATTGACATTGCATCTGTTATGTCTTCTCTTCTAGAAGGCGCGAAGTAAATATTTACGCTCAACTGTGAGGTCACGTGATATATGATACTAGACTGTGTTACCTACGCTTTGTGATCAGAACCCAAAGAATCCTTTGTTGTTTCATGCTCATCAACGAAAACAAAATGAGTTTGCCTCTCAATTTATCGCTATATTCAAACAAGCTTTTTACCAATGCATTTTCGGCAGTGTCTGAATCGCTACTCACTGATTAATCAAATCATTGTCAAACGCGTAACATTTTGCAAACTGCAGGAAATCTGGTGCAGTATTTTAAAATCCTTACGCATGCTAATTTTCAATGCCGTCTTTTTGCAAAAATGTACAAAAAATAATGAAGTGTCAAGAAGTACCAAAAATGTCTCTTATCAACAGACAAATCATCTTAACTTTCACATTAAAGAAATATTTTCTTGAAAACATGATGTATCACTTGCATCCATTTTATTAGTACCGCACAGGCTAACTTTATCAATGTTGCAAACAGGGGACCAGAAATATACGTAGGTAGTAACATATTACATTAAAACTTTGTGAAAGTACTCCTGTGAGATTTTTGAAAGCTTTTTAGTTGACAATAAGTCAAGAAACACATACGTAGATAAGGCCGCAACGATAGGGAAAATAGATCGTCATAAGTCGTCACCATGGTTATTAAAACCATGACACCCAGACGTTGGCTGAGGTCTATATCTGGCGTAGGGCAAAGTGAAATAGTTGTCTCCGTATCTACGATTTTTAAGTTCAAGAGCCCCCATATTTCAGTGTAAAGATGAAGAGTTTTTAAAACATTTTTTTTTAATTTTCTCAAGATGCACTGCGCTGTTCTAATTAAAAACATTGAAATGTATAATGTTTAAATCTTAAAGCTGACAAAATAAATGCAGTGGATAAGAAATGTTTTTGAATGCTCTTAGGGAATATAGGAGCATAAAGTTATCACGATATTGTGACAAGGTGAAACTTAATTTATTTTGATACATTAAAGTTACAGTTTGGTACACTGTGGTAATGTTTAAAACATCCAAACAAACAGAACGTTTCCTCCTCACGCTACTAGCTTCCCTGGAATATCTCAAAACATGTGTTTTTCTCATATGAGCGCTGGTATTTTGTTCCACCAATTTCAAACCGTTCCAAAACAAATGAAAATACTCCCCTCCTTTTTAGAGAGTCTTCGTCAATCGTCATTGGACAGAGAGCGCTATGAAATGGCGTTTCTAATAGCGCGGAAAGTAATTTTCACAGGCATTTACAGACTTATGTTCTTTTGTAAATATCTCATGTTTCTGAACAAATAAAGCTGTTCCAATAATGCATGTTTTATATGTAAATCACATGTACAATTACTTTACAAAACAAGATGATTGTCGAAAATAAACATAACTTATTTTGCATATTTTGCCAAAATGCTAATATTTATTTACTTAGTCTGCGAAAAGTAAAATGCCCGAACTGCAACAACAATAAAATTGCACATGAATATTTTAATGAGAATAAAATAAAATTTTATTAGCGACTTATATTTTACCATGTTGCAAGCGTTTTACGGGAAATAGATCAAGCGGAAGTCATCGTGTATAATGATAAAAGCGACCAAAGCATTTTAACTTTTTGACAAAAACGTAACTATCAACGCCTATAAATAAAACATATTTTCATTTCCAATTGCCTATAGCAATGTCATTTAACAGAATAATAGAAAACATAAAGAAAAAATGGCAGCAGTTTTGGGAAGTAAAACTGTCAATGATTTAAAGACATTGCTGTGTTTTGGTAAAGGCCCTAAAGTACGAAAGTGTTTAATTTGCCCTAATGAATTTACCGCCATTTGGAAACCTTTTTTTCAATTTTAAGGGCAGAGTTGATTATAAAGTGTGCATAAGTAAAATATCATCATCATTATAATCATCATTATCATTTTAATTTTATTATCATCTCTATGTCATCATCATCATCAGTTTCTATTATTATTAATATTTTTTGTGAAATTTCGTTAAGTTTAAACCCGAATTTTTGGGCGTTCATACAAAGGCACTCCGTCGTTAAGAGATGCCGTACATAGTAATAAGATTACATTTTAATAAAATCGAAGATTATGTGCTAAAATTGTTGTGACGACACACTAAGTCACTAACACACAAAAGAGCTTTCAAATGTTTCTAAAACGAAATTATACATGTAGATACCCCCATACAGATTTGCTTTTGTTTCAAAAATCGAACCGAAACAAAATAACATTCACGACTGTAGATTTAAATGAACAACTTTAGATAATGCGAAATGTAATTCCATTGACTTTGTTAACGTTACTATTTATTCAAGTCATTTTTTAATTTGTCATTTATTGGAAATATAAAACAAGAATATCGATTGAAATTATCAATAAACTTGTACAAAAAGTTGCCCAAAGCCTTAAACTCTGTATAATTATAAAAGAACATTGTCGAAATATGCATTTGATATCCACATAAATATCAGATCAAAAATAGTTATTATTTTACAGACATGACACAGCAAAATTTGATTAAAACCCTTCCTATTCCAAACAGATTTTTTAAGATAATTATACCCGGATTTAATTGCATATACAAATATATAATCTCGACGTTGAAATCTAAAGTGTTTGTACTTTATGCGATGCTGGCGACTAACTTTAATTTTCAACCTCACCTGAAAAACGGCTGAAGTCTGAAAGTTGGAAAATTTAAGAAGATAAACCTACTGTGTATTTCTTAATCCTTATTTGTGTGTTTTGTAGAATGAACTTTTCTGTTACAGCATTTTAACGGATTATTATAGAAGTTTGGAATTTTTCTAGAACCAAAGATTAAGACAAGTTTGGACTAAAACTGAAATCTGTCTCCAGGCACGAATCAGTGGACTTGTAATCCAGGGATCTTGACTTTCATCCCCTGCTCCTCCACTCACAATTCTAATTGTTTTGCGGATGAGACATTAAACAAGGCTCACGTACAAGTGCGATACACCATAAATGTAAAAGAACAAGCCTTGCTTATGGAATGCTTTCTGTATCTTGCGCTATCCCTCACAAACTAAAATTATCAATCTCTTCTAGTGGAAGTCTGTCATATAGGAAACCTGTACAGTAGGTATATTTACCCAAAAAGATAGAACCCGTTCTTTTGTTGTTTTGTAATAGTTTATTTTTCATTGCTATTGTTCATTAACATTGAACTGATTACGTAAAAACATGAAATTTGACACTTTAAAATACCATATTTGAAAGTACCAAAGAAAGTAAAACGTATTAGTAGTTTAAACGTATCATTTATACTAAACTTTAATACTACATAACTGGTCTGTAATCCCTAAGACTTCTTTACACAGGTGGTTATTGATTGACATAATTTTACGTTTCTAGTTTCAAAACAATTTATTTACCACTTTTTCTATTGTCACTTAAATCAAACATATAAATAAATCAATAAGCGATAGGTTACAATAGCTTGAAACAGGACCCCTGAAATGCCCTTTCTTTAATAGCAGTGAAATATAAACGTGTTTTTATTGACATGCCTGTGTTAATCTATATTTTCGTGGATACCCTAGCCCCCAAGAGCTTATAAAAGTTTTTTCCTGTAGATTACACTAGTATGAAAATGGATTTTAAGATTTATCCAACGATTTTGATTTAATCTCTTATTGACGCGATTATCGGCTTAGTCGGTGATAAATATATTTGTTTTAATATTTAATATTCGTGAAAGAAGTTGTCAATGATACTGTGGCTATTTTTTCCGTCTGATTTGAAAAAGTACAACAAATAGAAATTAAATGAGGAAAAAGATCCCCAGAGAACTGGTAAGTTATCTTTATACATTGTTTTGCTTTATAAAAGCACTCCGCCATGTTGAAATTATCACTGACTTGCACGGAAAACCAGTTTGACAAAATATTGCACAGCGTTTGTTTAGATAGTTATTGTCATACTAATATTCTTTGTTCTTGGATGACTTCTATGTAGAAGATACGTAAGACTACTGTAAAGTGGTAACGTTCTGCATAGTTCTGCTAACGTAACGTACAATACTGCTTACGTTACACACGATACTACATTCGTCATAGTATATTCTGGTACCTCAATACCCTATGTCAGCAGGTACCAGCGTTAATAAGTTTAGTATCATGTCATTACGGGAGAAATCGCAAAATCGTGATTTCTTGAAAATGTGATTTAAATAATAATAATGACACTGAAATCTGCTGTAATTTTGAAGTGAAATTCATGAAATATTGAAGTCGAAATGTCAGCACGAGTCTTTTGTATGACACTATCCCTTGATCTAAAGTAATATTCAAAGATTCAAAGATAGAATAGGCATACAGAATGAATGTAGAATTTCGCCTTTCTGTTTTTTTGTTGTTTTTTTTTTTGTTTTTTTTTTATTTTATTTTTTGTTTTTTTTTGTGTGTTTGTTTTTGTACATGTTTCTCAGTTGTTTTTTAACAGAACAGAACAACATACATTTTATTTAGACTTAACTTCAACAGCCCATCCTCACAGATAATATACAAACAAACAAATTTGCATCCACAAAGACATGTCAGTATATTACAATCCAGTCGACATTATTCAGAGAAGTGTGAGAGTGTTAAAGTACATCGCTCGATACATTTATAAAGGTATTTTTAAATGTAATTTATTAGTTTATCAGAACAAACTAAACAGTGGTGCTATAAAGACGGTTTATTTTAGTTGTTTATTGTCTGATTTCTAAGTTCTTATGCTTGAAAACAGAACATAACAAATATATTAAAACAGACTCTCTGAGTTTGGAAGAGATATTAATTTACACGTACTAAGTTTTCTAAAAAAAGTATCCTAGATTAAGCTTTTTCCTTAGATTACTGTAGCAGAGACTTTTTTAAAATAAATGGAATTCGCACTCTAATGTGTTTAAATCACAAAACGCGCATTTTCTTTTGTGTTTTATTTAAAGGATTTTATAATAAACAATAGATTTTACTGTCAAAACGGACGTTAACCTCAGTACTCATACAAAGAAATCCAAGAAGCATCTTAACTATATAATTTTAGTCGCAGTTTAAAGTAATTTTCATTTATTTTACTGTGGATTAAACAAAAATAAAGGAGATAATGACAGCGTGACAACGTATTCACTTTTAGTCTGAAATCTATTCTATTGCTATTGATAATTTCATTCCAAATATAAAGTTTATTCAACTAAAATTTTACACTCATTCCAAATTGCCTTTTTTCTTCCTTTCTCTTCCTTTTAAATATAAAATCAGTTATTACAAAAAACACTTAATATTAATATTTTCCTCTTGATATCCATATTTTATATTATACGATGATACTGTTTAGGCTAAAGGAGTCTTCGTTGTCAAATTAGTTCAGTACGCTGAAATTCTAGTCATAAACCGGAAGCAGCAATCAATCTGGAAAACAATACAGACAACGATATAGGAATAATGGAACGTTACACACAGTTTACATGTGTTACAAACAGTTTGTCTGTTGAGTTCAAACTTGTTACTTGTACAGCATCAGTAACCATAAGTTTGTTGAAAATATGTCAACCACTCTTGATATTAACTGCTTTATTCAATGCCCACCAGTACTCGTGGCGACGTTACCGATTTAGATCAAAATTATTCATTTCTAACTCGACTGTTCTTGAAAATTATATTGATGCTTGCCTCCTGGTTTGAAACCATAACCTGCGCCGAAATTATAAAATACTAGTACTACAGAAAGTGACTTAAGACTCTGTTGAAATTCGAACAACGAAGATCCGTAGTCAAGTGTTTTACCCATTGACGCATCAATTTACACAGAGCCTCCGAAAGTTATGTTCCTTTCTAAGTTAAGTAAAAAAGCTACCCACAATTTTCTCTCTTGAAGATACGCAATGCCTTTGGAACGCAAATGGTAGAAATCAAAATGAGTCATCTGAAAATAAAACTTTTTTTGTTACAAGTTACTCAAAATTCTAATCCCTGAAAACACACCATAACACTTCTTATTCTAATTTATTTGCCATTCCAATATTTTAGTTCGTTAGTGATGGCAAAGTTTTAAGTCGTTTGTCATAGCAATGTTTAAGAAGTAAGTTTCTCATGGTTACGCTTTAGTTTGTTCACTATATTATGTTTTCAGTTGCTTTGCCGCTACAAAGTTGTGGCTAATATGCCATAACGTTTACAGGGACATGCCCTAAAATTAACCCATGACCTACTGCATACTTATTTTATTGGCTCCATCGCTAGAAAATAAAAAATAATTGATGATTTGAAGAAAAACATATATTAAAGAATTTCTTCTGATGCATTAAGACATCCATAAAGCATTCATTTTGAATAAACGACTATCAACCCAAAATGATACAACAACAGGTATCTTCATAAAGACTAAAAATGTTCTCAGTGTATCTGTTGTTTTTACATTTTTTACTGACTCTTTGACATCGGATAATGATACAATCAATTGCATTCATATTTACAAGTACATGAATTGACAGAAAACAGCATACACTTATTAATAGAGTATATGCCTCTTTAAGTTTGTTTACCATTTCAAGTTTTTAGTTTCTTTGTCACAGCAATGTTTTAGTATGATATGGCTATGCTATGGCAACGTTTAAGTTTATTTGCTGCATCAAAGCTGTAGTAATTCTGTCATGGCAATGTTTTAGTAACATTTTAATTTGCCGTGGAAATTATTTAGTCGATAGGCTATGGAAATGTTTTACTTAATTTGGCATAGCAATATCTAAGTTTGTTAGCAATAACAATTTTGTAATCAACTTGTAATGGCAATGTTTTTTGTAAATTTACAATGGCAATGTTTTTGTGCATTTGCTTTAATTAAATAAAAAGTATCTTTTAAGATGGTTTGTCATATCAATACTACGTTCACAGAGTAGGCGTCTCAGTAGCCTAACAATAGTTTCTAGTGGCCTAGCCGCCAGCAGACTACAAACAGCTTATATCTTTCTCATTAAAAAAAACCTCCCTTTTTAAATTTCTGAAAATTTGTCCCAAACATCTTTTGTTTTTGTTGCTTGTTGGAACTTTGAATTAACAAGTTTCCTTATTTTCATAAAAATCTAACCCTTTCAATTTCGGAAAAGACGTCCCAAATATCTACCATTTTTGTTATTTGTCTGTAATGACTTCTAAATTTTTGTATGTATTCTGATTCAGATATCCTGATATTTTAGGTCGCTACGGTTAAGCCACAAGCCCGCTGAGCCTCGAACTTCACACGAAAATTATCAATACTTTGTCCATTTTTGAAAAGTTTTTAGTAGCCAGCAAGGGTTTAAATTTTGCCTTGTGATACAATCTTGATTTTTTAAGTATTTCTCATAAGAAGCCGACTGTAACTTTTCTGTTTACTTCTTTCTGCAAAAACATTTTGTAGTTGTCAACACAAATTTGTCCACACGGCTTCTTTTTCAATTTAACCAAATTGAACATTTACGACAATTTTTGCTCAAGTTCAGAGCATTTTTAAATAGCCGTTATGATACCCAGTTGAGTCTAAAAGGTTCAGGATCTTGAAGTTTCGGTTTGAAGTATTTTTCATTCGTTCCTATGACCGACAGGCGAGCGTTCAAACTTCTGGTCAAATCTAGCTAATATTTAATTCCTAATCTTCTTATCCGTAAAAAAAGAATCTTCCATTTAACCTTATTAATGTACAAGTTATTAAAGTAGAGGTCAAACTCTCGAAAATCAACACAGCTACTCGATGATTTTCTTGACCTGTTGTTTTGACCACCTTTGAACCTTTAATAACTGAGAGTTTAATGAAAAAAATACCCCGTACAATTAAAACTTTACTTTATTTATCCTAAAATAGTGAGACATAGCGCAGCGATAATCCGTTGAAGGGTTTAAAATCATGCACGCAGTGAACATTTAATCTAAAGTCAAAAGGTTGTTTCCACTGCAAAGCATAAATAAACTTCTTTAAATCAATTTGTCAAAGAATGATTTTTTATCAAATCGTGACATTGAGTATTTCTTTTTTTGAAATCATTCCACTTAGTGTGGTATTACCTCATGGAATATTCATTACAAAGTTAATTTTGTGCATAGATCTTTGACATTAAAACTAAAATTGACAATTTGGCGGACGACATAGGTCTTTTGCGAAAGATAGACTACGATTTGGTTAAGTATTAGGTCAATTGTTTTCTAAATCAATAGGTATTGTATCAACGGCTGAACAGATTCAATGGACACGTATATTTAATTACAATTTGATATCGGAGACTAACTGCTAAACAGTTAAAGTGCCTTGTTATAAACAAATAAACGTTTTTGTAACTTTATATTGCTTAATGTGATATCAATCGTTTCATTTAGGATCTATAAGATAAAGATCATATAAAAATATTAAACGAAAAATAAATCAAAAGATAGTGGTGAAGGATTTTTCTTATATAAATAAAATGGCGGAGCCTACTGGAGGATATGTTAAAACTATTAGAATGCAAGGGAATTACGATGACCAGGAGATATTTAAAAGGTCCAAATCAAGTACCCCTAGAGTACCTGACAGACCGGTAAGATTTCACTCAATTGCTCAAGTCATTTTGTTTCTTTCGAGGGCAAGCACAAAGTTTGTTAATGACAACGATTTTTTGGTAATGATTATAACCATAGCTACCCGTTTCCGGTATTGTCGACCGCTGCGGAGGTTAGATTGTTTTGTGAAAGATACAGGAAAAATCCAAGTACCAGAAACATTGCTGGTTCATGTCCATGTTCTGTTTAAGGCACTGGTAGTAGCATGAGACCATTGTCTCGCTGACAGGCTAACTTTTAATATAAATGTCTGCATGTTAGACCGAACTTGCTACTTTAAAATGTTCACTAAGACGCATTACCATGCTCCAGAAATCAGGTTCATTTGCCAGAGCTTTAAGAATCAATGTCCTCTCCCGGCCGTAGCAATTTTTCATACGAAATCGAAACCAGAATCAATGTTCTTTGCAAACAATTTTAAAATGACTTTAATTGATTTTGTCTATTTAAACAATGGCTACGCAATTTGATGATGCTATATACGAATAGCGATGTCTGGCCTTGCGTAGGGTCATTTATCGGCTAATCATTAAAGATAGATGTCCAGGTTTTAATTAAAAGAAGAAAATCTGTTCTTTGATAATACTTGAAACGATGGATAAAAGACGCAGATTTGAGGTGAAATATATATTAAGTTGTTTTTTAAACGATCTCTATCTATCTAATGTGTCTCCTGATGGATTTTAAAACACAACATGTGCGTTTCTGAAGGCGTCGTGTGCAATGTATAACCTTTCATTGATAGTAGTACGCAGTAAGAATGAGTCTAATGGCATTACAATTTAATGATAATAAAATCAACCTTCTATTGATCTGAGATGAAAAATGATTAAAGTGTCGAAATGATATATTGTGTGATAGTTATTTATTAAAACACTTTAGATTCGATATGTGCAACTATTGTATCCGTACCTGATAGGTGTATCTTACACGTTAGCTAAAAAAATACAAGAGAAAGTGCTAAAATTAGTGTTTTTATGCTAGCTTATAGCTAGATTTAGGATTTAGAAACTAAATAGTTAATCTTGTATTTATATTACATTTGTTCTTTTCCAGATGTCTCACACGATACTGCCAGTTTCACCGCCACCGGTTCCCAAACGCTTGATAAAAACTGCTCTGCATCAAGCGGTGCTTGATGGGCGCGTGCACCAAGTTCGTCTGCTAGTTGAGAAACATGGCGTTGGAGTTGATGTTAAAGATGTGTACGGACGGACGCCACTGATGTTGACATCAATGGTTGATGAAGATGCTGGGGCAAGAATGGCCAAAATTCTGGTAAACGCAGGTTCAGACATGAGTTTGAGGGACAATATGGGTCGGACGGCTTTAAGCATGGCATGCATGAATGGGAGAGAGAAAATTGTAGAAGAAATATTACGTAAAGATATTCTAAACATTAATGAACCCGATAATGACGGGAACACACCTTTACATCACGCGGCTTCTAGCGGAAATCCTAATATTGTAAAGTTTCTTGGAGAAATGTTTGTTAAATTCGGATTAGATATTGATACCCGTAACAAACTTGGTTACACAGCACTGTTGTTGGCATGTAGGAATGGACATTTTGTTTCTGCACATTATTTACTATCGATAGGCCAAGCTTCACCCGCTTTAAGAGATGGCGAAACCTATCTCAATGCCACAGAATGGACCCAAAAGAGCGCCAGGCACATCGCTCTACCGACTAGAAAAATAGCGACGCCGCCAAGCGCTCCGGCATTTTCTAGAGAGTCAACGATGTACCAGAAACCTATGACCCCTATTTGTAAGCATACGAGGGCGCAGGCGATGTTGCCCTTATGGACAAAAAGCAGTGATGATATAGAACTGTCAAGGAATGAGACCTTTTTCAACGGCAGAGACGCTCGGCAGTTGGTTCTTAACGAAATCAGCTTTGCAGAGACGCATTGTTGGTCAACTAAAAAGAACAAACCAAATAAAATCGTTCATCCACCGACAGCTAAATTGTTGGCATTAACCCGACGCCGTACGAAATCCGCCGTTCCACCAGATATGACGACTATTTTCCGGATGTATTCCGACCAGTACCAGCCGGACTGGAGACGTCAAAAAACGTCAGTCACGTTACATGCGTCCAAAGACAAATCTATTCCGTCTATAATTAGAACATCCAATCATACTCCACAACGTTCTGTAGAAGTATCAAGCTAATCTAACGGCACTTTTTAACAAGTTGTTTGTGTTCGTTGCTGTAACAAGCGGAACGTAATTTACAGAGGTTGCATTTCTTTGGTTACTTCTTCATTAGAACTTAATAACTCTAAAATATCTTAAGCACTAAGTAATGTTATACTCTGATGCTTCTAATGTAACTAAAAACTTTAATTTGATATTGTGTAAATGATTTTCTGGTACATGTACAATTAAAAGGATACAATTGTAATATGCATGTATATGATAATTTACTAAGGCCATTTATCGGTTAAGTATTATTTGCTTGCTAGACATTTTAACATCGATTTACTTATTTGTTACACATATTTACGTATATTAATTTACGTCCAGTATTAATACGTGAATTACGGTCAACTACTTTTGTTGTATCTACAAAAAAAATCTGAATTGAATTCGGAATACTTTTACATTCTGTCCAGATGAATTGACTTCAAAACTCAAAAAAATGTTCTTGTACAACTAATATGGTCGGTAAGTAAATCATAGTGTATTGTGTAAAAATATCAGCAACAGAAACAACCAGCATTCATTAGGACCCGTCTAGAACGGGTCCGTTTTGCTTAATTATAAATAAGTAAACAAAATTTATCCAGTCAGAAGTCAAACTTCTTGTTATTGGCTTTCAGTCAAGCTAAACACTGACTCCTCTACAAGCGAACCAACTGCACATGTAAACAGGGACCACTTGTTCACAAAGAAGCCACTTTTTTTATCAGTTTAAGTTAATTTTTCTTTGACTTCTTTGGCGTTGCTGGTTTCTTTGGCGTTTGTCTGAATTTTTGTCAATAGCATCTTGAAAGACACTAGTTATCCCAATTTGTATCATTAAACAGCACAATTTGTGTACAGACAAAGAACGAAAAACCGACCTTAACTGAACCCTGAGGTGATATGTTTTAATAATTCACAATCGAAACGTTTCCTCGAAACACTGTAAATGTTTATCTATACGAAATGTGTCAGACATGACAAGAATTAATTTCCTGTGTGTCGCGCGCTCGAAGAATGCCCCGCAGAAAAGCAAGCTTAACTCAATAAAAGAAATATTTGGATGTATAAAGACTTAAAAACAAACATTATAAGAGTAGAAGTGCAACATTCGCCAGGCGCGTAGCTGCCTATACGCGAGTACGCAGCTGAATCCACATTATTTTGACAAAAAAAAAATTTTATGCTAAAATAAATGGATTTTCGTTGGTCAAGAAAGCTCTTCGGAGGCCCCAAAACGCACCAAATTGCACCATTTATTTCAAAATTTTCAGGGGGGCATGCCCCCTGACCCCCTAGATTATTTTGAATCCACATTCTTTATAGGCTAGCTACGCGCCTGTTCGCAAATAAATAGGATAAAGAACAATGGTGTTCTATACTGATGATATTTCGTCTGCTGACCATGATGTCGTCACCACATTCATCCCTTCCAATCAGAAAGAAACGAAACTAAGTTCAGATAAATTTGAATATAAAAAGAAGTCTATATTACTTTCCTGTCGTTTCTTTCTGTTAAAACTTAGTTTTAGATATCTTACAATACTGATGACTTCATTAGGTCTTGACAACAAATCTACACTAATCGTTTGCTGAAGAGAATGACCGGGTAATTACAGTATTACATTTCTGTAGCCTTAAATTATCGTTTTAATACGACGTGTGTAGGAATGTGCTCTATTTAATGTCGGCCGAGCACCTGTCCCATCGTGCGGATAATTCATGCCTAGATTCACTGACTGAAGAGTATTTGAAAAAAGGCTTGTCTGTTCGTGTCAAAATAAATTGTCAACAACATTTTAAAGGGAATGTCTTGACGTACTTGAAACTGCTGAAAATATTGTCTAAGTCCTGTTCCGTGATAGGTTTCTAAAACAGCATCTGTTCACTGAAGCTCTGTTTTGACATTTTAATGTATTTTCAAAATACTAAATTTACATTGTAAACATCACGGCAGTCAAGAAAATGCACATTCAGTCTTATTGTTACACGTATTTAAAACAGACAAGTTCGACAAACATATCTAAGATCACAGTATTCGGTATATTTTATGGGGGAAAAAATAAGGTAAACAGGCTTTTCTATGACAACCGTGCAATTACTAAATGTGTTAATATGATATGGCATATTTTCGTTCGCAGATAATATGTATACAATTTCATTAAAACAATCAATTTGCGGACAGTCGTATCTTCGGGAAATAAAGCGAACACACTTATCATTGGATGCAGTTGTTCACTTATCAAAACAGGACTGTAGTTTTTCAGCTGCGAACGAAATGCACGGTGGCTGTTTTTGATTATTACATCTAGGTTTTCTAATTTTTTGTCGGGGGATTTCTTTTCATCGTCCTTCCGTCTGATTTCCCAAGCAAATCAACATTCTGGTATGTATTGTATGTGACAAAATAAGCGCCCACCGCAATGAATTTGCCTGACAATGCAATTTGTGATGTATTATTCCGTAGCCGACCCTCACTACTGCAACATTTTGATCAGCGTTTGGTTCAATGAATATATTTAACGGATTAGGAATAAAACATTTAATAAATCACTGGAAACGATTTCCCTGGTGGGATTACGAACAAGCGCCTAGGGGATTCCTTCAAATTGGCGATGAAACCTTTGACTAAAAGAGTATCGAATAAAACTCCCCCTTCATCAATAAACTAGTTATTTCGCTTTAACCAAATGATTTAACTAGCCATATAAACCGCCTCTTGGCGAATCATATTGACGACAATATTTATCAAATCTGAATTTCCCTTACAATAGGGAAGACATCGAACGCGCGCTGAGACCATTATTTTACGCGACCTAAGCGACCCAAAACGATTGGCAAGACAAGAACGAAGAGGAGATCCGAATGAAAAATTGGTGGCCGCTTAATTAAATGAGAATATGCAGATGTTTGGAAGTATCTAAGAACAGTAATGAAACCTAATGAGCACCGAGAGATGAATTCAGGCAACAAGACAGAAAATTGACGGAACACTGTCATAACCCTAGACATCTCTAATTTTCATGGGACAATGTAAATAAAAAAGAATACATTAGTGGCATAAGCAGAGCCAACAGCAGTAGTGAAATGGCCCGTTGTTAATTCAGAACCTAATCAACGGTGTGCCACTTTACATACATTTTGTTTCCTTTGAAAAGCTGTTTGGGGGAGAAGTGCCCAACATTTTGCGACACAGGCTCTCGAGGGATTCCGAATTAAAGGATGAATATTACACGTCATTTCCGCTGATGAATTCAGTGAATAATCACAGTGAGAAATAGGTATATATAATGCATTGTGTTGATGATTAATGTATCTGTGGATACATATTAAGGCAGAATAAAAGAATAAAGTACAAGAGTAATAAACACGAACTTTACTGTACAAATCAAGATTGTCAAGTGCTTTGAGTTTGTTAAATTGTCAGATACCCTCTGGCTTAATGAATATTCATATTGAACGCTTAATTAACCGCAGACACTTAAATGTAGTCACAGTTCTGCCGAAATCCTAGTAGTTATACAATTAAATCATGATACATCATCACTGTATACATTGAAGACCTATTTAAAACCAAAAACTGTAATCTGGATATGAAAATATAGTAAGTATAATAAGGTTCTTTAACCCACTGAATCATTGTACAGAGTAAAAAGACGTTACTGAGTGTCGTTTTGTGAACTTCTTATTTCATTTCATAACGACTTGTTTTGATTATTGAAACATAGTCCAGTATGTTAAGTCCGGCGTAAACGCAAGCCGTAGGTTCCCTCCTCCCCGTCCCCCACTGACTTCGGTAAGTAAGTGACGACAGAAAATAGTACCAAAATGTTTCCACAGCGACTTTTTGAATTTTGGTACAAGTCTATGTATGAACAAGCAATAACAACAGATGATACATATCTAAAATTTAGGAACTGTTTAAACATTTTAAAGGGATAGTTGCAGCAGAAGGTGCGTAGAATTTTCGTGTTCTTAGCGTAGTGATACATGACGAATGTTCGTGAATGCGTGACTTTTATCTAGAAATCATGCACTAAAGACATATTTTTCTTGATACCATTTTGACAAAAAATTTCACTTTTTAAAAAGAAAGTAGAAGCTTACGTAATGCAGAATTTACTTCCGACCACATGTGACGTAACATTAAGGGAATCAGTGCACATGTGACGTAACATTAAGGGAATCAGTGTTTAACGTAGCGCTTCTTTAGCATCTTTTGTTGCGGAATATTTTAGCATCAGCATATTCATACATATATGTGGCTACTATTTTCTTTTGCTACAAACGTTTGCTGACAGCATTCCCTCAGCACAGGATAATATCAAACATGTTAAGCATTATTTATTTACACTAACGCATCTTAGAATGATAATTGGCGTTATTGTTCGTCTGCAAAATAAACGTTGGTGGATAGATTTCTGATGTAATTAATCAGATCGAAAGAAAGAATTTCTGAGTAAACAAACATAAGACAATGAGATGGTATTTATTACTTCCAACCATCGTGTATGTCAAGACGGTGACGTTTGTTTCGTCGAAATACTGGTTAATCGTTTAGAACCTATATAATTTAAAATCGGCGCTTACTGTTTACAAATTACAAAATATTTGGCTTTTGACTTTTTTTTTTATCTTTTATTTATTTATTTTTTTTTTTGTAAAAGTTAACCTAAACAGGTCTTTTGTTTATTCGCTTGAAATCTGCTTTACGACATTTAACAGGTCCTATGACTTTACGGAGATACTGTTTTCCGACGGCTGAAAAAGCTCTCTAGATTGTACCATAACAAGATTTCTCTCGCCAGATAATTTTACACTAATTGATGTCTAGTGCTTTAAAAATTGCTGGAACTTAAGTTCCGTTACTCTTTTCACCATGCACGTAAACGTTCCAAAACGCCAGCAAAGGATTTTGTCTTGGAGACGCTCTCGTCATATTATCCCTTTCAATGTTTTTTTCTGAGTTTTAAATTTTAATGATGAATGAAAAAGATACATTCTTACGTCAGAAACATTCAGGAGTTAATATAAGAAGAGCAGGCAAACATAATTTTTAATTAGAAATTTAATTACTATTGATGTTAGTCCTCACGTAGGAAAGCTTTTCTTTTCCGAAGCATAAAAGGAGCAAAAATTGCATTTCAGTGGTTTGCCTATTAAACTTAGAATCAACCATCAAGTTGATATTGCTTCCAATGATCTCCTCCACCTAAACAAATAAACCCTCTCAATAAATAAATATACCCTGTAATTGACCAACTAATTAGCGTTGTGATGATTAATCTATGACAGGTTATAACAAGGCTGTTCGAACCATGGTCAGAACTGATTACCTTAGGGATGGCGAAGTAACAGACGTTACGTAAACGACAACAGTTAATGAGGGTAGACTAAACGTTACGCAGGGGAAAAATGTTCATAAGGAATATCACATCAATATGGTGGCTGATTTGTGCCATTTCGCGTTTTCGCCCCGCGACCCCGCCAAGCGAAAAGTCGAGAATTAACAAGTTAAAATGGCGGGGGCGCGGAGCGAAAACACGCTAATTAGCGGGGGCGCGGGGCGAAAAGTCGAGATTTAATTGTAAAACGGCGGGGTCGCGAAGCGAAATATTTATTGTTATAGGGCGCTAATTAGCGTGCTGTTGTTCGCGCCCCCGCCAAATTATTCTTAAAAAACTCGACTTTTCGCTCCGCGCCCCCGCTAATTAGCGTGTTTTCGCCCCGCGCCCCCGCCGTTTCTGTAGTTAAAATCTCGTGTTTTCGCCCCGCGCCCCCGCTAATTAGCGTGTTTTCGCTCCGCGCCCCCGCCGTTTTATACATTTATTTAACCTCGTTTGGCGCCCCCGATAATAAGCGTGTTTTCGCTCCGCGTCCCCGCCGTTTTATTTCTTAAATCTCGCTCGGCGCCCCCGCGGGGCGAACTTTTATTTCTTAAATCTCGCCCCGCGCCCCCGCTAATTAGCGTGTTTTCGCCCCGCGCCCGCGCCGTTTTATTTCTTAAATCTCGTCCCGCGACCCCGCGGCGAGAAGTTTTTTTCTTAATTTTCGTCTTCCGGTTTTTTGTAGGGCATGCGCAGTTTGTTTTTTAGTGAATTTACATATTTTAAATAATATCAGTTTAAATTAATAAGATTGTCTTATTTCAAAATAATTTAATCATATAAACCTATAATTCCTCAATTATGAGGAATTTTTAGCCAAGTGAGAACTAATTTTAACAATTATAGCTTTAAAGATCCTTTAACACAATTTTTTATTTACGGTTTTAAATCATAAATATGATGCTCAAATAAGGATTTATCAATATTGTAGGTTCCAAAAAGTATTATTTATAAAGATATTACCGAATTTTACATTTCATGTAAATAAAGGGAGGTAATTAGAAATTTATTTTCTATAAAGTTTAAGTCAAATTTTACAATAAGAAATGAATGCATATATTTTTGTGATTACATATATTATGCACAAATATTTGCAGTACATATTTAACATATTCTTCGATGTTTGAAAATTGTTCTATTTGCATAATTATGTACATATATATAATTTCACTTAGTATATGAACATGTTCATGGCAATAGTTAGAACAACACGCTAATTAGCGGGGGCGCGGGGCGAGATTTAAGAAATAAAACTTCGCCCCGCGGGGTCGCGGAGCGAGATTTAAGAAATTAAACTTCGCCCCGCGGGGTCGCGCAGCGAGATTTAAGAAATAACACGGCGGGGGCGCGGGGCGAGATTTAAGAAATAAAACTTCGCCCCGCGGGGTCGCGGAGCGAGATTTAAGAAATTAAACTTCGCCCTGCGGGGTCGCGCAGCGAGATTTAAGAAATAAAACGGCGGGGGCGCGGGGCGAAAACACGCTAATTAGCGGGGGCGCGGAGCGAAATTTAAGAAATAAAACTTCGCCCCGCGGGGTCGCGGAGCGAGATTTAAGAAATTAAACTTCGCCCCGCGGGGTCGCGCAGCGAGATTTAAGAAATAAAACGGCGGGGGCGCGGGGCGAAAACACGCTAATTTGCGGGGGCGCGGAGCGAAAAGTCGAGTTTTTAAAGTATAATTTGGCGGGGGCGCGAACAACAGCACGCTAATTAGCGCCCTATAACAATAAATATTTCGCTTCGCGGCCCCGCGGTTTAACAATTAAATTTCGACTTTTCGCCCCGCGCCCCCGCTAATTAGCGTGTTTTTGCTCCGCGCCCCCGCCATTTTAACTTGTTAATTCTCGACTTTTCGCTTGGCGGGGTCGCGGGGCGAAAACACGAATGGCACAAATCAGCCACCATACATCAAAATACTGTTGCAAAGAAATGTAAAATGTCAGAGTCGGTGATGTTATTTTGAAAGACCAATGGGGATTCTTCACAGTTCTTCACCTTCAAGAAGAAAATGGGTTTCTAAGGCAGTGGTTGTGCATCATGTGAAATAATGTGTCACTGAAGAAAATGACCTCATTCATAGCCCAATGTCAAAACCTATTTTATTTGAGGTGTAAGAGGTGTCACCATTAGTGGACGTGAAAAATTATGTACAAGAGTGTGCACTCGATATCCCTATGAAACTCTCAAGAAATACATTTATACAGATGTATACATTTTTTAGGAAAAAGGGGGTTAATAAAAAATGCCCATAAAATTTCCTCCAATTTGTCAAGAAACTTAATTTGTTTACCCATTTCTAAGAAATAAATTATGTCACGTGCTCTAAATTACACGCACACCATGCACGAACCATTAAGAAATTACGCGGCAGATGCCGCAATATTGAAGGCATGCAACTTATTGCAACGTCCTGCAAGCTAGCTGAAATAAAATGCAAGTCAACCAGTACTTAACGCTTCACACTAAATTTTCCCCCAGCAAGTCGTCTGCGCCGAAAAGAAATGAGGATGTTTTTGTTTGGTTTGGTTAATTTCAGGGTTTTTTTTTACCTCAGCAGGTCTACATGTGGTAGTTTAATATACAAAGATCATTATAAAAAGGAAAAATTAATAAAAGAAAAAAAACTATTAAACGGGAAAATGGAAAAGTGTACAGAAAGGTCAATTTGTAAAGTTCACGTTCCTTGTATATCAAATCGACTCGGTAATTGATTTTGAAGATTTAATAACGTTTGCCCATCGGGAGCTGTTTCTATATTCTAGAATGAATCTGATCTGAGATGAAACTCATTTGACACGGCAATATTTATTCAGCTTGGTTTATGTGTGAATCTTTGAGCGAAAAACATGCTAAAGAAACAGCATCAAAGCACCAGAGCCAGAGAAAATATTTACTTTTCGGCGCGCTTGTTTGTTGTTGACCAGTGTTTCTTCATTACTGAGACGTGTGTATAAATATAAATTAAAATCTCTACTGTTTATCCGCTTTTCATGTGAAACAGTTATTGAGGTTTAACGTCTTGTTTCGGTCTGTAACTGTTTGTTTTTCGTTCTTGACTACACGGGTAAACCGTAAATTACAGATACTTATTGAAATATGGCGTTTTAGCAATTGACTTCATACGGAGGGTTAGTAAATGATAAGATCTGTACTAAGGGGGAACGAAAAAAAATACGGTAAGCTGAAAAATGGCGAAAGTTACATTACTAAGCAAAAAAGATGTTCCGTTTTTGTTGTTGTCGTATTCCCCTTTTTCCTTTTAAATAAGCATTTACACTTTTTTCCGTTTTCACAAGGTCGATCTTGTTTTCAGAAAAAAAGAAAGATTTTTCCATCCTTGAAGGAAACAAGGACAAGAAATGCAGAAACAAACATGTGAATCTAGCGTGTCCATTCTACTTTCGTTTTATCAGATATGCCAGGTCTTGACATCTATTTCAACAGATGAAAATCAAATTCAACCTGAACAATGTTTTTAATCTTTCAACCAAAATGTTTGGAGCGTGTATGGTTCTTCATTTTGATTGATGCCCAACAGTCGTGTGCTGATATCCCGTGACATAATTAGTTAACGGTGAATCTTGTCTTACTGTCTAAAAACATCTGGATGGACAAAGTCCACATGCGGATGACTTCTGTAAATGTATAGGATGACAGATCAAACAACCTTTCAATCCAGACTTCTGATGGTACTTATAATGTACCTGTAATTTATAAATGTCAGAGTAACACACGGAACAAGCGACTGCCAAAACTTCAAGAGTTCGTGAAATATGTTTCGTTTACGTCCGGTCAGTTGCTTAATCTGCATTTGAAACAATTGAAGTATCAGAAAGAAAATGTATCTAAAACTAAGAAAAAATGTGCACATTCAATTCAAATCGATATAATTAAAGAGAATTGAAGTTTTGGACCGTTTAACTCGGGGGAACTCATAGTGTTAGCTCATAAGGTACCAACACGTTCCTCTTACATTTTTCTTGTAAATGATCATAAATGTCAATTTTCTTGGAGCAAATTAAACAGTTGTTCCCACTTGATAAACCATATTAATCAGTGCCGTACTCGTTTTCTATTTTCTCAAAACAAATATGTACTGAAATATTCAAAAGGCATTTTGTATTATTTATTCGCGCATTCATTGGCGGAAGACGAAACTTTGATGAAGTCACGTGAACACCAGCTGTCAAAAAAGCAAGAAACCCGTCAATAACTAGTCCATAATTGTCACGGCTAACGTTCTTTTGAGGAATTTATATTTTGACAATGGTGTGTCAATATTATTTCCATAAAAATGAAATTCTTTTCCCTTCCTTTTCAGTCGGAATCTGCGGCTCAACAAAAGAAAGGGTGTCACTAAATGATAGCTGACCACAAAATGTATCAATATGTGTATTGACCAGTCAAATTATAATTAATTACAAGTAAACAGATGGAACTGGCATCGGTCAGAGTTTTTTTCTTCTTTTGGAAATAGGTACAAAGATTATCTTAATCATTTATTTTTTCAAAAAAAATTACAATGGCGGCTGGCAAGATGAAAATCGACGTATTCTAATAAGCAATTCATCTATAGGAAAGAAAAAAGAAAGAAACAAAACGAATGAAAGTTAGAAAATAACATTTTAGTGTTATATACAATTTATTTCTGAAGAAAGAAAGAAAGAAAGACATTAAGAAAACAAAAAGAAAAAGAACATTTTGATTCTAATTTTTCAGTCCTTCAAACCGTACGATATATACTTTCAAATTTTACATTTAAATTTCTTACCAGGTTTAGCGTTAATACACTTTCAAATCAACGTTCTATGTCAAAGCTCTAGCGAAGAAAACGCTTACATGGGAATGACGATTTCTTAGTCAAAATCGCAAGTGTCATTTTGTATGAACAAGAACACTCAACATTTAAGCGACAGAAATCTGTTAGCTAACTCACATAATGACTATTAAATTATGCAAAACCTGTGAGCTCCGGAAGCAATATTTCCCATTCCTATCAACCTTCATTCTAGAGAGCTGTCACTGAGACGCATTTACAGGCGGGATTCAAGCGTTAATTGAGCAGAACAAATTATCAAAGAAGGCCGCCTCTAGATGTGAAGTTTCTCAATTTGTTTCTGCTAGAAATTTCAACAGGTATATTTGTTCTTAAACAAAAGTATAATTACACAATCTGCGTGACCATGAAATTAGTTTAAAACTATACACGAGTCAAACAGTTACAAGAGGTAGCATCTGAGTGATAAAAGTTTTTGTCATTTTGTTTTTGGTTCTGTTTTCCATGGCGCCTCTAATGCAATGTATTTAGGCTGAAAGAACCTCTATTTCGATCAATCTTGGTTAAAACTAATATTAAATACTCCCCGTCCAAGTCTGGTCGCTTGTGATTTTTATGAAGTAAGAAAAAATAAAGAACGAACACACCTATTTTCTAATTCATGTCTTTATCATTTATTGACAAGATCCACAGTATGTACAAACAACGAATAAATATACATAATGTCTTGAATAAATGTTATGTTTTATTGCACAAGCACTGTAAAAACTGCTTATGTAATACATCTCTGTCCAAATTCCTACCTGAAAATATAAAAGGAAATAAGTAAATATTAATACCTATCAATATCTATAACGTAAACTGGGTGACTAAGACACAACTTTTAAGACACCACTAAAATATGAAACCCCTCATATACAATTAAGCCTAATATACAGCAATTAATGATTATTGCAACACGATTAAGTAGCTGAACAGCCCAGGACATATCAAAGCATTCTGAGTGCTGGGTGTAA
This sequence comes from Cyclina sinensis, assembly GCA_012932295.1. Taxonomy (NCBI): domain Eukaryota; kingdom Metazoa; phylum Mollusca; class Bivalvia; order Venerida; family Veneridae; genus Cyclina; species Cyclina sinensis. Next base: position 33,234,411 of record JAAONU010000012.1, read on the forward strand.
GAATATTATTCTATTATTCAAAGTTTATAACATTGAAATACAGAGTTTCTAGTGTAATGCTTTTCTCTAAAACTACAAAGTTAAATTCTGAATAAAAAACATGTCAATTTCAAGTACTAAAAATATGTTCTTCGTACAGTTTTTTTGTTTAAGTATGTACCTTCTTTAAGGGAATGTGACAAAACTGAAGTATAGTTTTTATAGTCAAAAATAAGACAAATAATTTTGACATGCTCATGAGCAAAGATACAGAACCAGTATCACCTGCAAAAATAACATATTCTAAAATGTCAGGACTTACATATGTGTTACAACTACTCTTAAAACAGCATCTAGATTTATAACAGACATTGGGCATTTGTATTTAACAAAGTCAGATTGTGACTACCCTCATGATTTGCATTTAGCTGATGTATCATACAGTAAATGAAACTGTTGTTGTTTCCGGCAGATTTGCAGGTTCGGGGTTGCATCTTGCGGTTTGAATAATGGGAGTGCTGCATATTTGTAACACATTTATAAATCCTGTCATTTTAGTATATTCTATCTTTCTACATGAAACTGAACCTTGAAATTCTAAAGACACAAATTCAGTGAAAACTTTTATCAGCTGTTCCTTCAACCAACAACTCATACCTATAAATACAAGTATATTTCTTCTTTTTTCATCTGGTTCCCAGCAAGTGGTTGGATGAGAATCATACAGCTCGTTCACTGCTTGTACAACACAACGTTTCTCTGTGTTCGCTAATGATAAAACACCCTGAAAATTAACATTTACAAATTAATATCTAAACAGTGACAATAACATCCTGAAACTAGCATTTTAACTATGGAAATTATGAAATTTTAAATCTCTAAAGTGATACAACACAAGATTTAAAATTTTTGACAATGATATACCCCAACAAAAGTACAATTTTGATAATCATAATGCATGGTAAAAATGACACTTAAGAAGAAATTTTGGCACTAGCATCCAATGTAATTGCTTGAATTCAGTCTCTTTTTAAACAAAAAACAAACAAAAAAGCTATGAACTGAAATTTAACATGATTTTTGACTGGTGATTTACCCTGATATTAATAATTTTGACAATAATAATACAGACTTTAATTTATTAGTTTTAACATGATAACAGAATACACTCTGAAATTTACAATTCTGACAATAAATGTTCATACTGGAATTTCAAATAATTCCAATAACATCACATTCACAAAATTTATCAATTATTTTAAATAAAAACAAATTACTGACAGCTTAAGATAAAGGATACACAGTGTTGTTAATACACATGCAAAATTAATCATTCCGACAAGAACATGAAACCTCAAATTTTACAATTCTGACAATGACAACTGCTTGGAATGGCAACAAATGATTCATTCACTGATCTAAAATCGGGTAGAAAGTATTCAAAGCTAATTCTGTAAGATCTTTCAGGAATACCTTTATTCTAAACAGCTCCATGGCATCTCCCTGAGTGTTAAGCACAGATTTTTCCCAGAGAAGAGTTTGAAGGAATCTATCTAGATGTTCTTTATTAACATCTCCCTCTTCTTCCAAGGTTAATGTGGTCACAGACTGAAATGTTTACAACAAATACAAATTTCAATCTGGTGAAATTATTACAGAAATTGTTAAAAGTCCTCAGGTAAAATGAAACAAGTCTTGATATAGTACTAGGATCCAAAGTTATATCTTGTTCTCGATAAGAAAAATATAAGCAATAAAATATAAGCCCTCAAATTATAGTTCCCACCCTTATTCTTCCATTTATTGGGCAAATGTCTATATTTTTCAATCTCCATGCTACAAGACTAACCTTTTTCAAAATATCATGACGACATTATCTTTAATTTGACCAATACTGTACCAATACCCTATGTGGTGAGGAAAAATCACCATCTCATGTGAAATGAAACAGTCCCAGTGTTATATAATCAAAGAATATTGTAAAAAGTCTAGAATATTGCAATAAAATCATTGAAATATTCCTAGTTAATGTCCTAGTTTTTTTAGTCATTTTATTTGTCCACTGACATGTAGGGGATATACCTAGGGGATTTTGTCAACAATGGATTATTAGTACCAGAGGATTTTGACCGTAGGGGATTTTGACATGTCGGGGATTTTGTCCATTTTTCTGAAAATAAACCTAAGGGATTTAGTCCATATGGGATTATGACCGCACACCATTAGCCAGAAATACTGGTCTTACCTGGTCTTATTACCTAAACAGTGTTAACAATTTTATAAAGATAGAACAAAATCATTAAAATGTAAAATCTGAGAAAGTATAAAACAAATATTAAAATTTCTGACTCTGTAGCTACTGCTGATCCCAACTTGATCTTAAAACAATAACAAAGACAGACACATTTTACAAAACTTCTTTGCGCTTTCTCACTATTTGGTTAGGAAGTGCATTACAGTAAATCTTTCACTAGCTCGTGAATGGTCTAGAAACATTTACTGTTTACAGTACATTAAAACCATCACAAATATTATTTACCAAGAGGAAATATATGGCCTAAACTCATAAAACAGACTGTTTGTGCATAGTTTGTCTATGTTTATAGTTGTTATGAAAACTGTTATTTCTATTCAAGGTTTCCCTACATTATCCCAGCAGCCTCTCAAAGTCATAAATCTGTTTTGAGAAGTGCTATGAAAAATGACCAGAATTTATATGTTTTGAAAATATGAGAAAGTTGAGCAAATTGGGCAATTATCCTGTCAAGCCAGGGGGCTTATCAGTCAGTACAAGTCAATTTTCACAACCATTAAAGTCACATTAAACAGTTTTATGTAAGTAGGGTTAGAAATGAGCTAGAACAGAAAGCTCTGGGAGGAAAGCATTGGGCTATTAGGGAATTATAAACAACAAATAATGTGTCATAATGTTGAAATAAAATAGTATGCAGTCTGCCAGTGAAAAAAAAGAACTTGTGCAGAATTGCAATTTCTGAAAATGTTAGTGCAGGGGCAATACTTTCATGATGGGCTTTTTTTCCAGTTAAATCTCTGAATTTAGCGAAAAGGAGAATGTTATAATAAAAATCTTGAATAACTCTAATTTCTGCTTGAAAGAAGAATTCCAAGTCTTTATAATCACAAACGTTTATTGTTTAGGTAAAATTTTATCAAAATATCTGATTTTAAGAAGTAGAGTGAAGGATAATCTTTTATTTAATGCAAAGAAATATATTCATTTTGAAGAACGCCTTTTTGACAAACTATTAGATAAAATCAAAACCGGATTCTAGATATCCACAAAAGACCTCCTAACTTTTGTTGTAAAGCCGTCTCTTCAGTAGAGTTATATCTCTGATTTCCATTAAATAATGAAAGGACAGAAAACTGTGTAGAAAACATAATTTCATATATTGTGTTTTGTTCCACTGTGTTAAATATTAAAGAAAAACATCAAAATATAAAGTTTAACACACTTTTATTGGTAAAAAAATTTAAGTTATTTCATTAATTTTGACAAAATTTGAATACTTGTCTCTGTGGCTTAGTGGTGTAGATCGTCACTCTATATTTTACTGATCAAAGGGCATAGGTTCAAATCCTGGTAAATTCAAAACTTTTTTTTTCAGTTTTCATGGTGTATAAGAAGCATAATACTATGTTTTTCCATACTATATCAACTTCTCTTAAATTTTAAAGAAAAAAAAATTTAGCTTAATTCTGTGAGTCAGTCGCTTGAAATAAGTTATTATTTGAGGGGAGTTCCATCTTACCTTATCAACTGAATGTGTATCAGTGATTCTGTATCCTCTGTCTATGAATGTAGTTTCAATACTGAAATGGATAATAAATACTGATATTTTAAAAAATAAAAAATTTCAATCTGACTTTCGATTTCTTTTTTCTACTTCAGTTTATCTACATGGAAAACTTACTGCTATTTAAAGTTCCAGGTTCAAATCCCATTCAATGGAGAAAATTTGTTTCTTGCCATGATAATGTTGTAAAATCAAGGGTGTATTATTTTTTTCTTTTCATAAATGAATCCTTACATTGTCCTTAGAAATATAATATGTTTTGTAATATACTTGAAACCGTAATACCTTTGTGGTGTAAGGTCCCCATATGCATTTAGATCTAAGATGTCATCTAAATTTGTTCTGCAAAGAGAAACAAACTTTCTAAATTTGAATGTCTACATGAAAGACAAAATTTCAGATACTAAATAATGAACTGTTTTCTCATTTCCTTAAAATCCTTTTAAAAATGAACTCCAGAACACAGAAACAACCTTCAAGAGTTTTCCTGAGTTAAAACATTTTTTAGGAGAAAAAAGCAGTGATATATAATTTTTGCCCTAAGAATGAACAGATTTTTTGTTTAATAAGTCCTTCAAATCTGTCAAATCTTTATTTTAATCCTTGTTCAAGAATCAAAATAATTTAACAATTAATGCCTGCAGCTTTATAGTATGGCCAAATCAGAACGTATGCTTAATTTGGTGGAGTTATTTCTCTGCATTTTTCACAAAATGCAAACAAGAGCCATGTTACACATGGTTAATCCCCCTGCCAGGAAGAAGTTACCTGAAGGTTGTACTTTCAAAACCTAAATGTAATAATGCGCGTACACAGTTTGAAGAAAATCCCTCAAAAATAGGCAAGGTAGAGTTATTGTTCTTGCACACTGCACTTCCTACGAATGTGCTACGTCAGTGTATTAAATTTGAAGAAAATCTCTCAATTACTTTTGGAGTTATGCTCTGGTCAAAACATTTTAAGTAAATCTGATAAAGGGGAATAACTCTAAAAATATGCAAGGTGGAGTTATTGTTCTTACACACTGCACTTCCTCCCAATGTGCTCTGTCAGTGTATGAAGTTTGAAGAAAATCGGTAACGTACTTTTGGAGTTATGCTTCGGACAAAGTTTTTCAAGTAATCTGTTAAAGGGGAATAACTCTAAAAGTAGGCAAGGTAGAGTTATTGTTCTTACACAATGCACTTCCCCCCAAATATGCTCTTTAAGTGAATGAAGTTTGAAAAAAATCAATCATGTTCTTTTAGAGTTATGCTCCGGACAAAATTGGGACAGACGCACCAACGGACACACGGCGGATGAAGACCATTTCTTATATCCCCTCTGCCTTTGTCTGGGGGATAAATAACAATTTTCTGAATGAGCATGTTTCTTTGATGATTTCAAATGATTCAAATTATGAGTTTGCATCTTTTTTTTTTTTATTAATCAGTACTAATATTCACCAAAAATGAAGAGGAAACTACAGTATAGACATATAAACATTTATTTTTTATGTTTTGACACTGATAATTCTAAATCAACTAAAACACATCAAGCACACAAAAATTAGGCAAACCTGGAAACTCATATTTTTTTTTACATAAAATAAAGCATGCAACTGTTGTTTCTTTCTCAAATGACTGTATAACACTATTTGGAACCTGGGAAAAAAGTGGACTTTTCAATTTCCCATGAATATTTACCACCTGTTCACTTTTTAAAGATTTTTTTTTTCATAATGAATTTATGCACAGAAAAAAAGTTATTTGGGCGAAAAAGCTAGAATTATAAATTGAAATTTTACAAAACCACTGCATATCAAAAATTGTCCCATCCATTGCATGTTCAATGACTCACATCTGATGGGATTTATTTTCTGGGAAATGCTTTCAAAACCCCTCAACAAGTGTTTGAAAACAACAGGTTTTTACAAGTTTGACAACTTTGAACAAACTGTTCATTCCATCACTGTATGAAAGAAAGGAACTAGTCACAGCTACACAGCTTTTAAATTTCCAGGAAAATTTCTTGAATGAAGGAAAAATTGCAGACTTCAAGCAGACTGACAGGCAATTAGGAAACAAACATCATAAAAATAATGAAAACACATCTTTTTGTATTCTTTATACAATCTCTTACAAATTCGGCTAACACATTCTGCCAAAACTCTTGACAAATTTTCTTGATTCTTTTCAGTCAAGCAAAAGCCATTAAGATCTTGAAAAAGTTTATGTTTTTGTACCTAAAGCAAAAATTCATTTTTTGTATGCTTCCTGTCAATTCAACCAATTTATCCAATGCTACTGAACTTGTGCTGAATGAAATAAAATAACTGAATGAAAATATTTATTAACAAAATAAAGGACTGAATAAGTAAGTGAGGGAATGTATGATAGATTTTTTCCATAGCCAACTTGTAATGTCAGTCAAAAAAAAGTATAATTTCCATCTTAGAAAACTTTTCAGGACAGGTAAACAACTGAATATTCTAAATAGAGTTCTTAGAAAACTTTTCAGGACAGGTAAACAACTGAATATTCTAAATAGAGTTATTTAACACCAACTACATTTAAACAATTTATATAGTTAAAGTTTAGTTAAAGCAAAAAGAAAGAACACTGACTGAATGCAAAATGGTCAGAGAGATGTATGGACACACTGTTTGAATGAATGCAAAATGGTCAGACAGATGTATGGACACACAGTTTGACTGAATGAATGAAACATAAAGTAGGTACCCTATTTATCAATACATTATTATTTTCTAGATGCCAGGGCCCATAATAATTTTAGAAACCACACATTACAAGCTGCAAGGTTATATTTACACGAAAGCCATCCCACTTTTAATCAAAGTTTCCATATTGAGTGAAAATCCTAATTAATGTACCAGCTTATCTTTTAAATAAAGCCTGGCAAATTACTCTGACATTCTAGAAAATTAAAGATCTACTATACCCATCTTTGCCTAAAATACTTTTATTGCAGAAATTAATTGAAATCTAGAAAATTCTTACTGAATATGTCTAATTAGGCTACTAGAATACACACACTATGTATGGGAAGCTGCATTCCCTTTTACAGGTCATGTTATGTTGGTGCTTTCTTAAAAAAACTGCCAGATTTTTAATGACACTATGTATTTATACTGTGTTTAATTATTATGTAAATAGTTTTAATCCTAGCATATCTACTCTGTGTTCTTAGACATTATTATTTTATATTTACACAGAAAAGGTGAAGTAGTTATTTCAATTATTTGTATCTGAAACTTGAGCATAATATATCTTTAAACTATTTCATTTTCAATATAAACTTCATATAAGGTGAATATATGAAAACTAAAATAAATTTCAACAGCAAGTCCATATTTTTAGTTCTTTAAAAAAAATACAGAAAAAAATGCAAATAGATTCAAGCAATCAACATAAAATCTTGGAGCAGAAAAAAAAAACTGAGAAAAAAGCATTCAGAAGTAGATTATCTGTGTAGGTACATGGGAGAAGGCAATTTTCTACATCATTACCTCTCATCAAAGACACATCATGTTTTTCTATGGGTCAGAACTCTTGAAAATATTTTCTCTGTTAGAATCAATAGTTTTTGTATGTTTCCAAATGTTGGAAGACTCTGACAGGGTAATGTTCAGTTTGGCCCGCGTTTCAAACAGCGAGAATGTCTTAATTGTTTTCTGAAGTGAATTTCCAGACAACTGGAATCATTTGAACAGTGTTGCTTGCACACAGGAGTTTTACACAAGCAATTTGCAAGTAATTACTCAAATAATAGCACAATTTTAATTGGTTTTCCATTTAGACGTGATTTAGATATGGAGATTATTTTGTCTTAATGATTTACTAATGTCTTGGTAAATTTTGTTAAATGGCTATTTCATCTTTGATTTTCAAAGCCAAACTTACTACTTTTCAATAATGACAGTAGAGCTGTTACAAATTCTTTTATCACCTGTTTTATAAGAAGTTGGGTTGTATTTCCATAAAATTAAATATAGAATTCTCTGGTACAGTATTTGGCCTTATAACAGATGACATTAAAATTCTCCTGCTAATGTCTTATGCAGGCGTTTCTGAACTTTTCTTATTACCCAAAATATTACTTGTTTAGTTGACAACTTGACATAAACATACTTCCTTTTTTAAACAATTTACAAAAATGTATGTGTGAGTTCAGCTTCTATCTGAAAAGTCCAAAAGTTTTGGAAATACTGATTGCAAACTAGATTCTCTACTTAAAAAATGAGCATTTCAACTTAATTAGCTAAGTTTCCAATTTTTAATTTTTCTTAGAAAATTATGGTACACTACAAACACACTGTTCTGTCACTTCTTAAATTTTTGTAGGAATGAAAGATAGGATCCAAAAGAAAATGAGATAACTATAAAATCGCTAAAATTTGACTCTATTCTCATTCAAGACCAACCTGATCTGAGAGTGTGCAAGTACACTAAAGCCTGTTCCAGCCATGAAAAGTAACAAAGAACTGACAGATGAACATCTAGTCTTCATCTAATAAATGGAGGTCATAGCTGACTGACATTACAAATGTAAAATTCTTCACAAAAAAAGCAAACAATTACTTAATCTAGACAATGATTTCCCTGTTGTCAAACACAAACTATAACATTACGACTGACAAAATTAAACATGACAAAATGATTTAGTAGCCAACATCTACAGCAACAAATTCTGCAATGAAGATAAGACAAACAATTTTGGATTCCTTGCTCAAGAAGCAAAAAAAAACGCAATGTTGATTGACATGACCAAGTTGTATGTGAAATTCCAAAACTAATAAGCTATGCAGTATTGTTGTGAATGTTTTCTATCGCGAAACACATTTAATCAAAACCACTTAGTAACGAGGGTCAGATACAGATATAGGTTATTCATAAACAGATATATACAGAACTATGCTAATCCACATACATGTATCTCATGAGGAATTCACTAATTTCACCACTAATAAACTTACTTATTTCATATTCAGTGGCATAGCTGCCTATACAACAAATAGGCATGTGTGTACAACTCTTTCCGCAAGGTAAAAAAAGAAAATTATTTTAATGTAAAAAAACTGACAAAATCTGTGGAGTTTCTGGGGGCTTTGCCCCCTGAAACCCCATTAGGGCTCTGCCTTGAACCTTTAAGAGGGCTGTGTGAGGGTTTGTGTGTACACTCAGTTTTTGCCTAGCTATGCCCCTGATATTTATGAACTAAAAAGAAATATGTCCTTTATATTTTGGAGTTTGTGTTTTACCTTGCAGGTAGCAACTGTTTTTCACCTTGGCAACCCGTACAGACCATGACCACTGTTATATGCACAGTCTGATCATTGTCTGTCCTGTTAGACATTCAGTCAGAAAAAAATCTACATAAGAAACTGACAGTAATCCCAGTGGAATTAAAGTTAATAATGGGTACAGAAATGGATGGCACAACTTTTTAAGAATAATTTGTGGGTATCATTCAAATTAGTTCATAATTACATATTGCATTGTAAATACACATTTGTTTTAAACACAAATGACTGCCTTTATATATAATCTATGTAAGTAAAGAATAAACACAAATCAATCTGAAAAGTAACTATACCTTAATAAATAAGCCCAAAAGCTATTGTATAAGGTTTACAAGTTAAGGTCCAGACAAAAAATTAGTAAGAGAAGAACTGTCACTGTAAGATGACAATGCCCCCAAAGTGGTGCTTTGACTTTGGGCTGCGGACCAGTCATTCAAGGGTCAAGGTTAAATAAATACAGGCCAGTGGGAAGGTCCTGTCCACAGGGGTATTGTGTCCAAGTATGAAGTAAACTGACCTTCTAATAAGGAGGTTATGGCCAATGTTAAAGTTTTTGGACAATTGGATCTTCAAGGTAAAGGTCATTCAGGGCTCAAGGTCAAACAAATATAGGTCACTGGGAAAGTCTTGTCCAAAGTGGTGATGTATCCAAGTATGAAGTAAATCCACTTACTAATAAAAAAGTTATGGTCCGCATAAAACAACAACTATAGTACTATAGTGTAAACAATATGCTCTGAGGAGCATAAAAATCAAGACCTCTAGACCAACACAATGTTATAATATTCTGTTTGTGTGCTGGCAGTTCACATGGCAGTCTCTGGAAACCAGCCTGAACCAAGACTTCTCAATATTTTCTTTTCTTTTCTCAGGTAAAAAATTCTGTCTATTATCTTTAGGAAAATGCAACACTTCTAATTTGATTCCGGGTACTGACAGCTTACCTTAAAAAAAAAACTTGGCAAAAGCAAGATTTATATCACAATACCTGTAATTCTCATCAAACCATAACAGAAACAACTAACAATGAAATATCATTTGGCCACAAAAATGTTTACGAAAGTATGAATGCAATCAGAAACTTGAATGTTCAGCTGTTGATACCCTCTGAAGTGCTGCTGTGATTTCACATATATTCTGATTATTATAGAAATATGTTAAGAACATTTTTCCAGTAGTGTCATTGTAGATTTTTTTCTTCTTCATTTATAAAATCAAATTTTGTGAAAACCTAGTAGCCTTTAAGTGTGCCACTAAACTAATGTCCTGACTGCAAAAACTAATTTAGAATGCCCATGGGCAGCATGCTGAGCACCTATGGGGATGGGACTTAAACATGAAAAATGTATAATGATAAACCACAAAGTGTCCCCCATCAATAAGTTTAAACAAAGTTACACTAATAGATTTTATTGTATGCTCAAGCGCTAGATAAAAGGAAATTATTTATTTTAAAGCCAGGCAGAAGTAACAGTCCTTTATGCTATGCTTCCTCTCATTGTTCAGAATTATGCTTCAGAAAGAAAAGTAAAAAAGGGAAATAATTCAAAAAGAAAGCCTTGCATAGTAATTAGATAAGGGCTGACCAGCTATATTTAAGGTATTCAAATATGGGTAGACCTAATATATAGTGAGGTATCAAAATATGGGTAACCCTTAAAAATAATGAGGTATTAAAATAAAGGTAGACAGAATAATTATATAGTGAGGTATTCAAATATGGGTAGACCTTATAAATAGTGCAGTATTAAAATAAAAACAGACCTTATATATATAAAAAATGAGGTATCAAAATATTGGTAGACCTACTTCATAGTGAGGTATAAAATAAGGGTCAACAGTGGACCTACCATATTTACATATTTAAATTTTGCCAGATCTCATATATCATTAGGTACTGAAATAATGGTAGAACTAATACAAATGTTTATTGTAAGGTATTAAAATAAAAGGAGTTCTTATAAAAATTATACAGTAATGTATTAAAATATGGTAAGACCTGATATTTTGTGAGGTATTTAGTTTAGGGTAGGCCTACTATATAATGAGGTATTTACTTTAGGGCAGATTCACTATACCACAAAGTTATAAATCTGTAATCATGCAATCACTACATTATCTAATTTCACAAAACCTCTTCCTGATTACTTCTTCCTGACTACAAGATTGTAAACTGTGAATTCCATCTTTTCATTAAACAGATGTTTTTGTAATCACTCCACGTAACAAAAGCATTGCAAACATTCAGAAAATAATCAAGTGGGATGACTTAAACTTCTCATTCAATTACAATCAGAAAACTTTTATCTATTAGGCTAAAACACTGAACTTAAGGCTTTGCTTGAATCCATACATAAAAATTATCTATAGGACTTCCATAAAAAAATGTTTCATTTTTCCATCTTAATAACATTTCAGAGTTAACACACCACTATTAAAGCCAGACAAACTTGTATGTTTTCTCAAAGGTTATTTTGGGCGAAAATATTATATTTTATTGTCAATGCTTATTGGAACTGACATAGAAAACACTTAACGAGTCAAATGTTTCATTATTGTTGAAAGGGTAAGATTTTTTTTCTCGCTTTTCTAGGGCTGCAAATAATGCTTTCCGAGTAAAAGAGGACTGTGGAAAATCAAAGAACAAAGATGGACTATGGAAAATAAATAAACCTCAGGACAGAACCCCTACAAAGTTAATGTTTCACATTCTATAAAATATTTCTCTTGAAAGACTAAAAAGATACACTTAAATGGTAGACAGTGTCTCATTTTATAACATCAATGGTAAAAAACAGTTTCTGTCGCTTTAGATTTGTATTAAAGTAAGATCATTTCATAAGATAAAGAAATAGCTATGTCACTAAGGACAATTTAAAAACAACAGGCCCTACATTGCTCACCTGAGTACCATTGCTCTACACAGCAAAGCCAATAAAAAGTTAAAAACATTTAATTAAAATACAGCAAAATACTTGTACAATTGTAACGGATGTAAACTGACATAATACCCAAGGTGCTACATTATTTTCTAGTACATGTGTTATTATTTGCTGCATTGATAATAAAAATAATAATAATCATCATTTGTTTAATATGGCTGTTGTACATGGTTATAATTTACAGAATTTTCAGTACATTTACAGTTTGTTTAGCAATAAAGTATCCAGAACTAGAAATACCATTTCATTTCTAAACAAGATTTTTCACATGATGTGACAAATGCCCCTGAAGGTCATATATCAGAGAGAAAACCACAATAGATTGACTGAAAATGTTTGTCTGGTATTTTATGTAGATATTCGGCAATAAAATTATTCTGTACCAAGTTACTTAAACATCCTTCATAGTGTTAAGAGATATGGAGCCAACAAAAAAATCGGGGACAGATGGGCAGATGAATGATTGAATCACTACAGGCCTCCCTATGTCACTGTTACTCTCAATGTCTTACAAAATTATATAATAGATGAATGCATATTTAATCTTTTTTTTTAAAGTGGCTGGGTTCTCAAGAAGCTCAAGAGTAGGGTAAAACTCTACCCTGGAAATGCAAAAATTATTTGTACAACACTGACGGTTGAAGTGATCACACCTTTTGGCACTGAAGAGCAAAGCTCTACAAACACCAGCCGTAAGCAGTGTTCCCTGGTTCCCTGCTTATCTATGCTTTACAAGACAAGAGGTAAATGTAATTTTACATACTTTCAAGACCATGTTTTTCATTGGTCAACAATGGTGGGAGTAAGGATCTATCAGAGAACAGCCTACTCTTCTCTCAAGCTTGCATTTGAACTTGGCCAGTGTTTATACATGAACTGGAACATAATTATGGAATTCACAGGGAAGCCCTAGAGAGGGTTAGGCTGTTCTCTGATTGAACAATTGACCAATAAAAGACATAGTACTGGAAATATCAGAACTATTTCTATCTCTCATCTCTTGGATCACAAAAAAGTGGGATTTGGGGAACACCAGACTGGTTTTTTACAGATCAGCTTTTCAATACTGAAGGTGGGAATGTGTGAACTTACCTTAATATATATTGAACATACGGTACTTACTTGGCATGTGATGTTTCAAGAAATCTTGCAAAAGTATTTATGGATCTGAAATATAAGAATTAGATTCTTAATGTTTTCTGTGAATTCAGGCCAATTCTGTTGGGTATTCACACATTAGAGGCTCTTGCTTATATGACACACCCCTGAAAGTGAAGTCAGCCCACTAGTTGGATAACTGATTTCTAGAGACATGAATTAAAAGAATGGAAATATTAAGGTCACATACAAATTACAATCAATGACACTGTCTAAAAAATAAATAAATAAACAAAATAAATAATCTATGAATTCTAATACTTTGGAAAGAATAGAAACAAGCCAATGTTTTCCTATTTTTGTATTGACCAAGAAGTCCTTGACATCTTTTTAAAGTCACAGTAAAGGTCAAGGTCAGACTATAACATAGCTGTGGTAAGCTTTTTAACTACACTGATTTCTTTCGTTACAAGTTTTTATGAAATCTGACAAATCTGGAAAAAAAGAAGAAAAAAGATACAGTGTTAACTTACATTAAGGTTTATACATGCAGATTGTGACAAAAAATACATAGGTCCTGCAATATTCTGTATTTTCTTTTTCTCTTATGCTACAGAACTAAAAACAGTACATCAAAAACGGAAATACCTGATTTTGCCTTTCAAATTAATGAGGTCTTCAGTTGAGACAAGGTCAGTTTTATTCAAAATGACAACATCAGCTAATGCTACTTGTCTGAAAGAATGAAATTTTAATCTATTACATATAATGACATTGGCATGATTTTATAGATATAAAATTTATTGTTTTGGGGGATTTTTTCTCATTTTTTTTTTTTAATTTGCAACATCTTTCTTTTCTGATTCAGAAGCCTGATGAAAATTTGAATGTTTGTCAGCCATTTAATTTATGACTATAAACAGCTTTTTTCATTAATAATCTGGCTACTTCTAAAGAATTTAGAAGCATAAATATGTATTTAACTTGTTTAAATTAATTCAAACAAAAACATATTACAAAATACAACTATCTTTCATTCTTACTTTAAAAGTAAGATCACCAAAGTTAGATCTTATCACGGTACCCTACCTTGTAAATTCATTCACTGAGCCATCTGCTTTCTTTTCTTCTAAATACTGGAAATAACGAATAAAATATTTTTGCTGAAACTTAAGAACAGTAAAATTTAGTTTGCAGTTAACTATTTTCCATTAGGAGAAGGGAATGATTTTACGACTCATAAAATAAAAATCTATGCTGCCTGGAGTTTAAACAAATACCCACTAAAAACGGGAATTTAGAAGACACTGTAAAATTGTAGAACTATACAAAATTTGATTACCTCTAAAATGTATTTTGAAGGAATGGAACTTTCATCCTTGCTTCATTGCTTACCTATTCTAATATCAACTTCTAATCGGTAGAATGGTTAGAGCAAGCACTCCCTATCAATTGCTGGTTTTAATCCCACCAAGGGAAAGATTCTCTAGTGTCTTTGTGAATTCATACTTTTGGCACAAGTACTAGTTTGAATTCGGGAAGCAACCAAGCAGGATTAAATGAAAGTTGCAAGAACTTGTTTCCGAAACAATGTAAAATAAATAATTTTAAACTAAACTTTTAAACACTCAAACAGATTCAAATACATGAGAAATTTTGAAAAAAGGCACTACTATGAAATGGCTGAAAATGTTTATTTATAAGCATCAAGTGTGTATAATTATAAAGTTTAGTTTTTGTAACTGCATTAAATTCAACTTACTTTAGGTGCATACTTAGCATCTATCACTGTTACAATACCTGAAAGTAAACAAATAAACATTGATGTATATGTCAAAACAAAGCACATGAAAAACTGTATTAATTGGTTTTTGAAAACCACTGAAAAGATTTCATTTCTTGTCCAGTATTTGAAACATTTTACTAATTACACCAAACATCTAACCTTGCTTTTCAAGAAAATAATTTCAATTAGGAAAATAATGACTTTGATACCTAGACACATGGTTTATTCTCCATATTAGAAAATGGTATGATAATTTGAATATTACGTAAAACTCTGCCTATATTGCTAACGAGTATATTCATCTTGAAATAACAGCTGAAGTATCTAATTAAAGAAATGGTTAAATTTCTAAAAAATTTATCAATTTAGAAGTAATAATTCACATATCACATACCATCTAAAAATATATCGCTACATAACTCTTCATCAAGCCAAAATATAGATGCTATTGGACCTGAAAAAGAAAATAAAAGAAACAGTCCAAGGGACTTAAGTCATACAAAACTTAATTTTACATTCAAGAGTTAACTTTCTTCCAATAGATAATGTATTCTTGGATGTCATGTAAGAAAACAAACTCCAATACATCATCTTCCATTTATTTGAGCTTATTTACCGTCAGTACCGGTTGCCCATATGACCGACGCCCCCTGAAGAGATTAGTTATTTTATGTTATGGGGGTAGTGCAAGTTACAGAAAGCATCCCATTCCAGAGACACCCCTGCTTCTTTACATGCTCAGTGAGTAGCACTGATACATGGGACCTCGGTTTAACTTGTCATCCGAAAGTCTATTAATAATGTTAATGGAGGAGCGGGGGATCGAACTCGGGATCCCTGGTATACCAGTCCAGCGCATTACCACTGGACCACATCCGCTCCTACAATACATCATGTATTTTTCATCCCTTTTGTACTGAAAGTCAAATGTGACCTGCAGAGTTAGTTCCCCTATTGTATCAGTGTATGACTACTGTAAGCAGTGTATGTATGACTACTGTGAGGGAAGTAATAACTAATGCATGAAATTTGGTAAAAAGGAGAAAGTATAATGATCACGTGATTGGACAAATAAACAATAAATTCCAGAAGAAATACTGATAGAAACTTTCTGAAGCAGTCTGCTCTGTAGTCCCAATTTACAATAGTAAATGTTTAAAAAAATATTTCAAGCAAAATGAATCACTGACATGACTGAAGATTTTTCAACAAAGCAGGGCTATAGTAGTTTTTACTTGCATCACTGTCTCTAAGGATTCCAAGACAGACTTTCAACCAAATCAGAAAAAAAGCAACAATTACCTGGATCTGCTAGACCAGTTGTTTCCAAGAGAATATAATCAAACTTTCCCTTCTTTGTCATCAAATCTTCAATTGCTTTTACTCCATTATCTCTATATAGAGAAAAAAGATTCTGAGCATAATTCAAGCCATGTTTTTTTTCAATTACCACTGCATATTAAATTAACTCAATACAATACATGGTCAAGGGAAGCTGTTTTAAACATAACTCTACAAAAAATACATATTCATGTCATTACTTTTCATCTAAAGCAACACATAAACCGGCTTTCCAGCCCTTTAGGAAAACATTCCAATACTGTGTCCAGCTTAGTCTGCTGCCTTAAAAAGCATCTAATAACCTAAGATTAACTTAGGTTTTTAGGTCTTTAATTATTATTTACAATGAAAAACACAAGAAAACTACGGAGGATAATGGAACAGGCATACGGTCAATGATGTTGTTATTACTGGAGCTACAAGATCTACAGAGACAACAGAATCAGAGTCAATTTATATGATAATTTTAACTGTCAATGAATTGATAATGAAACCCAGGTGTTTTATTTATTTAGTTTTTATATGCAGAACAATTTTACCAGTTGGCATTCACCTGACAGAAATATTAGTCTAGTCAAGGTTTCTCACCAAAATGAAAAAGGTGCCAGGATTTGACAATGATACAAAAGGTACTAATTAAGCAGGAATCACAGCTTTGCCATACTTAACAGAACAGCAGAGGCATCCATTCCTGAGTTCTAACCATTCCTCATACCTCTCTCCATCTTTACCTACAGACATGGACTTTTCTATAGAATCACCTACAATGGAAAATCAACAGTCACTTGAACTGAGGTGTCCATATTTCAGGATTAAGTGATGTAGTTTTCACACATAACATTGTACCCTGTTGGAAGAATTTCTGGCAATCATAATTCTGTAGATTATCATAATTATTACTATCATGATGATCATACTTAATATTACAATGACTGATCATAAGGACCTTTAGGATAATGTCATTTAGAGTTTTCAATATCATTTTGCAGAACTCCATTCTACATTCTATGTTTTCACTGAAAATTTGGTGACAAATCAAAAAAAAATTCTTCATAAAATTTACACTGTACAGATATATTCTCTGTGATCCTTAAATTACATAAAAGGGAAATCTGTAGACAAAATATCCTTGGCTTTATAAGGAGAACCCACTTTTATAAAAAGTTATTGTTTCTTTCATTTTATTTTACAATTTCTTGTTAAACTAGCAGAAAATACAAGATTAATGTTTATCTTTCAACAAAAATGATTCCTAGAAAAGCCAGATGTGATTGAATAAAGGCAGAATCAAGTATCAAGATACTCTATAAAATGTACATACCATCACCAAACTCATTCATTATAACTGCTATTCTTTTGCCATGCTGTTCTGACAGTACATAATTCAGAAGAGTTGTCTTTCCTGCTCCTAAAACAATTTATGCAATTTACAATATTTTTTGGCAGTATAGGTGCAATTTATTTCTTTTTAGAAAAACGAAATAACAAACAAGAGATTATATTCTTTTATTTCTAGAGTTAAATTGCTAGGGCTGAAACAGGTACAAACTCAGTACAAAGTACCCCTTGGTTTAGATGAGGTTTCATTATTTGACTGATGGACAAGTTGTTAGGCTCTTTTTACATAAAACTTATGACTTTCACATTGTTGTTTGGGTCTTGGACACACTCAAAACTTATGAACCATTTCATGGCATTCATTTCAAATTAAAATCTTGATGAAAAGCACTTGGCAATTTGTATTTAATTTATAACATATAGAAAATTTGATCTTTTTAATGATGTTCAATACCTATTTCAACAATATTTTAGCTATATCATCCAAGGAGATTGCCTTTATTATAATGATTACAATATTTAATGTCACTACCAAGGAATCCAGTTATTATTGTAATAGGGACTTTGTCACCAGCAGGAACAAGGTCAGGTATTTCTTCTTCATCAGATGACATTTTTCAATATCAACCTGAAAATACATTGTATAAACTCATCAATTCCTATTGTATGGGAGACATAAAACCTCTGCGGCTATTTTTAAGTACATACAAAATTTTTATACTTGGTACTTCATGAATGGTCTGCTTAATATGTTTCCTGGATTATATTAAGCTTGTATTTAATAATGATATCTTGGGGTGGGGCGGGGTGGTATGTAAAAGGTTTAAGTGGAGAATTTGTAGTGAAATTAAAACTATGTCAATGGGCTAGTTCATAACTATGCAGGATGCTGACCTGGGTTCATCTCAAATTTGAGTAATTGCTTTAGGATAAACATATGGCTAGATAAAGATATTTTCGTTTTTGTGTAAAACAACATAAATATTAAGCACTACAAATAAAAAAAACAATAGCAGACCAAAGTACAATTTTTTACTAATCTTTCTGTATGTGCTGGGTTCAAATAGAAATTTTATTGCCTACAGTAGAAGTATGAACTTAACAACAATTATACAAATGGCCAAGTATGTTGCAACCTTTTTTTTCTGTACAACTCATTAGAGAGGAGAAATATTTGTTTATAATTTTGTTTGTTTTTTTACTTAAAATGTGTGCCATCCTGAATTAATTCTCCACAAAATATGAGGTAATAAACTCTTGTTAAAAATTCTATATGAATTACAATAAATCATAATATTTTCTTTACGGGCCATTTTGACTCTTACTGAAATCTCTATAAGAATAACAACAAAACAGAGAAATTTCTTATGTGGGCCATTTTAACTGGAAATGTGGGATGTTATGTCTGGTTCGTTTTGACAGGCCATTTTGGTGATGGGCCATTTTGACTAGTTTCCATATAAACTGCTTTTTTTTTTCTTTTTTGCAGTGGTTATTTGTTGCTGAGTTTGGTCATGTTGGTCTGATATCTTTGGTCATGTTGGTAAATAACAATAATAAACTTAAATTTTAAAAAAGATGTGTTTTTTCAGTTCAATCTTTTATTTATCAACTATTCATTTAAATATCCCTATCAATTACTGATACAATGTAAAAACGGGTTACCAGAGGTTTCGGTAAATGACAAGTTTGGTAAACTGATTTTATTATTATCAATAATTATGAAGATATCATAGTGCAGAACATTATGCATCACGAAAACTAATGACAACTGTATTTTTCACTGGAAGACTCATGCGTATTACAAAAACCTTCAGACGTAACAGTTTCCGTAATAAATATTACTATTCCGTTGAGGTTACTTTCCATATCATGAAAAGGTATTCGAATAGAAAGCAAGTTTATTCATTTCCTTACCACCGGATATTAGTTTTTCCTTTCTTTTTTATCTCCTTTGAAGATTTACATAAGACAACAACAACAAATGAAAAGTTGTCAGTACAATAGTTTGGTAGAGAAAAGCTTGCTTGAATGTTAAAGGATGAGGAAACGATGACACAGAAATTCACTATTGAATCAGGAAGTGTCTGTAAACCGTACAGTCGGACAAAGGTTATCTCAGTTTACACGGAAGCAAGTGAAATCGGTCCCAAGTCAAATCGGCCCCAAAATAAGTCAAATCGCATTTTTTCTAAATTAAAACCGCACTGTTTGGTTATATTATGTATAGTGTGATATTTGATACTCAAGCATGAGAGTTCTCTCCCTTTAAGTATATAACCCACCTGACTCTTTGTAAATAAGGCATTTCTCTATAATGCTACATGCTAGTTATATCTCTGTATAAATACAGACATGTCCTCAGAAATATGTAAGACAGTCAAAAGTAACAACAGTACTAGGTCTAGTATTTTCAGGCAAATTTTTTGAAATTACATTATTCTGTGCTTTGCCATGGGAGCTGGAGTAAAACTGTGTTGTTGGCTATTTATGTCTCCCCCCAAAAATGGGGGAGACATATTGTTTTTCCCCCGGTTGTCCGTCCATCCGTCCGTCTGTCCGTCCGTCCGTCTGTCCGTCACAAAATCGTGTCCGCTCTGTATCTTCCAAAGCCCTTGAAGGATTTTTATGAAACTTGGGTCAGATGTTCACCTTATCAAGGCGACGTGCAGAACCCACTTTGCGAGTGTGGTGTCTCAAGGGCAAGGTCACACTTGGAGGTTAAATGTCAAATGCCACAAAATTGTGTCCGCTCTGTATCTTCAAAAGCCCTTGAAGGATTTTAATGAAACTTGGGTCAGATGTTCACCTCATCAAGGCGACATGCAGAACCCACTTTGCGGGTGTGGTGTCTCAAGGTCAAGGTCACAGTTGGAGGTTAAATGTCAAATTTTACAATCGTCTGACTCAATACTACCTGCAGCAACTGGCTGGGGGGAGACATATGTTTTTGTTCAATCAAAAACCCATTTCTAGTTTCATAAATGTTTCCATGAATTGAATGATTGATATTTATAATGCCAAGATACAGATGATTTTATTTCTCATTATTTCCATTGCAGTCTGCTTGACTTGAAAACTCAGACATTTCATTTTAATATTTTTGTGAATCACAAAGTGAAGCAGACAGTCAGAATATCAATATGAAAAATTCTGCCCTGACAAAGGTCATAGAAAAAGGTCTTGACTATATACATATAAAACATTAGAGAAAGGGTACAAAATTTCAGTTTAATGGGTTTTTTTTTTCACATTTTTGTGTCGCCTGCTACAAAGTAGCCGCGACATATAGGGATCACTTCTCCGTCGTCTGTCTGTCTGTCCGTATGTCACAAAACCTATCCGGACTACTCCTCAGAAACTACTGGTGCGATTTCATCCAAACTTTACAGGAATGATCAGTACCAAGTCTAGTTGTGCATACATGTATCATCTGCATTTTCCAGTCCAATGATTTTTGTGAGAGTTAAGGCTCTTTTATGATTTTTATTTTTAAAGTTTGTCCGGACTACTTCTCTTATACTACTAATGCAATTTGAATGAAATTTTACAGGGATGATCTGTAACTTAAGTACTTGCGCATATCTAACGGGTTTTTCTGTTGAATGATTTTTGACTGAGTTATGGCCCTTGACTGAAAAAAGGCGTTTAGGCCAAATAATGAATTTTGTGTTGCAGGCTTCACAGTAGCTGCAACATGCTAAAAAGTAGCCATGACATATAGGGATCACTTCCCCATCATCTGTCTATTTGCCCCTCTGTCTGTCTGTCCATCACAAAACCTGTCCGGACTACTCGTCAGAAACTACTGGTGCAATTTCATCCAAACTTTACAGGAATGATCAGTACAAAGTCTAGTTGTGCATATCTTCAGCATTTTCCAGTTCAGTGATTTTGGTCAGAGTTATGGCCCTTTAATGATTTTTATTTTTAAAGTTTGTCCAGACTACTTCTCTTATACTACTAAAGCAATTTAAATGCAATGTTACAGGATTGTTCTGTACATCAAGTACTTGTGCATTTCTCACAGGTTTTTCGGTTGAATGATTTTAGGCTGAGTTATGGCCCTTGAATAAAAAAAAAGCATTTTAGCCTACAAACTGTCCAATCACCTCTCAATATTACTGTTTAATTGGCTATCATCAGGCGACACGTGATCACTGATCGCCCTTGTTTGTGAAGTACTCACATCATATTTTGTATTACTGTATTAATATTTTAGCTTTACAAAGAGATCATAGAGTATAGAACTTGCGGAGAAATACATGATGTGTGGTTAAGTGCTGGACACCTGTTTGTAACATTAGATGGAGGTAAACAGTTGCACACCTTTGACTGCAAAACTGTTGAATGTATTCAGGTAAGACCAAGGAGGTTTTATATGTTCCTTTTATGATATTTCAAAAGATGTTTGAGCCTGCTTTGTTTCATTTTGATTTGTTTTTTCTTTTGTTATTTCATAAATAATATTAAACCCTGTGGAAAATAAATAGAATATTCTTTACTTGGAGGGAGGGGGTATATTTTTAACCAGAATAACCAAAACAAAAATTGTGTGTCACAGATGAAAAGTGACAAGCTGATACCTGATACCAAGAGAACAAATTTGTAATAGAATTTATACTTTTAGCACCACTGATTTTTTGCATGTGAAAAAAAAGGACCGCTGTGATTCAGGATTCCTCTACTCCTTCCATTTTCAGCAGTCTTTTTTATAACAACAGGGAACAAATTAAATTTATAAAGAAAGAAATGACTTACGAATTTAAAAACATATTTCTAATAATTTAAATTGAATTAAGTTTTGTTCAGGTTTATAATTACTATTATAGGAAGCTGAGCGTTCAGGTTTTCTAGATATCAGTGAAGACTTTCCAGTTCAGCAAGTTCTACTGAAACCTCCACAGTCCGCATTAGTTGTAAGTGTTTGTTTGTTTTGGGGTTTAACGCCGATTTCAACATTTTTTATTGTAAGTGTAAATAATTCACTGTGTATTTATATAGATAACCATTGTGGTCCAGTGTACACCGGCTTATAATTGTATAAACACAACCTCTGAAAACTTCATCATCTGTCATGGAATCAATATCAGTTCTTTTGTTCAGTTGTCAGTGGTCTTTCTTCTGAAGATATATTGCATCTTCCTGTGACGAACTTTCATGTTCCTAAGAATAACATACAAAGTTAATCTACTTCTAGTGTGTAAATTATTTGTAAAACTGTCTTGGTGTTCATTTTACTAGTGTCTCATTTATAACATGTACATAACTATATTAGTTTCTGCTATTTGGGAGGATCAGTGGTTTAGGGGTTAGAGTGAAAGACTCCCAATCTGAAGATCACCGGTTCAAATCCTTCTGTGGTTGAGATACTCCAGTGACTCTCCACAGTCTGTACTTAGAAGTACAAGTACTGGTTTGAATCCAGGAAGCTTCAAGTGGGACTTTTATAAATAACAAGAAATTGTTTTGCAGTCAGAGTAAAATAAATAGGTTCAACCTAAACTAAGTTTCTTCATCTCATTTTGAATTTCAGCTTGTTTAGATTTTTATGCTCCCGGAAGGGCGAGCATATAGTTGCCGCTTTGTTCCTCTGTCCCGTTCGTCCTTCCGTCATAATTTTGTCCGGAGCATAACACAAAAACTATGAGAGATATCAAGACCAAACTTCATAGGTAGTTAGATCTCATTGATGAGCAGTGCAGTGCACAAGAACCATAACTCTTGCTTTATTAATTTTTGAGTTATTGCCTTTTGAAATTTCTCATACTTATTTTTTGTCCGGGGCATATCTCACAAAGTATAAGAGTTATCAAATTGAAACTTTATAAGTAGATAGATCTCATTGATGAGCAGTGCAGTGCACAAGAACCATAACTCTTGCTTTATTAATTTTTGAGTTATTGCCCTTTGAAATTTCTCATACTTATTTTTTGTCTGGGGCATATCTCACAAAGTATAAGAGATATTAACATGAAACTTTATTGATAGATAGATCTCTATGAGGAGAAGTGCAGCGTGCAAGAACCGTAACTTTATTTTGCATAATCTAGGAGTTATTGCCCTTTGTTATTTTTCGTACTTTAAAAAAAAAACATATTAAACAATAGCCCCTTTGGAATTGGCATTTATTCGGGGAGCATCCATCAGTTCCTCCAATTTCTTGTTATTGTTAGTTAGACAATTTTAAAAGCAGTTTGTAAGATTGCATCCAGGAGTTTCTGAAGGTGTTAGCTCTGAGAGGAATAGTTTAGGGGCTAAGGTCAAAATGTAATAATGGGATATGAGCCCCCAAGTTGTTGATTAGCAGGGTGATGCTCAACAACTGCACCACAGATGTACTGCCCATTTTTGATCAGTCACAGACTGTTGTAATGCTGAAACTGTTCAAGTGTTATGGGGAAGTTTTGCATATGATTAACAGAAATTCATTGATTATTCATTGTGTGTATTTTTGGTATGCAAGATTTTCAGGAATGGTATAACACAGCACTGGGTTTACAAATCTGATCATGCATGGAAGCAGCAGACAACACACAGGTTATGTCATGGTAGCCAGGCAGCAGTTGTTGACGTCTGCTACAATGTATCCCAGAATGCTTTGTACTGGTGTCAGAAACAGGAATCAGGAAATGATGGAAAAACTTCATACTCAATTTACAAAAGACAAATTATTGAAGGTGAAGTGCATTTAGCTGTTCTTTATTATCTGAAATACAGTGGTGGGGCATATAGATTTGCCCTTGTCCATCTGTCATGCTGTCCTGCTGTACGTACGTAGATCGGTTTGTGTCACGTATAACTCCAAACATATAACTGCTAGAGCCATTAAACTTTCTAAGAATAGTTGTCAGCATGTGAACTTATACACCAGGGTGTTTTGATGTAAATTTACTGGAGTTCAACAGAGTTATGCCCCCTGATTAAGCAAAAAATAGCATTTTTAGACTTGCGTTGGGTGTAACCCCAAACGTTTAACTGCTAGAGCCATGAAACTTTCTAAGAGTATTGACAGTAGAACTTACGCACCTGATGCTTAGTAAGTAGATTTTTGGTCTTTTAAAACATATAGTGAAAGTCTTACGATGTATTTGGAATCAGGTAGTATGGAAAAACTATGAACTTTAAGTAAGAATTGCATTTCAGGTGAAGAAGGGGACTCTCAGACTGTCTTAAAATTAGGACCAGCATCTACAATTATCAGAAATTGTCCAAAATCTATAGTTTACCCCATGGCCCATGGAATTGTGTTTGTCTCAGAGTAAGTTATGTATTTCCGAGTTTCCCTTCTTGAAGTTACTAAAATTTTGATATTCACTTATCAAAATATTATGAAAACTATATGAAATGTAAACATTAGAATGTTGAAAGTCTGCCAAAATATTAAGAAGGTAGTAAAGTTGTATACATGTATTTTCAAACATTAAAAAGTTTTAACGTAATAGAAAAAAATTTAGATCTTATTCTTGGCTACACTACTTTAACAAATAATTATGTAAACTGGATAAACTTAATTTTTTTATTCGGCTGAAGGAAAAAAGAGAACCAAGTGTTGTTCATCATTAGATTGTCAACATCGTCTGGTCAGGTAGATGTTTTAGTTGAGCAAGAATGGATCCCAGTCAAAGATATCAATGTTCATACACCTGTGCCGTTCAGCAAAATAGTCATGAAGAGTTTGAAACATATTAGTAAGGTAAGAAGATGGACAAAAAGTGGTAGAAAAATAAATGGTTTCCTACCAATTCAAGATTTAGACCTGTATTCTATATCTCAGTGTGTAACTTACGAGTTGCATTGAAAATGGGCTGAGATATTGCTGGCTCTTAAAAAATGATGGGTTAAGTAAAATTATTTCAGAAATAGAGACTGTGCCATTCAATTAGTTGAAATGAAGACATTTGGGAAGAGATTTGTGGAAATGATAATTTGAGAGATATATTGGTTCTTTTCTCTTTGGAATTACTTAATATGTGAAATTTGATTTGATAAGTTGAACATTTAACATTGAAGGTTTAAAAGATAAAACAGATATATATACAGTGTCATCTTACAGAATAGTTTTCATGAAACAAATGCAACTGAATGGTCAATCTTTTCACTTATTATTTCACATGGCATAACTAAACAAACTGTCATTTTTACTTACAGTAATAGTTTGATTAATTGACAAATCCATTATCTGAATCAGTATGGCTGTCTGGCTCCTTATAGTAAAATGTATAAAGCCCTTTGACTGGTTGGACAGAAATTCTGTTGGTCTGATTAATTTTCAGACTGAATGTTTAACTTATATGTAACTCCTTGAAAGAAAGTCGGCAACCAAAAGGAAAGTATTCATTTTACTTCATTTTCTGACCTCCACAGTTGAAGAGTCAATGTGTTGTACAGTCTGCTTATATACCCCAATCACAGACATTACATTTGCTATACAGTACTGGATATTTGTGCACAGTCTCACATACTCTTGGTAAGTTGTTAGTACTTGGTAAGTATGTGGTAGTGCTTCTGACAAGGGGTCCTATATGTCTGTAAAGATTGACCAAGACATATTTTTACAAGAATTAACAGTTTCTGTTTCAATGACTTTTTTTCCCTATGTTTTAAGTAAAAGGAATTTATAAGTATGTTATCTAACAATAGTTATTGTGTTGTTTTTTTGTAGGAAATTAGTTGCAAAGTTAGTTTTGAGTTTTTTATGTTATTGATTTTTGGATAAAATTGGTAACTTCAGTAAAGATTCTTTTACAACAATATAGGTTATAATTTCATGAAAACAAAAGTTTCTTGTGTTACAGATACCAGAGCAAGTATGGTGCTTCTTGAAGACTTTGAAAGAAATGGTTTGATAGGAATATGTTCTCAGGGCAGCTATATCGCACTTATTTATCAGCACTGCATCAGGTAACAGGCCAGATTTTTATTAGAATAACAAATCGGTTATACTGACTTGTATTATTTGATTAATGTAATATTCGTTTAAGCTGCACTGGATAACAGCAACATTTGACCTTAAAGGTATGAGTCCAGGTCAGATAATTCTTTTTGCTTACTTAGAAATTATCTTGATGAAAAGTAGGTAGAAAACTGGAAGATAGTGCATGCATGATCTGTCACCCAGTAACAGCAGTGAAGGAAGCAGTCTTTACTATTAATTTATATTTGCTTGTTTTTTGTAGACAATGCAGTACCCAGACAGGTTCCCTGCTCTGCTCTATTGAAATACCACATGGCTCAGAAGTTCTTGGAGTTGCCAGGATGTTATTTGGTGGGATACAGCAAGCTGTTTACACAGATGATAATTTATACATGCTCCAGGTAATTGAACACTCCTTCCAGAGTAGTGAAAAGATAATGGTGATTTACCTTTGTGGTGCAGAATTTCTGGAAAAGACAGGTCCATCTTTTATTTGTCCCACCATGTAGGGATGTTTTTGTAGAAAAATATGAACTGATCAGAAAACAATGCTGATTTTGATCAGAACTGCATTGTATAAACTTGAATGTAAAATATTTGAAAGGAAATATGGAAAGTAAACTCAGATTTGATATACTGATATATGGGTATATATAAAATTACAAAGATCTAGGAATTACTGTTTCACCAGAATTTGTTGTCAGAAACACCAAAAAGATTAAGTAGGAAATCTGCATGCTAAATTTGTTACAGAAGACTGTGTTTACCTATGACAAACTACATTACAAAAATGTTTGAATTTTTTTGCAGAAATGTTCAGAAAAGAAAAACATGGCAGAAATGTCATTGATGGAA
Source organism: Cyclina sinensis (assembly GCA_012932295.1). Taxonomy (NCBI): domain Eukaryota; kingdom Metazoa; phylum Mollusca; class Bivalvia; order Venerida; family Veneridae; genus Cyclina; species Cyclina sinensis. The sequence continues at coordinate 33,261,787 of JAAONU010000012.1, forward strand.
TTGAGTCATTTCCAGTCAGATGCTGTTAGACTTTCTTACATAGATAAAGTAAGCTTTCTTATGTATATTAGGTGGTTTCCACATGTGAAATTTTGCATGACTTAATAGTGTTTAGTGATACTTCTTAAGATGGCATGGTTATTTTGAAGGTCATTTCATGAAGGTCTATTAGATGGTGGTGCTCAAAAGTGCTTGTACTGATGACTGTTTGTTTCATTTGACTGTGAAAGATGTGCTTATCTAGATATAGAAATCTTGATTTGAGAATTTAAAAGAGAAAAATATTCATTTAAATTCACTGAAAACAGGATCCTTTGAATGTTTTAGTACTATATAGTAATTGTTCTATTACAGCTGCCTCTGTTGTGTTTTAGGTGTGGCTGCATGTATATTGCAGTTTTATCAGACCTATTTTATATTACTGAGTTTCCTTAGAAAAGGCTGAAGCAGTAAATCTTGATTTTTAATCAAGTGGATTAACATTAACAGTTAAAACTAGAATTGGCATTGTTGGAAATGAAATTATGCCATGTTTAAAACAATTGTGAGAAAACTTATGATGAAAACTGTACATATCTGTCTCTTACTTTCACAGTTAAAGAGCCGTTGTTTTGTAGCATCTGCATATGTACAAGACATAACTCTTTCTAAATCTTTTACTAATTCTGTTAAAAGATATGTTACTTTTAGATGCAGAAATATACTGCCAGATCATCTGGGAAGTTAAGTCTTGAATCATTACAGAAGAAATGGATAGAGGGACTAGGTACCCCACCCACATCAAAACTTGTGGAAACTGTAGGTATGTATAGTATATGCATGTATGAGAAGTCTGTAAAACATTATTTTTATGTCACCTATATTTAGCTGCTGACTGTTAAAGTATGGTATGAAATACCTCCTTCAATCTTATTACAAACTGGAAAGGAGTTATTATCAGGTGTTTCAAGTTCAAATATTTCAGATCATGTTTTTGTAACAGACTTCAACAGTGAATGCTCAGTTTCTTTAACAGTTAAGCAAACCCTTCATGCAGCCACAGATTTTTAAAAAAATATGATTTTTTAGCTGCATTTCCTTGTTGCTTTTATCCCAACTAATATAAGAAGGGCAGCTATTACAATGCATCCATGTTTTTTGTGTCTTGCTAAAGAGTCTCTGTACATTTTCCTTCAAATCAGATAATCATTTGAAGTAAGTTCCAAGTATCTTAAGCAATATTTCAGCATTTAATTGGCATACTTGGCAAATATCAGAATTTTGCTCCACCTCATTGTTTCAAGATGTGAAGCAAAAAACTCCAAGGGAAAGAACAACATTAGGCAAAAAATAATTTTTGAGGATCTCCCTTTGCCAGTTTTCAGATCAAACTTGCGGCATTATTTTGAGGATTTTCATGAAGTTAAAAACATTGGATTAGCATACTTGAATGGTAAATCTGTCATTGCAGATCCGTTCTTATCCCAGTACTGGAAGTTAGAAAAGCTGTTACAGGATGGTTTACAAGACCCTACTGTGAGTATATAACATGTTCATGTGAGAGTGTATTACAATAGGTATTAGGCATACTGAGGAATGAAGCAAGAAAAGTCTTACTGACATAGAATAAGGAACGAGATGAAACCCTTTTACTTTCACCCCTGGATATGTGCCTCACATTTTATTTTGTTGAAAATTGGAATAATCTCAGTTTTATATTAATAGTACATTGACTTCTAAAATGAAGCTCTTTGAGTCTGTTCAGTTGTATGTGTTTTGCAACATTGATCTTTGGAATGATTTGAGGTGTTTAAAAAAAAACCTAGTCTACTTTTTACATAAGCTGTCTTAATGTTTTGATACAGAAAAGTGTGTTCAATAATTTTCTTTCCTATTGTTAATAGAAGATAACCCAGTTGAAGCCGGAAACCATAGAGGATGAGGTAAACCACTTGCTGGATCCCAAGTCTCATCTCTCTAGACCAGCCAGACAGTCCCAGCTGGTTCTTCTTGCACAGTATCATCCCACTGAAGTGCTAGACTGTCTTCTTTCTTACCTGAACATCACAGAAGGTATAGTACCTTTTTGATGGGGAAAAAAAAGAAACAATTCTTTATATAAAAAGAACGCTTTTTGACAGAAAAGAAGTAACCAGTCTTTATGACCCGAGTTAATTAAGATGGGTTATTTTTTACATAGGTATTTTGCCTTTAAACAGGAATGTAACCAGTAATACCTTGACCCCTGAATGACCTTCACCTTGAAGATCCAATTGTCCAAAAACTTAAACATTGACCATAATTTCTTTATTAGAAAGTCGACTTACTTTATACTTGGACACAAAACCCATTTGGACAAGACCTTCCAATTGACCTATATTTATTTCACCTTGACCCTTCAATGACTGGACCTCAGCTCAAAGTCAGAGCACCACTTCAGGGGCATTGTCATCTTACATTGACAGTTCTTGTTTACATAGGTATTTTGCCTTTAAACAGAAATGTAACCAGTAATGCCTTGAACTGCATAGACATTGCCTTAAAGATACTTGAGACTTCATAGAGAACAGTGCCAAGTTTTACCTTTATATGAAATTGTGCAAAGTTTAACCTTTATCTTGAAGAATGTCTGCTTAAATAATGTAATCTAACCCATTTAAGGACCATTATCCATGTATTTGTATGAGGTTGCTGTCCTCTTTATCAGTGTAACTTTTGAAGACATGGCTTTATCCACAGGTGAGATGAGTACCTCACAGCAGCAGAAATGGCAGTGTGCACTCACTCAGGAGACAAGTGACATGTCAACAAGTTGTGATATAGCTGTACCTTTATTTGAACTCATGTGCCATCTGCTGTACAAACATAAACCAGACAAACTGGTTAGTATAAAATTCAGAGAATAATCTGGTGCAGATGAAATATCAAGAATAACTGTAGTCTTGAATTTGACAATACATAGCTAAAGAACATTAGGGTATAAGGGAAGTTAAAAACATTAAAAGTTTGGTCAGAACTACTTAATGGATTCTTGATGCATGAAATAGTTGAAGTGTGACAGGTACAGCTGTAGAACAATAACAATGTGATTTTCCTCATCAAGTCCCACTTTTTCATAAGTATTTCAGTTTAATATTTATGAAAATAGGCAGTTTTTGACAAAGGATATGGGTTTAGAATTGTATCCTTCTTTGAGGTGATAGGTAATAAGTGAAGTACATAAAGTTCTTTTTAGCTCCCAATAAGACCACTTTGATTATTTCTGAATCATGAAAGAATCAGCAGTCTGAAAGAACTGAAGTCTAAAATGTTGAACAAAAAAATATCTACTTCTTTTTTTCTAAGAAGACCCCTTTTTAAATGGGTTTTATTAGCAGAATACTACCGTAATGCTAAGACCATTTGTCAGAATGAAAATAAGAATGCTTTTTGGTTGGATAGAACAGAAATTTTACTGTTTTGCAGTTTAACAGCTGGGGCTGAATGGGTTTGATTTTCATGCATGAAATAAAGACGTATGATATTGTTGATGTTATCTTTACAGGTAGAGTTTGTTCATTATGGACAGAAAGTATGGGACCAAAAAGTCGAAATGTCTGCATTTGTGAGGCGGAGACAAGTGGTAAGTCAGTAAAAAATTTCATTGGGCAAAAAAAAAAATGACAACACATTGTTTTTGTGGATGCAGTTACATTGATGATTTAATTTACTTCTATGTTTTTAGTATTTTACTGGGAAATAACAGTAGACATTGTCTTGATAAACTCATTGCATGCATTTTAATTATCAGAAGATGAAGTTCACTGTTAAACTATGCTTGAACCAAGTTGACATCTTATTTACAATAACATATTCACTATGCTAGATTAGAAAAATTTGCAGCATTATTTCATACAGCTCTCCCATCAACCCATGCAGTTTCAAGAAAAAATTAAAAAAAAAAAAAATAAGACTAAAAAAGTGCATTCTTGACGTGGTGGAAACAGAATTGTTTGTGTTGATGAAAGTTCACACCTTAACAAAAATGAATTTACTGTGTTGTAGAATTTGCTATGCAACATCCCTAGTCACTGGCACACTAAATGGAAATTTTTTTAAGAAAGTGTTTTTATTTTTTGTATTTATTCATATTATGACTAGCTTGTAACAGCGGTAACTGTCACCCTAAGGCATAACTTTTTGTGTTTGTTTTTTGTAGCCATATATTTATGAGCGGGCACTGAAGTGCATTCCACAGCCAGAACTTTCCTCAGATCCAGGAACGGCCATCTTAGCTCATGTACAAATTCTTCTCACAAGGTTTGTAGATGTTATCACTATATAAGATTCGTTATAAAGGCTAATTATGCTGTTAACATATACTTACTGTACTACAAATACCACTATATCTGTTGAATGAAATCCTTTTGGTAAAATAATACAGATCTTGTTGTCATTATTACTAAAATTACTCCTTTTTTTTTTCTTTTGACTCTCCATGTACACAGAATGTAGGGCATGCAATAAGGTAATGGATCAAACTTTAACTTTCGATAACATAAGGGCAGATGGAAACAAGAATGTTTTGCCCTTGTGATCTTAGGATTTTAAGTTTTGTAGAAGTAATCTAGCCAACCTACTTATTTTAAAAATCTTACGAAAGATTTAAATCATTATATGGTTATTTATCAGTATTCTGTACAAGACAGAAATATATTCAGACCACTACCTGGCTTGATAAACCATAGTGTTTGAGATGCTAGGCTTAATATAATTATCCTTTTAAATTATTATGCTCCCAGAGGGAGGGCATATTGTTTTTGGTCTGTCTGGGGGTTTGTTTGTTTGTCACAAAACCTTTACCATTCTGAGGCCCTGCCAGCAGCATGACATTCATTTGAACGTAACCATTCTGAGGCCCTGCCAGCAGCATGACATTCATTTGAACGTAACCATTCTGAGGCCCTGCCAGCAGCATGACATTCATTTGAACGTAACCATTCTGAGGCCCTGCCAGCAGCATGATGTTCATTTGAACGTAACCATTCTGAGGCCCTGCCAGCAGCATGACGTTCATTTGAATGTAACCATTCTGAGGCCCTGCCAGGAGCATGACGTTCATTTGAACATAGCGCTTGTTATATTCTATACCTATACTTCACTTTCATGTTATTGAATGATGATATATAGAGGATTAAACATTACTGGTTCAGTTAGAGCATTTTCAGACATTATTATTAGTTTAAGGTAAGTGGATGTTGAACCGTACAAAACTAAAGGATTTTGGTACACCCTTGCATACAAAGACAGAAGTATATTTAATGGTCAAATTTTACAAATTAATAGTACTAACCGATGAATTGACAAAATTGCCGTTGAATAATATGTAAGTACTGTGTTGACAACAGGTGCATCCGATTTCGTAATCCCTATTGGTAAGTTTTGATGCATAGATTATTCATTATTTCAATTGCAGAGCTTCTTTTCTGTAAGAAAAAAAAGTATCGACATGATGGACTGATGCAGTACTATGAAATTACCTTCTTTATTTATGTTGACTTACCTTAGTGTTGCAGTCTGTTAATATATTTCTCTCCATCTTCTGGTCCTTTGAAGATGTTTTTTATTGCTATATGACAAGCTATATTTTTCCAACAGTTTGCTAAATTTGGTTTTGGAAAATAACATTAAATAGATGGCAAAGTGAAACATTTACTTTTTAACAGATTTTCTTCATTTCTCAGCTTATGCATGTGAGATATTAGAAATGCAAACCCTGTTTTCTTGGGCGGCTGGAGATTTGATTTGTAAAATGTTTTTAGAAGTGAAATGTCTCTATGCATTATCATAATAATTCTAGATGCATTATTCTCAAACAGAGGTTGGACATTTAGCAATTTTTCATTCATTTTATGGTGATAATTTAGCTTTAATAAACTCAATCTTGGTGTGATTTTTATAACATTGTCAAAATAAAATTAAAGACATTAGTGATAAAAAAAATAAATTTAAAGTTATTCTACATTTTTTACTATTAAACAGACTTAATTTATAAAGCATTAAACTTCAGCTTTAAAAGTATTTGTTACATCCAAATCGGTTTTTAAAATTAACCACAAGCTGCCGTTATTTAGTTAATGATAAGATACAAATGTTACTAATCAGTCTTTTTGAAGCTGTGTATTTACACCACACTTATTTAGTACCAAATTTCTGTTTCAGTGATATAAATGGATGTTTCACAAAAGCTCTACATTTATTATTGGATGCAGAGAAATGGATGGAAGCTATAGAACTTCTTAAGTCATATCGAGATAAATGTCCTCAGTATGCTGTCCTGTATCAAATGACACTAGCAGCTTTAACAAAGGTAATGTATCAGTTAAAATTTGTGTGCAATACTTAGGTACAATGTAACTTCATATGAATAAAACAGTCCTAAAGTTTCAGATTGTCATTTAGGTCCTGGATATAAATTATAAGATTGCTCTTTCCTGCATTAAATGGATGTTTAAATTAGCTTAGCGGTATTTTTTTTTTTCATTTGTTGAAGTTTTTAATCATACTGACTCAACATTCTGTTTGCTTAATTTTTTTTAGTCCCCTACCGGTTTAACCAGAGGGGACTATAGGTTTACCCTCCGTCCATCTGTCCGTCCGCCAGTCAGTCAGTCAGTCCATCCGTCAGTCTGTCCGTCTGTCACAAAAACTGGATCCCTTGATAATGCAAAAAGTACTGAAAATATTTTAATGAAACTTGAAATATGGGTAGATGGCAGTCTGGAGATTATGCACGTCTTTTTTTTTTCTTCATATGTTGAAAATTTTGGTTGCTATAGCAACAAATATACTTAAAATATGGCAAATATAACAATATTTGTGATAACTCAAAAAGTTCTAAGAATAATTCTATGAAACATAAAATATGGATAGGTGATAGTATGGAAATAATGCACCTCAAGGTTCACAACTCTAGCACCAAAATTATTAGATTTATCCCCCCTTGAACTTAGAATTTTCATGAAAAAAATGTGTTTTTTTGTAAAACTCAAAAAGTACTGAAAATATTTTTTGGAAACATGAAGTATGGATAGGTGACGGTATGAAGATAATGCAACTCAAGGTTCACAACTCTAGCTCCAAAATTATTAGATTTATCCCCCTTGAACTTAGAATTTTCATGAAAAAATATGGTTTTTTTGTATATATCTTCATTATTTCTTAATGTATCTACTTCAAACTTTAAATATTGGTTTCTTATCATCACCCACATCATATGTGACAAGGTTCATAATTCTAGCACCTAAATTGTCAGAATTATCATCCTTGAACTTTGAATTTTTTCATCCTTTGTTGAAAAATTTGGTACATTTGTCTTCCCTAAAAACTGTATTCAGTGAAATGTGGACAAATGGCAGTATGGAGAATATCCACCTCATTTTTTTATGAACCTAAAGGAGGAACTGTCCGTCCGTTTATCAGTCATTTCCTCCGAAAACTTTACCATTGACCTATTTTCCTTACTACTGAATGGAATTACTTCAAACTTGGCCAAAACAATACCTTAGACAAGGCCATTCCAATGAAGTTCATTTCTGTGACCTTGACCTCTGAATGACCTTGACCTTTAAAGTTTTCTTGTCCAAAAACTATAAGTTTGGCCATTATTTCCTTATTTCTGAACAGAATTACTTCAAACTTGGTAAAAACAACCCCTTCAATAAGACATTTTCAACAACATATATTTCTTTGACCTTAACCTCTAAATGACCTTGACCTATGACATTTTCTTCTTTTATGATACTTTGTACATGGATAGAGGATCATATGGAGATTATGCATGTCTCAGACAAATTTTTTAGTCAATTTCCACATATGGGTTGGAGTTAGGGAGATGAACATTGCACCGGTAGGGGACTGTTGCTTTGTCTGTGACAAGCTCTTGTTTTCTCAGGAAGACTATTCACTAAAAAGGCAGGTTACCTTTCCCTTTATTGTATAAGGTTAAATATTTTTGTCTTATCTTATAAAAATTAATAGTTACAGTAGTCAGTACCTACATGTTTGTGTGTCACACATGTTTCTAAATGGATGATGCTTCACAAAAAATATCATTCTTTTAGAATCTAAAATTTAGATACAGACTTGGCTGATAGGAGCATTATTTGTATTAAACTGAGTTCTTTCCCTTTTCAGAAGCAGGTACTCCATGAGTATGCAGATCAGATATTTTCCTTGATGCCATCTTTTAATGGGTATGTTTTGCTTAAACTGAATTATTATACTGAAACAAAGTATGTAGTTTTCTTGATTTACAGTAGGAGAACACATTTACTGGAGTTTGGTGTAGCCAAGTTAAATATATCAGTTTCTAATACCCTGCTGAGAAGCAGGAGGGGGGATATAAGAATTGCCTTCATTGGTCCGTCTGTCTATCCATAACATTTTTGTTTCCACTCTTTATTTCCTATACCCTTGAACTGCATTTCCTGAAACTTTGGTCAAATGTTTAACTGATTGAGACAATGTGCAGAACGCATAGTCCAGCCATGTCAGTTCAAGGTCAAGGTTACACTTGAAGGTCATTTGTTCATGCTGTCAGTTTTTGTGGCCATGCAATATGTTTTCCAACCCTTTTCAACATATTTTTATCTAGTTATAAAAGATACCTTCATGTAGTCATTTCACAAGACTTAAGGAAATACTTCATGTAAATTGTATTTTCAAACCTGTGAGATCTGCAGAAATGGTGAGTTTTATATATCCAGTTACAGGATTAGCTTACATTTCTCTTGAGTTGATTTTTTTAAGATGTATATTAAACTGCTGATTATTAGAAAAATAAAATTTGATCTTCTGCTTATGTTGATCTTTTGACCTTAATAAAAAGTGTGATTTCTATTTCAGCACAAGTGATGTCCTAGGGTCATCATATGAGGCCACTAGTGGAGTATTTTGTAACAGTCCTGAAGATATTCCTGTTGATTCAGTGAGGCCGTATCTTCTGAAGTGTCTGTCTGATCAAGTGATGATAGATAATAAGTAATCTGTTATAAGAAGGGGCCTTGGACATGAAAACAACTGTGATATTTTTCACTTATTCCTCAGACAGACACATTCCAGTCTTTACAATATTTTATAGACTAATTATTATGGACACCTAATGGTAAAAAAACAAAAAAACTTTCCTTTACCTACCTATAGCAGTGTAGCTGTGTTTTTCATAATTCAGAACATACTCTACCAATTCATTGCAGTGGTGGTCAGCAGTAAGCCAACACTCAGAATGTTTTGTTGTTTATGAATTCGCACATCCTAAGTATTTTTCTTAAGTTTTATACAAAAGGTTTTTTTTTAATTGTCCAACTTTATTCTTTAAATAACACTTCCTTTTGAGTTGGAAATGAATGCATCTGCAACTTGCAGAGGTCTCCTGTTACTAAGACAGTGTTGAAAACATGTTTTCAAAGTAAATACTGGTCACAGATTGATATCTAATGATTCACCATGTACATTGTAAATAGTGAATAGTCTGTCTTATTGGGGCTCTACTTGTTACAAAGATTTTCTGTCCGGTAATGTGAAAACCAGTAAACTTAAAATGTTCATCTTTTGTGTGTGCTACAGCTTGAAGACTTCTGCTACATATAGTTAACAACTGGTGCAATATGTATTTATCAGTGCAATAAAATTGAACAAATCTATGTTTCTTCCTTTATTTATTTCTGACATAACAATGGCAATACAGATATAAAGTACTTAATGTCAAAATAAACCAGTATTTGTACATGTAAATAGGCATTTTCAAAGTTTACAGTGATAATTTTGTTTTTGCTGCTGTATTCTACAGTCGTTAGTAATTTACACACTCCTGTTCAAATAAAACATGGCTTGAGTGGTCATAGTTTGAATACCTGTCAGCCTAAAACTGATTTAACTATTTTGTCATCAACTTAATCTAATGATTAAAGATCTCCTAATAAGAGCCACTTTATAATAATGATGATAATAGCAATCTAATACAGCCTACATTTAACTTACAGGCAACTGACAGAACATTCCGTAAGATTTCAACATTTACAAAAACGTATTGTCTGAATAAAATTACACAAGTGAAATATACAGTATTTCTACCAGAACAGGCACTCAGCCTTTATTCTTTGTTAACTAGTGAAAAAAAGGCAGTTAAAATGTGTTTATTACATGAAATGTGTAAAGAAAAAGGGATGAAGTAACCACCATGCCTGCAACATGCTCCTAAAATCAGGAAATGGATCTGCCTAAAAGTGGAAAAATGTCCTCAATCTCCATGATGGTGGTCCTGAAGTAAGCTGTTGGCATGTTTGTGTCTTTAAATAGGAGTCTTTAATCACTGACTTCATATGAATTTGTACATTCCAAGAAAAGAACTGATTTTTTTGGCTGTTAGCTAGTATATCACAAAGAAAACATGCATTAAGCACTTCTGTCTTGATAAATAATGTACCATCACATGAATCACTTGGCTGCATCCTGACTGGTGGGTAAATGTACTTGATTAAACAGTCTGTCTTTTATTACCTGTGACATAAGTCCATGTATCGCCTCCATTGTTGTTTTACACCTGTTCAACAGAAACAAACATCTCTAGTAAATCTGCTCCGTTATTTAACATTCTTCAAAGTTACTTTAGTAAGGTGAACCATTTTTCTTACCCCATTCTTGGAAGGTACAAATATTATGTCCTTATTCTCAATACAAACTTGTACTATTAGTTTCTGTTTATTTCAGAACACTAAATTATTTCCAATTTAACTTTGAGGGCTGTTTATCAAAATTTCAAAGCCAACAAGGTAACTAATTGAATCAAAATTTAACATTTACTCCATGCTGGCCATAGCCAAGGCTAAGTAAGAATTTAATGTTATTCAATTAATGACATCAATTAAGATATAGCGTAAAAAGTTTCATGAATCTGTGGTATTTCCATATTGTGGAAAACACCAAAATCATTCATGTAAGCTAGAACTGTATTTGCCTGCTAAACAGAATATGGCTTACCCATCTTTTGTTGACTTAGCCAGTTTGTCCTCTGATTTTTTCTCACTTGTATCTATACCAAGCATAAACCCTCCTCGGCCAAGCTGGGCTTCTGACTGCTCAAGCTTGTCTGAGAGATCAAACACTTGACCAGTTGTGTAGTCGGCATTCTGTGTAATGAAATAACAGAAGCATAATTGCTATCAATCATAATTAAAAGTTACACTAAAACTGAAACAAATTTGCCATAACAACCATACAACACGCTGCTGATCACCACAGCTCTTATGAATAAGCCCAAAGAAATCCAGATGAAACACTACCTCAACCGTTTGCAAAACCAGGGTTTTGTGAATGACATGCAAATTTTATGAGTCAAAGTGATCCACATGTCTAAAGTTAGAAGCACCAGTATTTTTCAGACCTGATTCCAAGTTCTTGCATAAAAAGTGTCCTTAAGTAATATGTATTTGGCCAAAATAATTTTTAATTGACTTATACTGAAAACTGTTGTATTAAACTGGATTTTAGGCAAGGGGAAAATCTCGGGATCCGGGATCGTATTTAACATATAGCGAAACCAATAAACTGTTTTGGTTTTGATATTTGTTGTAATTTGTGGCAATAAAAAGTTACATTAATTAATTATATCATATATATTGACCATTATGTTGATTTAAAATTAAGATTAAATTATCATTAGAGCTATACCAGTTTGCATTTTAACTAACTTGAAATGCAGAAATCACAATTAAGATTATTCAGAGCTAGACAATGATATTGAGTAATTTAGCAATTACTTTATATTTCTGGCGAGTTGTTTAATATACGTAGCATATCCACAAACCTTCAAACAGCAAATCCTCCGTTTATGATTTATTTTAGATAATGAAATAAACAAATATTCATTCAAAACCTATTTTGCTCTGATAATTTTTTAATTTCCGCGTACTTTTGGTAATGCTTTATAAAGAATTTCAGTACCCATATTAGTACGACATTAAAATGCAAATAATAATAATAAAAAGAATGTCGCAACTACCTCAAAAATATAAAAAACTTAAAGTCCATCAACGATAAAATTAATTTACTGAAGAAAAAAAGATTTTCACGCTTATACTTTACATGCATATCTATCACAAAAGGCATGCGCTAATCGATAATTTATCAATGACACCTATGGCAGGTGGTATATTCCCGGTATTACTATATGTTTAATACGATCCCGAAACCTTTTCTAAAGGTGATCCCAGGATTTTCCCTTCGCCTGGATTTTAACTGCTAATTGTAACCTTAAGTACTTTGCTTCACTGGCCCTACAGTAATTGATATACAGATTTCTGCAAGAACATTAAACAAACAAGAGGGCCATGATGGTCCTAGATTGCTCACCTGAATACTTTGCCTTTGGGTCTCTTGTTGAGCAAACATCAGAAGCTTTTTTAAGATTTTCCCTATTTAAATCTATATGAATTCAAGTGACCTCCAGGGTAGAGCCAATTTTCATTCAAGGGGCATAATTTGAATAAACATGGTAGATGACCTCTAGCTGATGCTCCATTAAAAATATGTAAGTTCTAGACTTTGTGGTTTCAGACAAGAATTTTTTTTTAAGTTTTCCCAATATAATGCTATGTAAAATCAACTGACCCTTGGGGCGGGGCCAAATCTGACCCCTGGGGTATAATTTGAATAAATTTGATAGAGATCTACTAGACCATGCTACATACAGAATCTTAGGGCTCAGGGCCTTGTGGTTTCAAATGAGAAGATTTTCAAAGTTTTTTCTTTCTGTTGCCATAGCAACCAGAGTTCTTGATGGAATTCAATTCTTTGAACAACTTTGGTAGTGCTTCATGCAAGGAATATCCCAGGCATGTTTCATCAAAGTTGGCTTAGCGGTATAGGAGGAGAAGACATTCAAGTCAAATTGTTGACAATGCACTGATGCATGACTGGAAAATCAATGATCCCAATAGCTCACCCTTGAGCACTTGGTGCTCAGGTGAGCTAAAATTTGGAAAAAAAATTATATCATACTGTGATAAGACTTGAAGAACTGAGAGTGTTCACCCAGTACTTGTTCCAAAGAGATTCTAACAACTTTCTGTCCAATGCAGACTTGAAGTAGGACATGTCCAGCGAGTAATAACTGAAGAATAAAACATACAAATGATTAATTTAATGGACATTAAACATACTGGAAAAAGTTACGTAGTACATGCAGCTATACACAATTCATTTGAGTCAAGAAAAAAAAAACACAAACAAAAAAAACTTTACAATCTGCCTGGGTGTCTAGATTTCAAACTCTGCACATGCACTGACAAGTTTAACTGAACTGAAATAATATTATGTTGGCTCTTGAAATGTCAAATGGGTAGAATCATTTAAAATAGAACCTGAATTGCTCAAAGAGAAGATTTCCAATCATAACTTACAAGTCATGCATTTTGTTGTGTTTTTTTTGGTTTTTAACTTTATAACAGGCCTCTGAAGTATGAGTGATATAATATTTAAAAATGGGTTTTAAATGAGTGTATGTACAATGCAGGTCCTATCTGAGATGATTCTACCCTTTTAACATTTTACGGGCCAACATAGTTTTAAAAGATCACCTGATTACTTTTAAATATAACGTATATATTTTTTTGTTATTTTCAATGTTGCAAGCATCTTTCAGAAGACTGATTAATACAGACAAAAGTTTCAACAGCCTACTTACTTCTTACAATGAACACCAAAATCTTCTATTTTACTAAGAGGTATAGACTGATACTCCGACTGGGCCTCATCTGGAGCCTTGTAACCTTTAGGATATGTTCGGAATGCTCCTATGTTCACTTTCCCTGCCGAGATAGTCCGAACAGGATCTATCTACAACGTAAAAAAAACATAATGATGCAGTGGCTTCAGTATATTCTAGAAATAAACTTTTAATGATTCGACCGAGGAGAAGGGATCAAGAGCAAACAAAAAGCATAAAGTGATAACTGAAAGTCAGTCCGACTGACTTATCAACTCATACTAATGTTTGTTTTTAAACAGGAGAGTTCCATTCAACATAAACACAGCTAATGATTTTTTTACAAACAGAGATAAATAAGATGGAAAGCAGTACTAAAAACCATGACATCAATAAGATACAAACCACAATAGCTACAAATGGTTCCTGGAACTGTTGATTCAACATCTGAGTGCTAACATCTATACCCGATAACCAGCATCCATATCCAGGGTGGCTGTGATACCATCCTATGGCATTCTCCAATCTTTTTACCTGTAAATGATGTTATACTTAATTCATCTGTGCGTAAAATACTTCTGTGTTAACTGTAAATACTATTTTGACCTTTAGATGTAACAAATTACATTATATGGCTCAAAAATGGGTCAGATATTATACTTACATAAATACGATAAATTGATAATATAGAATACTGGTACATACATGACCAACTGATTTTTCTTGCAACTAAAATTTTACTTGCATGTACTTTTTAAAAACATGCTTTAAAGATCCTCAAAGCTGAGTTCAATGCTTTACCCAGATTTTGAAAATTCATGTCACAACACTTTGAATATACTGAAGAAAAACCCAATTCATATTATGATTGTTATTAAAACAGTAAAATATACATAAATATATGTGAGAATCAGTGACCTGTTTAGCAGCATCGGTATAAGCAGCCATATATTCATAGGCCTGGGCTTGAGCATTTACTCTGGTTTCTGTACCCTCAACTGGCAGAGCGAAACAGTCCATAACAATCATTGTGTTCCCATCAACTTTACCAAGTAGCAACCCCATCACCTCAAGATTACCCCCAGATCTTGCATGCATCACCATCTTTAACAGTGCCAGAGCTGATACCTTGATGTGCTTGAAATAGTGTGGGCTGAAACAGCGAACATTTGATTTCAAGATACTTACTACTTTATTTCTCAATTGATTTATTTGATTGAATCTGAAAGTACTGGTAAATAATACAAAATATCTATCATTGAAATTAGTATTTTTTTTATTGGAGTGACATCAGCAGACATGCAACTTATCAGTCTGTCAATTTAACTTCATGACACTTTTTCATTCAAAGATTTTCAATTATGATACAGGTACAGTCTAACCTGCCCATCCGACCACCTTTCACAAGCGACTCCCTGCCTTATACGACCATTACAATTCCTCCCGAGCGTTTTTATTCATTAATTTAACTTAGTTAAACGACCCCCTGCGAAACGCGACTACCGACCTTAATATTTCACCACCTTAACGTTGCTATGTGACCTGTAAATGATCAGAACAATTTAATTGGCTAATCAGACAGCTGGAAAATTGTCGTCTTTGGTAGGCAGTGATGATAAAGATGATGATGATGAAGATGATGATGATGATGAAAATACAAAAATGAATGCCATTTCATGTGCAAAGGCAAATGAATGCATCACAAAATTAAAACACTTTGCTCTCTCTAAAGGTAGCTCTTACATTCTACAACATCTTGCAAAAATCGAGGAACACTTAATTTCTTTGTGGTTGGAACGTAAGCAAGCCAAAATATCAGACTTTTTTATGACTATTTAAAGTCATACATGAACTGTCAAGTTCTTTTTACAGTTTTATTGTACATGAAACGTTTAATGTACTGTAAATAGCACGGGTTGAATTTTATTTGTGGAATATTGGCTTAATAAAAAGTCAATGTTATAATTTCCTCCAGTTTTTTTTATTTAGACTATGTCATTTTATTATGCATACATGCAGTATTTACATGTTTTCAATGCACATTAACATTTTAAAACGTACGACATTAAATGCATTGAAAAGAATATGGTGTTTTTCAGATTGTAAGGCTGCCATCAGCATTCCTTAGTTAAGAGACCACCTGTCATAAGAGACCATGTTTCTTTTCACCCCTGTGTGGTCTCTTATGACAGGTTAGACTGTATCTATCTATCTATTTTTCTATCTATCTATCTATCTATCTGAGTATAAATATTGTTGGTTTAGTCTCCCATATGACCGATGCCCCGCGGAGAATTTATTTTTTTACAATACAGAAAGCATCCTATTCCAGAGATAGTCTTTGTTCTTTCATGCTTTGTCTATAGCACTGATATATAAAACTTCAGTCTGATGCTTCAACTGAAAGAGAATTAGTTGTCAGTTGAGATGCACAGGATCAAACACATGACTCTTGAATAACCAGTCTTAAGTGTTACCACTGGACCACTGATCTGCCCCTGCCACAGGTACAGGGCTAGTGCTGTCACTCGCCAAAATTGCCAATGGCGAAGATTTGAAAAATTGGGCTACAAATAATTCCATTTGGCTGAAATCATGGCGTATCTGTTTTTCGGATAGGAAAAAGATGAAAGTGATGAATGGTTTTCCATTTCGCTATCTTTAATATAGATGCTCGTTATGAAAAATCGATACACAGTCTACATTGCAGACTTCGGGTCAAAATACAGACCAACGAAAATAAAACAGCTGATAGCGAGGTGTGAAATGCTTGTTTATTTATCATTTATTGTGACACAAGTGACACAATTTTGTTTTTAAATGGACTGTTTAATGGCTACAGGGATTTTTGGTGTAACAAACAGCTTGGGACATTTGTAGAAGCCCTTAACAGTGCTTCAATTATGAGAAAAAAATCGATATGCAGTCTAGTTAAAAGGTCAAAATGTGTTTTGAATTTAAGGGAGATGTGAATGCTTTTACACACTTATTTGGTTATTAATGCTTTGACACAATGCAATTATCTGTGTTGTTGATTAAAGAACTAATGTTAATGGGTTAACATAGATTTATATTAATACTGAGTTTTAGTAATAGTTATAGACATTTTTCATGTTGATACTGCTGTCAGCAGTATTTTGCATCAAAGTTCAAAATTCCAACAAATTCACTTGTGACTGTGCAGTGACAAAAAAAGAAAACTTATCCAAATTCTAAACACCAAAAGAACAAAAGGTATAATTACAATTATTGCTGGTAAAAACATTCAGTAACAAAATATAATGTTAACAGTTATCAGTCTCCCAGGTGCTTGATTTATCACAGAAAGTTTAGGCTAACTCTACATAATGTTGGCTAAAAATCTGGGCTAATACTCTGCCAAATTGGCTACAATTTTTTTTCATCTGGGTAAAAGCTTGGCTACAAGAAATTTTATCCCAGCACGAGCCCTGCATGTACAACCACCTTTTGATTTAGAATGTCATGAAAATCATTGTGACTTTAACATCAAAATATTGTGACAGCTTTCATATTCCTCTGATCTGCAAAACTGGAAGACTGAAATTGAACTTTCTACTCATTTGATGTCTTTTAAGGAAAATCATACATGGCTGATATCAAACAAGCTAGTGTTTTCCTAAGACTGCCTCATCAAATTAAGGCACATTGTGCTTTTAGACTGTCATTGCTTATTTCAATCCTATGATAACATTTCATTGAATTAAGCAATTATTTATTTCTTGACATATCCGAGTACAGGTAAAGTTTCCGAAAAGTCAATGGTATTTAAGTAACAAGCCTTACTCTTTGTCCCACGGTTTTGCTGTCAAAATATCTTGTTGTTGCTTCTTATCATAACGGTATATTTCATCAACGCTGCTTATAGTTTCCATATTATTGCTCATTTCCCAAGTTTTCATTGCATTTTTGGAGTCCATTTTGGATTACTTCCCTTGAAAGCTAGTTAAATTCCGTACATCATGGACTTTTTGCTGGTTTCAGTATTAAATGTTGTTACAGATTAAGATGAAAATCATAAGTAAATAAATATTCCATTAATTATACCTTTTTTCTCATTTTCCTCTTTCTTAAGCTTACCACTTACAGGTACAAGATCACTACAAATAAAAACATATTGGATAATGTTAGAAATAATTTTTGAAAATATACAGAAAGACTTTTAAAAATGCTTGAAAGGACAGGATATTTTTTTAAACAAGAATATACAAAAGTATATGCGTAAAACATTACTGGTATTTTTTATTTCATTTTACTTTATTTGTCTCACACCCACAAAATTTACTGTTTAATCCAACAAGAATTCATATAATCTAAATATTTTGGTGAGCGCTGGATTAATTTTCTAAGCTTGTATTATGAAAATAAGAAAAGGTTCTTCAGAGAAAGGGAAAAAAATAGTAACAACAATAAATAATACCATTACCTTCAAAATTAATGGTTTACGGGAAATTATGTTACTTGTTGGGGGGTATCTTTTTTTCTAAATAAATGTGCTGTACACCATATATTTCTATGTAACTACACAGCTTTTTGAAGCTAAAATGAATGAAGTTTGTACGTAAGTAAGTGTTTTCGAAACATTTAAATAAGGTACTGGTCCGCCCTGTTGCACATTTTTTCTTTTATCTGTTTCATAAACATAGTGATATTTGAAATGAAATATTACTTTCATATAAAATATATATAAATGCTGAATGTAAGTTTTACATGTATAACAAATACAATAATCAAATCATTTTGAAATGAATGTGGTGTACAAATTTTAACACGTGCTTATTCACGTATTTTGTTGATAATTTTTGTGTTTGAAACATGCCATCATCACACCAGCATACAAAAAAGGGTCAAAATCAAAACCTAGCAATTACAGACCAATATCACTCACATGTATAGCATCAAAACTAATGGAACACATCATCATTTCAAACATGATGGATTACTTTGACAAACACAACATACTTTGCCCACAGCAACATGGATTCAGGTCAAAACATAGTTGTGAGACACAGCTCATTGGCTTCACACAAGAAATAGCTGACAACCTTGATCAAGGTCAACAAACTGATGTCATAGTCATGGATTTCAGTAAAGCTTTTGACAAAGTAGACCACCACAAACTCATACACAAGCTGAAACACATGGGAGTTCATCCACACATCAGTTCATGGATACAAAACTTTCTCAAAAACAGATCACAACAAGTATTAGTGGAAAACAAGGTCTCTGACAGGCTCCCTGTGCTTTCTGGTGTCCCGCAGGGATCGGTCTTAGGTCCATGTCTCTTTCTCGCATACATCAATGACCTACCAGGAAGTGTCAGGAGCCGGGTGCGTCTATTTGCCGACGACACCATAGTTTATTTAACAATTAAATCACAAGCATCTGCACAAACCTTACAAAATGATTTGCACAACCTTGAAATATGGGAAAAAGAATGGTCAATGGAATTCAACCCTGACAAGTGTGAAGTTCTCAGAATACACAGGAAAAAGAAACCGGTCATCTTTCCTTACACCCTACATAACACTAAACTGAAAACCACAGAAAATGCAAAATACTTAGGAGTTACAATAAGTAGCAACCTAAACTGGTCATCCCACATAAACAATATCACAAACAAAGCAAAAAACAGCTTAAGGTTCATCAGACGAAACGTCAAAACACAAAACAAACAACTCAAAGAAGCAGCATACAAAACATATGTAAGACCACAGGTTGAATACTGCTCAACCATATGGCATCCATGGCAAAAATATCTCACACACAGAATAGAAATGGTCCAGAGGTCAGCTGCAAGGTACGTTCATAATGATTACCACTATACAAGCAGTGTAACAAACATGATCAAAGAACTAAAATGGTCAACTTTAGAACAAAGGCGAAACCATGCCAGCCTGGTCATGCTACACAAAATAAAAAACAATCAGGTCAATGTTGATCACAATCACCTTACAAACACAAGAAACAGCAAATTCCTCATTCCACAATCAAAAACACAACATCACATGAACTCATTCTTCCCAAGGACTATACGACTCTGGAACGAATTACCGACCGAGATTAAGGCTACCCCAACTGTGCCAGCTTTTATCAGTGGACTAAACGAGTTTTATAGATTTTAAAGTACTTAAAATAAATGTTTAAGTAAGATCTTCAGTTAAATCTTGTTTTCTTTGTTATTAACTTTTTTAATTTTAAATGTTCCTGACATGCGCCTGCCTAGTATAGTCAGTATTGACTTTTGGCAGTATTAAGTTGAAGTTGAAGTTGAAGTTTAAATTTTGGAATGTTCTGTTATTTAGTTATTCTGGTTATACATTGTCATTTTTTTTCAGTTCAAAGTTAACTGAACAACTTTTATTACTATACTATTCGTCTGTATCTTGTCTCATACTTTTTCTTCTTGCACACATATCAGTTGAGGATTTCTGTCTAGGGAAATTGGGCGGATAGACGCATGTATATATTTGTACCCACTTTTTTCTGTTTATATATCTAAGGTTTAAAATAAATAAACAAAAATGTTTTGATACAATAATTAATATTAACGTATAAATGTTTTCTTAAAAATATAAAACATATAAGCATTTATACATTACTTCGAATGATCCTGCGCCCTCGAGTGACAACTACAGGCCGATCGTCAATGACGTGATCGATAGTAAGCGTAATATAACGACCGAGTTAACTAGTTGGATTAAATCTACAAATCTACACGAGAGATGTTCAAATATATGTTCAAAGTGATACGAGTGCAGTGTTAGTATATTTGCACTGTAAAATATTGTTTAAATATGTAATGTATTATTTCTATTTTCACAGAAAGTAAAATTGTTCTCCAGTTATCAAAGGATAGGTCAGGGAATTCTGTTTAAGAAAAAAAAATGTCATTACGAACAAAAAGATGAATTACATTCTGTCACATCAGCTGCACAATACTGTCAAAATAACTTCATGATTGAAGGGGCAAGAACAATACTCTATTTAATTAGTTTCTTTCTTAAAAATTATTATTTGTTTGGGTCTGAATTCGTTATTGAAAATATCGGAAGACAAACTGAAGACAGACTCTGCATTTCTTGGCATCCAGCTCAAAAAGTTACAATCCTTGACTTATATAGTTAAATCTTGGTCCCATATGAAAATCTTAAGTTCTCAATTATTCATTGCAGACGCTTTTTCGCGAATTTCGTGAAAACGGCGGATAACGGACTTTATTCTGCAGATATTTACGGAGTGAATATATCTATTCCGTACTGAAAGAAGAAGTAGAAAATTAACTGCTAAAATTTCATTCAGGATAAAAAAGATGACAGTTTTTTTTTGCAATGTCGAAAGAGGGTTATTTCATCGCAGAAGTACGCTCTTACAAATTACTCTTTTTTGACAGGTTGTTGGTCACGTGACACAAATATGGCGGATGACATGTAACCGGATGGCCAAAGCAACAAGTTTTAACATTTTAAATGTTTTCTCAGTGTTTGGACTGATGAACTGAATACACATACAGTTATTGCTTCAGTTTGCTATCTTCAGATTGTGAAAAATGTTTCTGACACGTGCACTTGAAAAGATTTTAAGTGATAAAGAAATTAAAAAAGCTCATCACTCACAGTTAAAAAAAGCTTGTGAGGTGGCACTTGGTAAGTCCTAAAATTAGTGTTGAACAGTGTTGTAAGTGACTTCAAGGTAAATTCTGATAAACATTATAGGTACATCAGAAATCATATGTTGAGGTGACACAGTTTAAATGTGGGATAAAACTCCTTAAGGGGCTGACCTTAAAATACAGTATTTCTTTGGAGTGCCCAACCATGTCACAAAAAAACCTATTTACATTTAAAACAAAGTAAAAAAAAAATCTTTATGCTTTTTTGTTTTTTGCACTCCTGTTTTCGTCTCATTGTGAGCATTATTCAATTATAATACCTCTATGTGATTGATGGTCATGGTAAAATCTTTAGGTCCCTCTGCTGCAGAAAGAACACAAGACCTACTGTCTAAAATTGACTCTAAAATTGGAACTTTATTCTGTAGTAGAATTGAGATAAAGTTGTTTTTTATTCTATAATTTGTATTGTAAAACCAATTGTCCAACATTGTAAAAGGTCTGTTTAGATTTATTTAAAAGTTAATATACCAGAAAATATATTTGTATAAATATGTCAATTTTAACTGTTATTTACTTAGAACTTTATCAATGACAGGTTTATTTTTTCAGTTTAGTGAATTACAAAGTGAAAGTAATAAAAAACCAGTCAGTTTTGAAAAAGAATTTGGCCAAAGCTTGCAAAATTTTGTAACTGGATAATTCTATTTATATAAATAATAAATAAATCTATTAGTATTTAATAAGGGTGTGTACTTTATATCTAACTCTAAGACTTTATGTAGTTCAAGTTTTGATATTAGTGGTGCAACAATCTATATGCATATTGTAATACTGCCAATACCTACCCCACTATGAAATCATATATACTATATTACAATATTTTTTTTAATTGCAGTGAATGCATATCTGCATTACTATTGTTTTAGGGTTTTATTATTTTATCTCAACAAAGACTAAACTCATCCCTTCTAAACAGTATATGAAAAGTCTCACCATCTGACACTCCTAAATCCATTTGATATATAAAAGGCAATGCTGTCCTGAATGTTTCCTTTGACTTTACTGACGAGAGAAATCATACTGCGATCTCACTGCCCTAATGGAATGGTGTAATAGTTATTTTATTTACACATTTACATGTATATTGTTTTAATAAGGCATTTGACTGTGTGAAATTAAGTTTGTTGCATAAGTTTTGAAAAAAATCATGGAGCAAGACAACAATTTTGAATTACTGGATAATGAAAAGGCAAAAAAAGTTTGGGAGCATTTTCAGTTGAAAGAAAAAGAAAGTCAGCAGGAAAAATTCAGGATAGTATAGCCTTGTGTAAAAGGTGCAAGATTGGCATAGGCTACAATACAGGAACTACAAATTTAAATACACACTTGATACAACACTGTAAACTACTTCTGCAAGCTGCTGTCTCTGCCTCTGTTTTCATTTCATCAGTGTATCGCAATACATGTTGACTGTATTGCAGGAAGTCTTTGGCTGTATTGTTGCACCCCTAAGTTTTATATTGATAACTAATGAATAATTCGGCCTTAATGTGATGTTGTAAAATTATTAGCTAGAACTGTAGTTCTTTACACACTGAATTCACATTATATATACATGTATTCATGGGTGAAAGTTTTCAGGAATAATCCTGAATTCATGCTTTTAGCTGATCTTTGACTTATATGATACAATAGAGAGTGTAGGTTTTTGTACAAAATGTTATAGTTTCAGGATTTTAAGTTTCATGTACTTTCACCCATGTATATAGAGCACGAATGAAATTAATGTACTGTTCCCACTGTTTTTTTTTTTTAAGTTTAATTATTTGAAATTTAATTAATCGAAATATGTAAGAATGAATGTGATGATTGTTCTTTCTGTTCCAGAGAAAATCAAGAATGACAGTCAAAACCAGACTAGGTAACATATTTCATCTCTTACATAAGTATGACTGCACACTAAAATGTACTAGTCAGTTGTGTATTATTGTTTTGACCACGTGCATATTTACATTAGTTTCTAAAAATGCTCCTCAATTATTATAAACACCAGCTGTTAATAATGATAGATAAGGCAATGAATATTTTCATTTGAATGAGAAGACCAGGGAAAATTGCCAGGCAGTCGAGCAGAGTTGGAAGAGGTGTGAGACCAATACAATATCTGTTGAGTCAGTAAACTCACAAATGCAATGTTATAATTTTAGAAAAGATATTGCACATTTACTAAATGTCATTTAGAAAGGCTTTGTCAGTATTTTTACTTGCTATATCTTTGCAGTTCTGAGAATGACAAATCATCTGCACTACCCATGCCAAAACAAGCAGGATTTGTTGATGCTGACAAATATTTCACACCATTTGAGCTGGCATGTCAATCAAAATCACCAAGAATTGTCAACATTACTTTGGACTTTTTACAGGTTCATATGTTGTTTCCTTCTTAGAAGGACCTTCTAACTTTAACTGAAATTGTAGACTGAGTCAATACGAACATTACATTAGAAGTATTGTCAATTTACTTTTTTGAAAGCTTAAAGTTGGAAAGCAGTTGTTAAAAATGACAATCTCATTAATTTTTTTTTTAAAGTATGCATTGCAGTCTGTACATGTATATAATCCCAGAATCTGTTATCATCAAAAGTAATATCATGTCTTGCAGATAGACCAAATTTTTTTTATAAATTGTTTTGGTTTAAGACTGAGATAGTGTTTGTCAGTTCTTATATAGTCTCGAAACTTGGCATGAGTGTTTCATGTTAAGTATTTATATTTCAGAAATTGATAGCCTATGGGCATATGACAGGAAACACTCCTGACAGTACAACACCTAACAAGAGACTTATAGATCGTATAGTGGAAACAGTATGTGGCTGTTTTCAGGGACCACAAACAGATGAAGGGGTCCAGTTACAGATTATAAAGGTATTGTATATGGTCAAACTTGTTAATTGACACAGATGTATTTTGCTGTAGTTGAAAGAATGACCTATTTTTTTGGTTCCCAGGGACTTCTGATAGAGACATACTAAATTACGGTCTAGAAATAGATTAGCCTGACAGTTGCTATAAAAATCAGCTATAATGATGAAAGAATCTAATTTGTTTATTAATTGGTAATTAAGTACAAATCTAATACCCAAACTGTTTAAAAGACCATCTTTTGCTGTCTAGGCTTAATCAAACCGTATTTAATCCTTCTAGTTACCGAAATACTGCTGCAGTTGCCACTTAGTATTCTTATGTGTAGAAATTTCTATTTTCTGTGGAATTAATTCCATTTAATCATTACTTTCTTGTACTATTTCAGGCATTACTGACAATCGTTACCTCAAACACATGTGAAATACATGAAGGGACAGTGTTACAGACAGTGAGGACATGTTACAATATATACCTGGCCAGTAAAAACCTTATTAACCAGACCACAGCCAAAGCAACACTCACACAGATGTTAAATGTCATCTTTACAAGAATGGAGAATCAAGCTGTATGTATCATAATAGTGAATTTTTTATGCTGAATAAGATTTAATTATAATGGATAGTTAAGTTGGGTGTATTTATTCAACATACTTCGTTATTGATAATAAAGTGATGTGTATTGATTTAATCTATTTTTCATTGCTTAATGTGATTTTTACCAGGTTGGAAATTAAAATGGATTGTACTTTTATGTCCTTAAAGCTTTTTCAGTTTATTACTTTTTAGAAAATACATTGTCAAAGACTGAAACAGGTTTGATTTTTGCACATACACATACATGTAACAAAAATCGCTCCATGGTGTAAACAAATTTGTAACACATACCATGCTAAAAAATTTCTGTAAGATATGGAAACCTATTATATACTGTCATAAGTATTTTTATTATGAGCACTGAGATATATATATATATATATATATATATATATATATATATATATATATATATATATATATATATATATATATATATATATATATATATAAGTGCCACATTGGGACATTGTCACATGACAGGTTTTCTTTCTGATTGATATGCACTTGGTTCTTACTCGTGCAACTTGGGTAAGAAAACTATCCTAGGAAGTATGTAGATAACAGATGGTCACTGTATTAGACTGGGTGGGATTTCTGTAACACTTGGATTTTCTCTTGCAATAAGGTCAACATAGGTCAGTGTCTCTAATCAGAATGGTCTTCTTGGTTAATGCATGGTGGTCAATGTACTTTGCATGGTGTACTTTTGTTTATGTACATAGTGCAAAACAGACTGTGTAAACAAGGTCACAGCAGTTTTGGAGTTTTAGGTTAATTATTTTTTATATGACTTGTTTTACATTTAGATTGATGATGAGAAGGAACATGTTAGTCAGATGAGCCACAGCACTGAAGGTGATCTTCCCGCCACACCA
Source organism: Cyclina sinensis (assembly GCA_012932295.1). Taxonomy (NCBI): domain Eukaryota; kingdom Metazoa; phylum Mollusca; class Bivalvia; order Venerida; family Veneridae; genus Cyclina; species Cyclina sinensis. The sequence goes on from JAAONU010000012.1 coordinate 33,287,539, forward strand.
GAGGTATGTGTAGTTCTCTACATCTATGACTTTATACAGATTACATTTACAAAGTTGAATGCAATAACAGAATGAAATATTCTTCTACATGTTGTGTTAAAAGGCAGATACAGGTTGTCAATTTTTAAATATTTCTGTTAACTATCAAAATTTATTATGTTGCCAGCAAAGCTGATAAACTTTAAGGCATTATCTTTTAATGCTTTTATCTTATACTAATTTATTTTGTCTTGATTTCTTAATTTACATGTTTACCTGTTTAGACATCAAAGTTGGTTTATTTATAGAAACTAAGGGAATACATTTTATTGCCCATCTGATGATCAAACTTTCATATTTGCTGTTCAGTGAAAGCAGAAACCGTCTCACTGCAAAGTATAAAGGCCATCTTGCTAAAGTTATTCTGAAGTATTGCAAGTCGATGTGTTTGTGTGTATGAATAGGCACACGTTCATTATGACATGAAGATTAACAGTAAATCTGTTTGTTGCAGGCACCAAGATCTCTATGTGATGGTGAAGAAGGGGAACATAACCAGTCTACAGTGTCAGAGGGTGATTCTACAAGTGAGAGCCAGTCTGTAAACACAGTTACAGGTAATTTTAGTTTTCCTTTAGATAATTGATTGTAAACAGCTCCAAGATAGGTCCCAGGTTCAAATCCAAGCTGATGTGTGTCCATGGGCATCCCCCTCCACCCCCTAACCCACCTTTAGTCAGGCACACATTCTTGTGTCTCAAGAGTGATTAAGTAAGCTTTGATAGGTTTCATCATTGCAGTGGAGCTAAAACCAATTAGTATAAACAGCTCTAGTCATGAACCAACATGTAAACAAGGATTCTCTTTCAATGTTTAGAAAAGGTATTTAAGTTCTTTTGGTATTGTGTTAAAGTTGCAGTCTTTTTAGTATTGTGTAATTTCATCCTTGTGTATGTTACTTATGTTTCAATGTAAATCATTACAACAGGAAGTGTTACATTTTCATATAATTTGAAATGTAAACCTCATAAAATGAAAAAAAAAGATTAAATTGTGACATGAAAATTGATACAACAGTTGGTAAAAGTGTCAGAAAAAATAGCTTTTGTGTTACATATAACTAACATGATATACAACATATATAAGACATGTTTGAAGTTTTAGCTTATTTCTGACTAAATCTTTCAGAAGGAAAAAGATAGTCTAAGTAAGGCCTTGACCTTGAACGTATGGCCATTGCACTTTACAAATATGAATGTCTTTAGTTAAAATACAGTTGCTGATTCATCACTACCTGTAAGTTATTTGCTTGCTTTCAGTAGATCAGATTATTTTCTTGTTTCCCCTTTCAATAATCTTAAGAGATAAATAACAGTGCAATGGTTTCTGTACCTATTTCTGCATTTCAAGTTTAACAGCCTAAGGTGTTTGTTATTCAATATGTAACATGGTTTTCCTTTTAGTTCAATCAAGTTAAAAGGTAACAATAGAGAGATTAAGAAAAATGTTACAATTTTACTTGAAGCCATGGTTATGTCATTAGATAGGTTGTTTAGATTTAACAGGATTTGTTCTTGCACAATACATTACCAGTGTGCACTAATGGTTGATGATAAAGTTTTTGTGGTTCATCAAGTTTGCATTACATGTACAAATGCTGTTATATTTACTTTAGTTAAACATCTTTAAAAACACTACAAACTGGATTTTGATAACAATGGTCAGTTACGATTGTCTTGCGCTGAACCCTCGATTTATTATTTGTCAGAAAAGCTATAGTGAAATAATTTAGGTTCTTTAGACAGAACGTTCTTCATTGTCATTGAATGTTTGATAAAATCACTGAGGCAGCTTTGAGAATAGTATCTCAAAATGCCAGGAATTAGGAAGAAGTTCACTAAACTGCAGTTTTGTATGGGTGAAGAAAAAGAAGACATTAAATAATATACATAAATATAAACATTGTAACCGAATATACATTGAAGGGTTTTATGTTACAAAATTTTACTGTGCAAGCAGTTTTATTATGGATCCCAGGTCTCAATGCGTTGTTTTTTTTTTGATAAGTAACACCATGTGGATGAGCAGGGTTTGGTGGGGTAGAGTACCAGATTCACAATATGGAGGTTGCTAGTTCCAATCTCAATGGGGGTAAAAGTCTCTAGTTGCTTCCTGCATTCCATACTTTCGGCAAAGATACAGGCTTTAACCCAAGAAGCAGTATTCAAATGGGATTATTATAAATTGCCAGAACTTGTTTCCTAATGAAAGTAAAACGAATAAGTTTAAACAAACAAAAATGAGGTCTAGTAATCAGATTAAACATTGAAGTAGACACTGCTTGAATGTTTTAGCAATGCTGGATGTGATGCGGATTTTACTTGAGAGTGATAAGGGAAACCAGTAATAATATGTAAAGAAATTTAAAAAGGAGAGATAACACCCAGGATAAACTTTTTTTAAATCACGAGTGTTCTTTCTGATAACATTACAAAATGATATGTTTTTAAGGGAGAAAGATTACCATATATCAGAAAAAAACATTCATGGACAATTAAAAGATCATCTTTGAAGTGTACTTAAAGCAACTGACTCACAGATAGGTTGATGATGCATAAAAAAGAAAATGTTTATACATATAGAAATTCTAGTTGTAATTGTGAAGAACATATCTGAATGAAGTTTACCCTGTTAGTCACTGGATAGATACTTTGTTTATATTGTGAATTTTGACAGTCACATTCCTATATAAGGTGCATCCATAGAAACCAGCATGTTGATATTGTGGTCAGTATTCATTAACTTTGTTGTATATCTACCTATCATGTAGTTAACAGTGCCTAGAGTATGATCTGTTAAACACAAAACCGATCAGAACTATCCAGGTTTGTGCTAGCTAGATACTTTCTAGTTACAGAGATTCTACTTTGAATTAAATCTGTAAGCTTCAAAATCTACTTTAAAGTGAAGTAAAAACTTGACAAGTTGTATAACTTTATTTGTAGAAGAAGAAGACAACACTCCTGAGAGTATTGCTAGACAGGTGTTAGATGACATTCTCAACCATGTGACTGGAGGTAATGTGATATTAGATTCTACAATCACTGTGAGGGTTAATCGGAAGTTGGGTTTTTGTTATTTCTTTCTCTTTTTCTTTTCACTTGTACATGAACAGTAAAGTACTGTAAAAGTATATTAGGTTCTACATAAGGCATAAAATTTTTAACTGAAATCAGCTGATTATCTTAAAATTTGTGAACTTGCTGAACATGAGAGGTCCAGCTCAAATACAACAGTTTCCCCATGCTCACCTATTTGCTTGAAATCATGTTCGGGTTCCCCCTATTCAGCTAATTGCTTGGAATCTTGTTCAAGTCCCCTTGTTAGGTATTAGCTTGAAGTCTTGATCAGATTCCCCCTGTTCAGCTATTTGCTTGAAATCTTGTTCAAGTTCCCCCTGTTCAGCTAATTGCTTGAATTCTTGTTCAAATTCCGTTGTTCAGCTAATTGTTCGAAATCTTGTTCAATTTCCCTTGTTCAGCTAATGGTCTGAAACCTTGTTAAAGTTCCCTTGCTCAGCTAATGGTTTGAAATCTTGTTCAAGTTCCCCCTATTCAGCTAATTGCTTGAAACCTTGTTCAAATTCCCCCTGTTCAGCTATTTGCTTGAAATCTTGTTCAAGTCCCCTTGTTAGATATTAGCTTGAAGTCTTGATCAGATTCCCCCTGTTCAGCTATTTGCTTGAAATCTTGTTCAAGTTCCCCCTGTTCAGCAAATTGCTTGAATTCTTGTTCAAATTCCGTTGTTCAGCTAATTGTTCGAAATCTTGTTCAATTTCCCTTGTTCAGCTAATGGTCTGAAACCTTGTTAAAGTTCCCTTGCTCAGCTAATGGTTTGAAATCTTGTTCAAGTTCCCCCTGTCCAGCTCTTTGCTTGAAATCTTGTTCATCAGCAAGTATCATTTGAAAACAGTCCAGTTTGGATAAAATGTTAGATCAAAATTGATGAAATAAATCAGACTGCTTATGAATTGATTTACCCGTAAGGAGATGTGCTGTACTAATACTTGATACAAATCATGTAATCCTTAATGAAAACTTCAAGTTTATAGATATCATCTCTACCTTTACAGTACGTATTTTATGACGTATATTTTTGTAATATTTCCTCAACTCAGCTGCTCAAAATTTTAAATGTCACTTAATTGATTATTACTATTATTATTTACATAAGTATTGATAATCAGTGGAAAACAGCAGTGAGGTATTTGAATTTTTCTGAAAAAGGTTGTATCTACTATCTGCAAAAAAAACCCAACTGTTTTATTCAAAGAATCTCTCAAAATGATGAAATGTATTTTCAAGTTTGATTAATTCTACAGGCGAAAAAGTGGAGAAAAAGTTTGAGCAGCAGGGTTATCCTTTACAATAAACGGTGCCTTTGCAAACTTGGCTTAACTTTTAAGCATACAGTAGTGAACTTGCTTTGTTTTTAATTTATTGTTTTCACTGTGATCATGATTTGGTAGGGTCATTTTTACAGATCTGCTCAATTAGGTTATAAAAGGGAGTTGAGTTATTGCACAAAAGAAGATCCTTGAAGTTTTTGGAAAATTTGCTGTTTCTTCCCAGATATTTTTACTTTTTCATTGAAAAATGGAACCTGAAAAAATAAATATATTTCAGGGGTCAGGGGTCACTGCATCACTAACTTTAAAAAACTATAAAAATATATTTTTATTTGATAACATTCTATTTTTTCTTCTCCCCAAATAAGCTAATAGGTTTGAGTCATTTTACTAACATTAGGGCATAAGTCTGCTTGTCATTAATTTGACAGATATGTTGGGAGGATTGAGATACTTGGGTTTGATGTTTTGATATATTGTTTATCTGAATAACCTACATATTGGAGAAAAAAATAAAATTAAAAAAAAAAAATGCCTTTTTTCGTTCGGAGATGAGCAGATTTTCCTGAGACTTTTTAACTGAGAGCAGAAGTCATGGGTTTATGTTCTTTTAAGTTTTGGTGATTGGGATTTTCTTTATTTTTATACTGTAGAGTCAGAGCACATTGAGGTTGCCCCTCCTGGGAATGACCTTGGTGCTAATGAGTCCCTTGATATACACAGAGAAAGGGCTGGCACAGGGGACAGTGGGGAAGCACCAAGTAAACCTGTGTCTAGTAGTAGAAGTGGGAGCTCTCTTGGTAAGAAATTGTTTTAAGAGAAGTGAAAGGTTTATACAGGAGAAAATGCAGAAAGGCAATGAGAAAAAGATTTTTTTTACTCCAGGTGTTAAAATCGTTATTTACTTAATAGGTCACTGTTTATAGGAGGCACAAGTATTTACAGGTATGGCATAACAGGATCAGCTCATAAAACTCTGGTTTCTAATAGTCCTGTCATTAGAATTTGTATATTTGCATATCTGTTAGAAGTTTAGGCTTAGTTTTTTTGCTACCCATTATAATGATAAAATTTATTTTGTTTTTTCCTGCAACTAATTCTTTTATCTCTTTGGTCACAACTTTATGAATATCTGTAATAATATATTCACTGTTTCAGCTGTGAATCGCCTGGTGGATGAAGTAGAGGAGGGTACAGATGGGGGAGATGTGGGCTCACATGGGGCATTCAGTCATATATTACAGAAAGATGCTTTCCTTGTCTTCAGAAGTCTGTGTAAACTGTCCATGAAACCATTAGGTGATGGACCTCCTGATCCTAAGTATGTATAGTGTCTTTGATATTGTAGTATTGTCTAGCTTTTTGAAATTACTTGAGTATACTCTAAAACTAAACCTTTGAAATATTTGCCATCAAATATCTTTACATTGAAACTATTACTTGGAAAATTCAGTGTTTATTTGAAGAAACAATTGAGTTAAAAAAAAGAGCAATGCCACAGCCGTTACAATTTTGTAGCAGTGATATATTTTATATTTTTTAGAGAAAATTATTATTTATTGTGGTATGGTGGCTCTGACCTATGGATTATCATTCTAGTATTTTACAGTTAGGCCTAGGATCCTCTCCTAAAGTGTTTGATATATATATGTGTATAAATGACAATATTTTCAGATCACATGAGTTGAGGTCCAAGATCCTATCTCTAGAGCTGTTACTATCTATACTACAAAATGCTGGTCCAGTGTTCAGAACTAATGACATGTTTATAAATGCAATCAAGCAGTACCTGTGTGTGGCACTTTCAAAGAATGGTGTCAGCTCGGTGGTAGAGGTGTTTGAACTGTCACTGGCAATTTTTCTAACATTGTTAGCTAACTTCAAACAGCATCTTAAAATGCAAATAGAGGTGGGTAGAAATTATCAGTTGAAAGTTGTTTCTCAGTATTTTAGCATATTATTTTCTGTTTTTGTCATATTTGCACTCTTTTAGAGTCTAAACTCTGAAACGAAATCTAAATGTTCAACAAATTGGTTTTCCATTAGTGTTGATTTCTCAGTATGTTCCATTTATCTATTATGCCTTAAAAATTTGTTGAGAAGTTAACCACCAGATACCTGCTGTATTTTTGAAAATATTTACTTCCAATTTGTTTTGTTTTTGATCTATAAATTAGAAAGGTTCTTTATTATAAGAAATTTATATAATATTTTATCAGTTTATATACTGAGATTAACACTTCATATATATTTATGTATTTTAGGTATTCTTCAAAGAAATTTTCCTGTATATTCTTGAAACCCCCAGTAGTTCCTTTGAACACAAATGGATGGTAATACAGGCACTGACCAGGATATGTGCTGGTAAGCCAATATTTGACTCAATGTTACATAGTTACAGTCAAATCTAGATCAAAAAGTTTATGATAGAACAAAATTCTGGTGTACTTTGGAAACATCCATGGTCCCCTTCGTTCCCTTTGCTAGGAAAGAAAGAGATACAAGAATGAAAATACTCTCAGTACCAGAGTAATTTAGGGGCTATCATGCCCTCCCTGTTTACATAGAAATTTTGAAAATATTTAAAATCTTTTTCTCTGAAACTGAACGGTTGACTTAAATGGAAAAACAGAAAAATTGGCCATATAAGTTTGGGATGAATTCACAAATTTAAATTTGTCCTGGACCTTCTTGTGACATTGACTAACTGACTTTCCTTATTTTAGTGACTGTAGCATTGTAATTTGAAGTTTATACATAATTTTGCAGATTTTGTAGATTTCAACTTTGACCTTTCCAATTTTAACTTTCACTTAACCTATTTCCTAGTTTTCCAAACTTGAGCATTGAAATTCCAACTAAAGACATGATTTTGCTTGCACATTTAAACTGTTTAGCTTAAGGAATTAGCCATTAAGTGAACGTAATTTTGGATGTCTGAGTATGCTGTACTTTAGTTGAATGTCTTTCATCACCTATTCTCAGGTGAGAGATATAGTGTCATTATTGCCCATGTGTTTGTTTAGTTGTTTCAATTTAAGCTGATGTAAAATGCAGACTCATTGCATGATGAACATTTAAATGTCAGTGTCTTATGCTGTTGTTTAAAACTAAATATCTAAGTGTAGATTCATTTTATGTTTTTCTTTTATATGTTTTGGTTCACTTGTGTGTTTCGATTATATCTACAGATGCACAGTGTGTTGTTGACATCTATGTAAACTATGATTGTGATCTATCTCTCGCCAATATATTTGAACGCCTTGTTAACGATCTGTCCAAAATTGCCCAAGGGCGACAATCCCTGGCTGTTGGTGAGTAAATACTAGCATTATTTTAAATGAATTTCCTGGTCTTTTTGAAGTTCTGGAACCAGTAGAGTTTAATGAATGTCACTTGAAAATTTTTGTTTTTTTACCTAATTTTTCATTTAATCTGATTTATTGAATGGCGTATTAAATTTAACTAGCTATGATTCTGATTAGAAAGAAGTTAGGCAAGTAGTTATTTGTTCCTATAAAATGATATTATGGGTTCATAACTTCATAGTCAGTGATAATGGCCCTGACTTTTGGTGAACTTTATTCTTAATTATAATTATGTCCTAAGAGCTTTCTTCTTGTGATATCTCATTTCTCCAGTTTATATAGCTAATTGTCTACTTCATAATCAAATCAGACCAGTTCCAAAATTGTTTGAAATCATTTCAGGAGTAACGCCTACTCAGGAACAGAGTATGCGACTGAAGGGTCTAGAGTGTTTAGTGTCTATACTCAAGTGTATGGTAGAATGGAGCAAAGATCTGTATGTCAACCCACACCTCCAGTCTAACCTAGGTAACTTTCTAAATTTCATTGTCATAAATTTTTCTGGTACAACAGTAGAATTCAAGGGAGTGTGAATTAGTAAATTTGATGTAGAATTGTAGATTTGAAAGTGCCAGTGGTAATACACCAGTTTGGCTTGATTTGAATATGGGATGAATTTGATGTTTAGTTTCTGAATGAAATCCATTAACATGAATCTGTCTTGAGTCTTTTCAGGTTATAATTTTACAATATTTAAAAAAAGGTGCATGTAATAACTTCAATGATTTGGTTTTAAGATGGATGTTTCTATAAACTTGTAGCTCATACTTCCATTTATAAGCAAGAGTTTAGTTTTCTCCTCTTCAGTTTATCATTTTATCATTTATGAAAGCTTTTCAGCTGAAAATTGACTGGTTATATCGCATTCTGAGATTTCTTCCATGTATAAAAGATATTGAAGCTGGTTTTAAATAGAAAATACAGGTTTAAAGACCATGGCAAAAGTTAATTACCTTAAAAATACTTAAACACTTAGAAAAGGAACATTTTATCCAAATTAACTTGGCATAAGAATCTGCCTGCTTGAACTTAGTGAAAACAAAAACAACAGTAAAACAGAAAAGTATCTTTCTTAGGAGAAGATGTTTTAAAGAAAATGATGCTTTCATTAATATCAAAGTGATACACAGAAATAACCTTGGAAGTGAAACAAGCAGTCATCTTTTAAAGTTAACTTTTATCTTCTGCAGGTCAAGACAGTAAACCATCACCAGAGTCTGATGCTGACTCAGGTAAAGGGACATTAAATAGTTACGACAGTACAAACTCCCTCGAGTCTAACAGCAGCTCCTTAAACACATCCACACAGGTCCATGACAGTCCAGAACAGTACGAAGTGCTAAAACAGCAGAAAGAGATCATGGAACATGGTATTGATTTGTAAGTATTAGTAAATTGGTATATGGCTTTCAAGTCAAAGTGCATTCAAAACTGTATGTTGATTCACGTTTAAGCAAACTTGAATAAGTCACAAAAGGCATTTTATCCTGGAATGAGTTTTTGATCAATTATATTTTACTGTAAAAAATATATTTATTTTGGCTGAAATAAAACAGAAATCCTCTTCTGCATTTTAACAAATGGTGTGTAGAAATTTAGTCTTGCATTGGATGTTATGTTACAATATGTATTTTCTAAAGTGAATAAGCAATGTAAAATTTGTCTTTTCATTGTTGAGTAGCTTTAATGAAAATTTTCTACCCGTATAAAAAAAAAATGTGCAGGTTCAACAAAAAGCCAAAGAAGGGTCTACAGTACTTACAGGACCAGGGAATGCTGGGAACTTCTCCAGATGACCTTGCAGAGTTCTTTCACAGTGATGACAGGCTGGATAAGGTATATGTTGTTTGTTATACTTGTTTTACTGTGGTCATTCAGTCAAAACTGTTTGTAAAAAGCTGTCATTGATAAAACTTGATTAACCATTTTCTTCATACTGGGTTTGGCTAGTCCCTGATCTTAAAATGTGAGAGGCCATCTTACACCTCCAATATAAGATGAGTGATACAGTGCCCTTGAAACACATTATAATAAGACTGATTCCACTAATCAGCGATTTTCTCCAGAAGATATGTACAGCTATTGCAAAAAGTGCAAGCTGAAAAGTATAATGCTAAAGAGATATTCAGTGATGAAAAAATTATATGTAAGCAAAAGTTTTATTCATTTGTTTCAGGTTGGATCAGGAAGTGTGGCCCAGGGGCAGCTGCATTTATCAGGAACCCAGCAGAGCCTCGTTCCTACTAAAATGCAGTTTCCCTTGGGCCAGATCCCCCAATTTGTGCCTCAGACACATGAAAGATTCTTATAAACTGTACCATGTGCATATAAGACTTTGAGTTCTTTATTGATATAATTCTTTGGCTATTATGTTAATACAGTTATTTAAAGGTTATGGTTTTGATTGGTATTATGCAATATATTTTGGTTTGTATCCTATGTTTATGTTTTCAGACTATAGTAGGTGAATTCCTAGGGGACAATGACAAGTAAGTATATTTAGCTTGTATTTCAGAAACTACAGAAAAGGGGTAGAACATTTGCCCCCACTCCTCTGTTGGCATTGTTTAGACATAAAGCTGAGGTCCAATGAATCAGTGCTTTACACTGAGCATAGATAAGAACTAGGAGTGTCTGTGGAATGGGACACTTTCTGTATCTTGGACTGTCCCCCACAACATAAAATAATAAACTCTGCAGGGGGCAAGTCATATGGGCAACAAATAAACTCAAATAGACTAATGAAATAGCTGTCAGCATCACAGTTGGGTTAAAATCTTGAATGTTAGTAACCTTCATGCATAGTGGGTAACTAGTCATGGGATGAAACTGAAACCTTTCAGGTGTTCTATGATATCAGTTCATCAGGATAAATTACTCATGATTAATTTAAGTGCATTGGTGGTTTTTAACTGTCAGTCAGATAACTTAGATAGAAATATTAGATATTTGTCATGGAATAAATTTCAGCAAAGAATTTTTTCCCATTTATTTATATCAGAGTTACTCAATAATTTTGAAGAGACAAATATTTAAAGGACATATTCATTCAGAAATGTCAGTTGATTGTTATATGAATTATTTACAGGTTTAACAAAGAGGTCATGTATGCTTATGTTGATCAGTTGAATTTTGCGGAGATGGATTTTGTGTCTGCATTACGAAGATTTTTGGAGGGATTTAGGTTGCCAGGGGAAGCACAAAAGATTGACAGATTGATGGAGAAGTTTGCCTCAAGATACTGTGAATGTAACACCAAGTAAGTAGAAAGATAAATATGTATTTTTACAACTTACACAGGCTTAATAGTCTAGGTCACAGATTTGTAGGTCACCAGTGACCACTGAGTAATAAAGGGTATAGATTCAAGCCATGTTAATGACCTCATATTTAAACATGCCAGAATACAGCACTGAAACACTGTTGAAGGAAGTTTAACTGGAGAAACAAGTAGTTTTGTCTATGTTTTCTGGAGATGTGGAATAATAAATTTGTAGTGTTACAGTGTTAAATATAGAACCTACCCTCTAGGTTTTGTCAGTAGAAGAGTTGTTTTTCTAAATATTTTTTAGAACAATGTTTCTGTTAGTATGATATCACATTAGATTTATTCTTTATTATTATATGACTCATGAATTGTTTGATATCTGACTTGTGCTATGCTGATCACAGTCAGTCAAAAGCAAAATTTGTCTCAAAAGAGATGTTGTTGTAAGGAAGCATTGTGTCATCGTGCTGCTCACTTGTTTTCTATTACAAGCAAAGGATTACCCACAAAATTTCATCTGTACATACAATATGCATTCTTTGAATGGTGAAATCACCAAATGCCTCACAGTTTATGAATAACGTACTTGGGTTTCATTTTTTTTATCTCAAAAGTCATGAACATAAAAAGTTACTTCATGATGATATTAGTGAATTTACAAGTCTGTGAACCTGAGATTGTGATAATTACCTTGACCTTAGGCCTTGGTAAGTAACACATTCACTTGGTCCAGTAACTAGGATATTCTCCATCTCATCATACAATAACTGTATACTAGTTAAATTACATCAGTGTCATACAGTGTATTGCTGTAAATACAATATGAAATGGATAAGATGAAAAGGTTGGTAGATTTTCAGTGAAATGTACTGCTATTTTGTTATGTTGCTTGTACTTTCACAGAGATCAGTGCATATCTTGTTTTAGGAATGTTTATGTTGTTTATATGAACAAGAGGAAACAAAGAAAAAAATATATGTAACATCAGTCATCAGCCAGTTTTACCTGAACTTAAAATTTTATAATTTCATATATTGTAACTTTGAATGCTTTGTTAAAAATAAATGGTTTTTACTTTTAGATTCCATGGATAACTGCAGATTTCATGGATAACTGCAGATTTCATTGATCATCTCATTTTGATTTTTTAACATTTGAAACTTGAATAACAGTCATTGTATTTGGCTGCATCTGTACTGTTATGAAATATGTAATTATTGTGTTTTCATTATGATCATTGGTATTGACGTTATATGGACTTCTGTTTCAGTAGTGAAATATTTGCCAGTGCTGATGCCGCCTATGTGTTGGCGTACTCCGTTATCATGTTAACCACAGACTTACACAGTAGTCAGGTATAAATAACTCAGAGCTTTATTTTGGTGGTAACTTGAGTTTTGTTTTGGTTTTCATCTTGTGGTTAGCTTCCTATACATTGTTTTTGCAGGAATGGTTTATTTGCTAGCGCCGATACGGCCTACGTGTTGGCATATTCCATCATTATTTTGACTACCGATAAACACAGCCATCAGGTACTTTTTTATGTTGCTGGAGGGGTAATGCTTTGCTAGTGCCTGCCCTTGTTTACTGTAAACATCATTGTTTTTTCCAGCGATTAAGTACATGTATTTGAATCAGTTACTTAATTCATGAACTGCTTTTGAGATTCAACTCTTGTTGTATAAATATATATTTTGTGCATTATCATAAAGACTTGCTTTCAGTAGAAGAACCTGTGATTAAACATGAATTGGAAAATAATAAATCGGAAAAAAAAATGAAGATGTTTACAGTATTTGTATATGATACAGTTAAATAGATAAATCATGGTAGATAAAATGGAGGGTTTATGCAAAACAGTTTCACCTCAAACAGAAGGGACATACAGTATTTGTATATGATACAGTTAAATAGATAAATCATGGTAGATAACATGGAGGTTTTATGGAAAACAGTTTCACCTAAAACAGAAGGGACATCAGTTGTTTTTCTCTGAAATCGCAGTTTATTCTGAAAATCATTTTCACATTTGCTCAAGCAGGATAATGCATCCGTAGTGTTAAAAAAATGCCTCACTGTGCTGTCATCCATTTATTGTTTACCAGTACCATGGAATTGTTCCAAAATGGGCTTCCATTAACTATAACACAAACTTTATTATTTATGTTTCCCCTAACAAAGTGGGGTGGGACACATATTGTTTTTGTGTGGCCCTTGATTTGTCCAAATTACATTTAGGCATATCTCCATAACTGCTTATCAGATTTTGAGGAAACTTCACAGGAATGTTTATAAGTGAGAGTAGTTATGCATACTTTCTTCATGTTCCGGTGGATGATTTTTAGCAAAGTTACAGTCTTTGATTCATCCAAATTTGAATTCATTTAGGCATATCTCCATGACAGCTGGTTAGATTTTGAGGAAACTTCACAGTATTGAGCAATGACCATGACCAAGTGTTGTTATGCATGTTATCAAAAGTGTTCCTGTTGGATGATTTTAATGTACTTCATGTTAAATGACATGTTGAGGGAGACACTATGATTTTCTCAAAAACAATCTCTAGTTGCTTTTCATTGTGCTGTCTGCCCTTTCGTTTCCTGGCAGTTTAGTTAGATTATAACTATTTAAATGATTAGAAAAATCATGGATGAAATGATAAATTTTCACCAGTGCCTAAGCTGGTCACTTTTATAAAACACAAGTGCATACTGAGAAAGGTTCTGCTTGTTGACAGGCATGTTGAAGGGCATGTGCATTCTGTGCATAAAGAATATTTAAGCTACTTCTTGCTATTTACAGCCACATATTTATTATTACAGTGCACCAGCTAGTACAGAATAGCATGGTGCAGCACCATGCTCCTTCTATTGTGCACCCTCTCTTTTTCTCTCGCACCCTGTTGTACCCTTGTAAACAGTACATCAAGATGCATTCACCTTTTCTCGTGGATTTTATGAGTTAATGGACATACGTCTTTTGTTATAAAGCCCCAAGAATTTGAAGCACAGAACACATCTAAATTAGAATGAAAATTTGATCTGATTCAAAGTCACGAAATCTGTATCTGCCCTTTTTGCAGTTTTCATGCTTTTATGCCCCAGCAGCACTCTGCCCCTTTATAAATCCTAGCTGAAGCTCTTTATTATCATTGGGAAAGAGCTGTTAAACTGCATGGTGTTTGAATTGAAAAGATAATTATAGAATCTGAAGATTTTATGTCAGTTCCCCTGAAATTCAGGTTAAACATTTTTTTTTTTTGGTACAATTTGAGTACCTGTAAGCAAACAGTTTTGCTAGCATGCTAGATAGTTTGAAAGTTAATCTTTATAGTTTCATCTGTCAAGATCAGCACACAAATTATATGGTTTCGTTTCAATTTTGTGATTGAGTTGCCAGTCCCCACTGCAGTTCTCCATTTGTGGCATGAGTTTCCTTAATACTTTCTAAGTATACTTTGGCTAATAGATAGTAGGCAGGATATACTTAATACTTTAAAAAAATTGTTAATTATTATGTTTTCTCAATGAAATGAAAAATAAACTTTCTTGCCTTAAATCAATTTTTCCTCATATAGTATTAAAAACATAAAGAATCAAGGGAACACTTCAATTAACAAGGTTTAATTTTATATAGAATAAAAAAAAATACTCAACAAAAAGCAAACAGGTTTCTAGAGGATAAAGTACTCTTGGTTTTAATATATCATATAGTTTCAGTCTGCTAGCATTGTCATAAGAAATATTGAATTAGGAAAAAAATATGAGATTACCACTCTTACAGTTATTTTTTGTGCAGTCAGTGGGAGAAAAATGAGATTGTATTTAGAACTATGTGATTTTTGTTTTTCTGTAGATAAAAGACAAGAATAAGATGACAAAGGAACAGTACGTCAAGATGAACCGTGGCATAAATGATAGCAAAGATCTGCCAGAAGAGTACCTGTCTGCAATATATGATGAGATCGCATCTAATGAAATCAAAATGAAAGCTGTCGGAGTCAGTCAGAGATCAGGACATTCTCACAGTAAGTAATTCTCATGATGTCTTGCATCTCTTTTGCATCTTTGTGTCAAAACAAATATTTTAACAAAAACAGTTGTGGATCTGCTCTTAAACAGGTGTTGTAAAAAATTGTAAAAGAAAATTGTCAGATTTTTAAAGGTTTCCACGTAACTGTGTTACACATGAAAGCCTGACTCATCAGAGATAAGAGAAGTTGGTTACAGTTGTGACTGTTATTTTCACAAGATGAAGAACAATTTATTGGCATTAAATGTATGGTCAAACTAGGCATGTTGATATACAAGTTGCTTACCCAGGGTTCAAGCCTCACTACTGAATCTGTTGCCAAGGATAGGTGTCAACCACTGGTATTACAAAGAAACTGGTTTAGTTAGACTGTGTAATTTCGTTTATGATGTTTAGTAATATATATTTAATTTATTTTATAGGAGATATAACAAGTGACAAACAGAGGCGTATGTTTTACAACATGGAGATGGAACATATGGCAGTAGCTGCCAAGGCACTTATGGAAAGTGTCAGCCATGTTGAATCCAACTTCACAAGCGCAAAACATCAAGAACATGTTAGACCCATGTTTAAGGTAGGTTTTATGATGTTGATGAAACCACTAAATGTTGAATTGTATGTCGAGATTCAGTTGTGTGTCTAGGCTTAAATCATGAAAGTGGTTATCATTAGGACAAAGATATTAAGATTACACTTAAAATAAGCTTTCATGTAGCTAAATCAGTGTATGTGTTTCATAATAATTATGATATTCATTTTTTAGCAGTTGTTAACTATTTTACAGAAGTGTTAAATACACACATTGTGATGCAAAGTTTATGTGTATCATAATGGATAACAGATTGTGTTCAGATGACTTATTCATTAGTGACATCTATGATCGTATTTTTTTTTCCTTCTAACAATACAATTAAGTGTTATCACTATGCATTTATATTTTTGTATACTACAGATGGCATGGACCCCATTTCTGGCAGCATTCAGTGTGGGTCTACAGGACTGTGATAATTCTAAGATTGCCTCCCTTTGTTTGGATGGTATCAGGTGTGCCATACGTATATCCTGCATCTTCCATATGGAGGTAAGTTTGGTCTTGGGTATTCTTGGCAGGAAATGAAATGTTATCAACCAGCTAATGAAATCCATTTTCAAGTGTGTAATATGTTCTTTTTAAAATAATGAACATTCAGATGCTTTTACATTTTGATTGTGGAATATTGAATATAAATGATTTCTTCTGAGTTTTGTTTTGTGCTTTGTTGATATGCTGTCTGTTTTATAATGTGTTTAGAATGTTGTTAAGTGGATGTTTCAGACCTTACACCTTGATACTTGCTTTTTGTTTCATGTAAATTTCTTGTTTGTAGGATCGTCCAGACTTTTTTCAAGTAAATATTGTGATGTTTACTCCATATATAACACTATTTTTTGTGGGATTGTTTTATGTGGTTATGCCAGGGGTACATGCATATGGATTTATGTAATATATATATTAGGGAATCAAGCAGAGTTGTATGTAACCTTATCAGCTAAAGAGGCAAAAACAGTGAAAATCAAGAAGTGAAAGTAAAAAATTTTATCTGCTTCTTAATTAATGTCAGGAAAAACCTTTTCACTCTCACCTCTCAAAGTGTTAAATTGGAGATACTATTTTTGTTAAAGCAAAGTCTGCATGCAGTTAACTCGTCAAAAGAAACATTGGATGAAAGGATTTTTCTTAAGTCATGGAATTATTGAAAATTTCAAAAGTAAAGCTGCTTTGGTTGATTGGTTACAGGCAGTATTTGCTAGATGTTGAAGGGAGTATGGTGCAAACAAGACAAAATTATTGAAATTATCAAGTCTTCTGTGTTAGAAAAACATCTGTTAAAAATTCCGGCCTTTTCCTTGACTTTGTGGCTTTTAAAACTATACAATATGTTAAGAATATACAGCTATCAAAGTTTGATCATTTACATGTGTAATATACTCCCTTTGACACAAATGGGTTAGACCATAAATAAATAAAGATAATTTACTAACAGAGGGCTATCTGTGTTACAGTTGGAGCGGGATGCGTACGTCCAGGCTCTGGCACGTTTCACATTACTGACGGCAGCGTCTCCAATTACCGAGATGAAAACTAAAAACATAGACACAATCAAAACTCTAATCTCTGTTGCTCACACTGATGGCAACTATCTAGGGAAATCCTGGTTAGAGGTAACACTATACTTTTTCCATCTAAGTTTGCATTCACTTGTTTTCATTTGATAAGAAATCTCTGTGATTGTGTGCTTATGGAGACCAACCAAACCTACCTTTGAATGTGTGTCTTGGGTTTGAGACCGGCCTTGCGACTCCATTTTGCTGTAAAAGTTGGCACTTTTTTACATGTTGACAGGTTTGTTACAAGCAGATGGAACTCTATGTAAATGGTTAATATCAAACCCAGTAATGTTTTTATTTGGAACTTCCAAGGAATAATGCCTTTACAAATTCCTGATTTACTATGAAGGGTATGGAATACAGTAAATGAAAAAGTGATTTTTAGGGAGAACCTACTCAGGAAATACAGATGTATGGTTGTACAATCCCAGAATTAAATTCTTGTACTCTGCTATACATGCTAGATATGTATATGTGAACAATTTATTCTAACAATGCATGTTTTTCCCCACACAAAACCCATTAATGAGCACAATATAACAATGTTCCTATGTCACATGATGCTTTATTTATAAAAGGTGGGACTGGCTCGGTGACTATGAAAACATGTAACTGTCTGCTAATGGTTGCTTGAAAATGATACAGGAATGTCTGTCTTTTTTCTTGATTAAGAAGATAGGGCATATCTAAATTATTGACCACTGAATTTTCAAAGAAAGATGGAAACTGTATTTCTTATGATATCGTTATCTTTGAATGTATAATTAGTGGTAAAAATGATAGATAAGATGAAAATAATTCTAGGTCAAGCTTCAGAAGTAAGGCATTTGCTCCCAGTCTGTTTAAAATTTCCCTTTTATAATTCTTCATTGTAACGGTGAATTCTATATTGATTCCATGCTAGAGTTGAATCTGAATCCACCATATGTAATATAAGATAAGAACATTTTCTTCTTGATAACTTTTTCACTATGGTGTCAAAATTATTTTAGAAAATGAAATAGAAGTATTTGAAAAAAAAGGTTATAACATGAATGCTGATTATTCTGTTTGATTTGCAACATACTGCAAAATAATGTTTCATAGTAAACAAAATAATTAATAGAGTGAAAATTTTGAAGTGCACTTGGCATTTTCTGTCTATTTCTGTTTTACAGATATTGCGATGTATATCTCAGCTGGAGCTTGCTCAGTTAATAGGGACATCTGTGAAGACCAAATATATACCAACACACAAACGAGACAAGTCCAATGGTGGAACAGCCCATCCTATAGAGGCATTTGATCCAGAAGGTTTGTTGTCTTTATTTAGAAACTCATACACAGTTAACAGAGAAGTTCTTACTATATGGGAGTGGTGAAAAAATTCCAATGCTGACAGAGTATTAAGATTGTTATTACAGTTTTCAATGAAGTTTTCATCTGTTCAGATATATAAATGTTAAATACAGTTCAGTCATTATACAGAAAAAAGACTAATTTAAAAAAAGGAAAGCAGATGTAAATGCTGCCTCCATTCAAGTTGGGTAAAACTTTTTTTGTTTGAAGACTGTCTTTACCTTTCTTTGACTACACTTCAAACGGCATATTGTGGTCTGTAAATAATCATTTGTTCTACAGAAATGCTTTCTATTTATAACATATTTATGGCAGTGTGTCTGTTAACTAGCTGAGCTAAAAAAAAATCTCTTTTCTTTTAGCCATTGCTAAAGGTGGATTTGGGTCAAAGACCTTGGCAAACTTCCAGGAGACTATGGGTGAGACAAGTTCACAGAGTGTCGTAGTTGCTGTAGACAGGATCTTTACAGGGTCCGTCAAGCTGGATGGAGATGCTATAGGTAGCTTTTTACTTAGGTTACAGTTGAATAGATTTCATTAAATCTGGTTCTCTTACTACTGCAGTACCATCACATGACCTTGAACCGAACCTGATCATTAATGATTGTTTAAAAAGGTCTTATAACCACACTGATGACCGTATAGTTCAGGTCATTTAGTTTATTGATTGTGAAAGACCGTTATTGTGTTACTTTGGTTAAGGTGCTGTTTATCCACTTTAATATTGTAGATAAAAATTTAACTATTAGTAAGTAGATATTTCTACATGTCTTTGCATTTAAAAGCATTTAAATATTTTCCTGCCCTATTTTTGTAAAGGTGCTTCTTCATTTCAGTTGCATTTGCATTTCAGTTGTAAGCTATAAAATCAACTTGGCATAATGAAATTACTATACAAATTTTGAATTTAAAATTTTCAGTTGAGTTTGTGAAGGCATTATGTCAGGTATCTGTAGAAGAATTGTCCAACCATAGTCGGCCCCGAATGTTCAGCCTTACAAAAATTGTAGAAATATCTTACTACAACATGGGACGTATCAGGCTGCAGTGGTCACGTATATGGCAATATCTTGGTGACCATTTTAACAAGGTAGCATATTTCAAATTCATTCATGTGCATTGTACATTTAATGATTTTTTGTAGTATTTAACACTTATGTGCAAAGGGTTTAAGAGGAGAAATTGTAATATCTACATGTAAGTTCTCATTTCATAGACATGGTTTCTCCTTTACTTTGTTCCAAATTTTGTTTGACTCCATTCTTAGCGATGTGACTCTTTCCGAAGGTCAAGATAAAAACTGTTCACAGATTTTTAATAAATAAAGTTAATACCAGATTTTCAGGAGATTGAAAAAATTAAATTAACAGTTCAATTTGTCTTTGCATAAAAAAGGAGAGGACATTTTGATCAGAAAACAGAAGACGATTTTATTTATGTCTACATAGTTGGCCATTCAGTACAGGGACAACCCCTTTATGATTTAATGGTTTGGTCTTGAATGAAATGTTGAAGAGTATTCTGTAGTCAAATATTGCTTAAGTTGCTGGTGCTCACACACTCATTTTTTTATGTAAATTTGTTCATGTAGGTTGGCTGCAATCCAAATGAAGACATTGCCTTCTTTGCTATTGATTCCCTCCGACAATTGTCCATGAAGTTCATTGAGAAAGGTGAATTTGCCAACTTCAGATTCCAGAAGGATTTTCTCAGGCCTTTTGAACATATCATGAAGAGGAATAGGTGAGGAATAATTGGTTTGATTGATGTGTGTGGAATGTTTTGATGTATTGATTTTGTAAGATGGTAAAAGTTAAAAATGTTTTCATCTTCCTATTCTTTTCAAATGCAGAGGTCACTTGCTCCTTCTTTTTATAAATTGTCTTATTTTCAAAGTTTAAAAACACTTAGAATGCGAACATTATTGGGAGACACTTTGTTATAATTGACCACTCTACTAATAAATATGGCCAGAAAATTCATCTTATATGCTCAAGTTAACTGCCCATTGAAATAAATTGGAGCTGGCTACAATGAATCTTGAAGTTTTTTTTAAAATTCTTCAGTGAAATATGGTAGCCACAGGATTTGGTTATTGTGAAAAAGTTGTCAATTTTTCAAATTTATGTCTGTTCAGATCACCTACAATAAGAGACATGGTTGTGCGATGTGTGGCCCAGATGGTGAACTCTCAGGCTGCAAATATTAAGTCCGGCTGGAAAAATATATTCAGTGTGTTCCACCTGGCAGCCTCGGATCAGGACGAGGGCATAGTTGAACTTGCATTCCAAACCACAGGGAAAATTATACGTTAGTTGATTTATACCTCTTTTCTTTTTGATATATTTACTTTTTGTCTAAAGCTGTGATCACTGAGTAATAAACCACTGAAATGTCTTATAAATTGAGAGTCCTAGGTTTGAGCTGCCTTGCTGACATGGCATGAGAAATTTCAAACATTCTTAGTTCCTAATGGAGAAAAGGGGTACTTTTTGTGAACACATTTCGGGACAAAGTGCCATCCTACCAGAGGTAAATACAAGTAGTAGCAACACTTAAGTCTATAGGAAAAAAACATGTTTGAACTGCTAAATTTTTTTTTTTAATTTTATATTTTCAGAATCTGTGTTTGATAAGCATTTTGCTGCAGTGATGGACTCATTCCAAGATGCTGTCAAGTGTCTGTCAGAGTTTGCATGTAATGCAGCTTTTCCAGACACAAGCATGGAAGCCATACGGCTCATTCGAAATTGTGCAAAATACGTGGCTGAGAAACCACAGGTATGGTGTACTCTCAGATGTAATTTTGTATCTGTATATAATGCTGATTTCAGTCGGTAAAAATTATTGGTATTTCTAAAACCTATTTAAGTATTCAGCCAATGAAATCGTCCATTTTTACTACTTTGAGGACTGTTGTGATATACATCAGTCAATGATAAGGGTAACTGAAAAGCCTTAAAAAACTCATTTGTCTTGCTAAACTTAAACTATGATAAATACATGTTTAAAATTAAAATAAACCGTTATAAATGGGAAATAGATACTTCTACTTTAACACTTCGTTTACTTCAGAGTGCAGGTCATAAAGATTAAGAAAATTATTCTCATTCAAGAAGAATGATGCTTGTACTTAATGAACTTTATATTAAATGGATGAAAAACCCATAACACTAGTTTTTGTGATATATAGTTTTGTGTTTTGAAAAATCTTAGAACATATGTGTTTTGCCTATGGATTTTTCCAGAGAGGGTAGGAATGAGTGATGACATTTTCAATTTGTTGATTCAATTTTTTCAGAGATTTGTACATTTAGAAATCGAGGCAAACACTAGGGATGCAGATTATGCTATGGTAAATTAGGACTTGAAGTAAACATGACTGCTGTGGCTTTCATTTCACAATTAAAACTTGAAGTGTAGCATTTCTAATTATTTTAACATCGTGCAGATTTTCTGGCTGACATGTCTGTTTTCTTTGCATCACACATCTCTTTTTCATTCCACTGAAGTCCTCTAAGAAATCTGCCTCCATCTTAGATAATGAATAATATTTTTCATACTTAATATTTGTTTGCTCAATTTCTTACCTTAACAAAAAATAAAACAAAACAAATTTGTGTGTACTGTAAGTTACAGGTTGAGAAATTTGTTAACTTTTTTAATAGTTCTGTTGGAGACATTGAGCTTTAATTTGTTATGGAATTTCACATGTGATATGATTTAGCTTAGATATCCGGTAGATAAGTTTTAAGCTCTTATTTTTTGTTAGATTTTGGTACACATGTAGACAAGTTAAAGGTTTTTGTAATTTTTCCTCTTTTGTCATGCTGCTTTATCTGTTAATGTACATCCTAATTTCAAAGAACTTCACTTCACTTAAGACAACTATGTTTAATTCAGTTTTATCCTTTACATTTTAAATTTAGATTTGCCAGGTTTAAATCCAATTTTATTCCATTAAACCTAGCTGCTAGTTTCATTTCTGTTGCTATAGAAATTATTTCACACGGGTTTGTGAGTGGTACTGGGGATTGCTGTTGTTACATTACCACAGGGATATACAGAAACTACTAGAGGGGGTTGTTAGTTTTACACTTTTACAAGGGTTTATAAGAACTACCACAGGGGTTGTTAGTGTGACACTTCAGAGGGGTATATACAAGAACTACCATAGGGGGTTGCTAGTGTTACATTTCCAAAGAGATATACAAAAACTGTCACAAGGGGGTTGCTAGTGTTACATTTCGGCAGGGGTTTATAAGAACAACCGCAGGGTGTTTCTAGTGTTACACTTCCAGAGTGGTATACAAGAACTACCACAGGGGGTTGGTTATGTTACATTTCCAGAGGGATAAACAAAAAATACCACAGGGGGTTGCTAGTGTTAAACTTTCACAGCGATATACAAGAACTACCACAGGGGGTTGCTAGTGTTAAACCTTCACAGCGATATACAAGAACTACCACAGGGGGTTGCTAGTGTTAAACCTTCACAGGGATATACAAGAAATACCACAGGGGGTTGCTAGTGTTAAACCTTCACAGCGATATACAAGAAATACCACAGGGGGTTGCTAGTGTTAAACCTTCACAGGGATATACAAGAAATACCACAGGGGGTTGCTAGTGTTAAACTTTCACAGCGATATACAAGAACTACCACAGGGGGTTGCTAGTGTTAAACCTTCACAGGGATATACAAGAAATACCAAAGGGGGTTGCTAGTGTTAAACCTTCACAGGGATATACAAGAAATACCACAGGGGGTTGCTAGTGTTAAACCTTCACAGGGATATACAAGAAATACCACAGGGGGTTGCTAGTGTTAAACTTTCACAGGGATTTTAAAGAACTACCACTGGAGATATGCAAGAGCTCTCTTGAGCTTTGGTCTTAACATGCTAGTAGCATTAATGCAAACTTTATCAGTGAAGGCTGGTATTTTTTTTAGAAATACAATGATCATTAACACTGCTTCCTTTATTTTTTAGTTTGTAGTATATTCATTATAAAATTCATTATTCAAGACTTCAGTGCAGGTTTTGTATCTTTCTAAACTTTATATGAAAAAAAAATCAAAACTTAAATCCACCAGTTTGGGGGAAAACTTGCATGCTTGCAGTATTCACAGCTCCATGCTGTTTTCCCAACTTCTATTCAACTATTACAGCCAACATACAGTCTTTGAATGTCTTATGAAGCTTAACTGCCCAAACATTGCATGTACATGCAAAAAATTACATACAAAAATACTTCTTATCTTCAAAAGTCATTTCTAAAAGCTTCTTATCAATTTTATTGACATCAAAGTTCACACATACCTGATATATTGTTAAAGCTAAATAGATTGTTAAAGGCTTGTTACAGCCTTTAACAGAACCTTCTGTAACAAATTGTCTATTCCTCATTATTAAAACTTTTCATGATCATATAAATACAAGATAATTTTGTAACATAACCTTTTGAAGCCTTGGTGGCCTCTTAGTTAGAATGTCAGCATACAAACAGGAGATCCCCACTGAGTCCTGTTCATATGACCCTTGTTGTTGAAAGGACCTATGTTCCCTTGCTCACTTTTAAGGCACAGAAGATTTAGAACTTGCCATTTTCATAAAACCACAGTAAGCAATAATACTCTGACTTTCCTTTTCAGATGTTTAAGGAACATACAGGTGATGATTTGAATGTTCCGGAATCGGACCGTGTGTGGGTGAAAGGCTGGTTCCCTGTTTTATTTGAGCTGTCCTGTGTTATCAACAGGTGTAAGCTGGATGTTAGAACTAGGTGAGTGCACCAGTTCATATGCTGATTCTTAGATTTGTTCATTTCTGTCAGCCAACCCAAATCCCTTAATTTCTGTAAATAATACTACAAAAGTAGTGGTTCCTGTCACATCATATTAGTTTAAACTTACTTGCTTTACATCGATTGGGAAACAAGTTCTTACATCGATTGGGAAGCAAGTTCTTACATCGATTGGGAAGCAAGTTCTTACATCGATTGGGAAGCAAGTTCTTACATCGATTGGGAAGCAAGTTCTTACAACTTATATTAATTCCTCTTATTAACTGCTATCATTAGTTGCGCTAAAAGTTAGGATTGCTGGAAGTCTCTGTAGACTCTTACCACTGCTTGTATTCAAACCAGTGACCTCTGGATTTGGAGGCTGGTGCTTCAACCCATCGACCATTATTATATCATTTTGACCAAGCTATAATTTATCTTATTAGATAAGTGATTTGATATTTGCCAGTTTATTCATCTAAGGTAGGTAAGTTGTACTGGTCCCAAGGCTAAAGGCTGAGGGCAAATACAACCGTTCCAGAGAAAAATAACTCAATAACAAATCACTTATTTTAATGACAATTTTATTGAGGGACTATAAATTGTCAAATTGCTTAAATTTACATTACTAACAAA
Organism: Cyclina sinensis; assembly: GCA_012932295.1. Taxonomy (NCBI): domain Eukaryota; kingdom Metazoa; phylum Mollusca; class Bivalvia; order Venerida; family Veneridae; genus Cyclina; species Cyclina sinensis. The sequence goes on from JAAONU010000012.1 coordinate 33,312,506, forward strand.
TTATTACAAATAATCATATCTGCTTGTCAATACAAGAATTTCAAGTTGTAGATAAGGCTTATATTTTATTCCAAGGTTTACCATCATGAGCTTCAAACTGCTGTTGGGTTCAGCTGCTTCTAAACAGTAGTGGCATCATTTCAAATTAAAATGTAACTCATATGTAGTCTCTGGGAAAAGAAGATGGCAGTCATTTAAACACAATTCAGTGATCACTTCTTCAGCCCTGTTGCTAGCTCGGGTCCAAGATGGTTATTGATATTGATGCTATAAATGAGATGTTCCACATTTTTTTAAAGTCAGGTCAAGAACCTAATCTAATATGTTGCAGTTTGTTTGTTTTTTCACAGAAAAGAGGTAGAGTATTGAAAAGATGGCTCAGTAAACTTGATACTAAAGAGAACTTTGGCGCTATGTTCTTCTTTGAGTATCACTGACATGTATCAGTTGGTTCACTGTTTCAGGGGTTTGACGGTCATGTTTGAGATTATGAAGACGTACGGTGAGTCGTTTGAGGCACATTGGTGGCGTGACTTGTTCCGAATTGTCTTCAGAATATTTGATAACATGAAGTTGCCGGAAGCACAGAATGAAGTAAGTAACAGTTGATATTTCTGAAAGTTAGAAAATCTTTTAGGACTGTTGTTATAATTCCCCCCAGAAAGACCTCACTTTGGAGAAAAATGTAACATTTATGCTTTCAGTAAGGGCCACACAATCTTCTCTCATGATTTTGACAAATAGCGGGAAAAAAAATATCTACCTTCAAGCATGCCTAAAATACAAAACAAATAACTTCTATTTTTAGAAGCCAATAAATTCATTTACACTAAAAGCATGCTTTTTTTTCTTGAAACACCTTGTTACTTTCTGGCATCAAGCCAAACAGATCAGGTTGAAAATAAAGATGGAAAAATTCAGCATGTTTCTTTCTTTCCAGTCTTCACTTGCATTAAATAATAAAAAAGAAACATTGTATGTTAATGTATACATATTTTTATGAATATTTATACCCTCACTATGTCGTTCTCACATGGCTATGTTTTCCCTGTACAGGATGATTATTTTGTTCAGGTAACTCATTTGCATGCGTCACAGTTTTTAACTAGTATGAAAACAGTGCAGGCTTGTGAAGTCTAAGGAATAAAAATTTCAGATGTAGTTGTAATTCAGTTCTTCAGATCAGCCATGTACAAGACTATTTTTTTCATAGTCATTTTTCATTCATTGCAAAATGAACTGAAGTAACCATTTGTAATACACTGTCATTCCTTTTTGTTGCAGTTTGCTGGATTGCATTTCAGCTGTGTGGTTATTTCATTTTGAATTGTTTGTTTCTTCATTTCCTCACAAAAATTGAAACCATTAATGCAATCTGTAGTATAAGGAAACTTTTAAGGACTGTTTACTGTAAATGAATGTCAACAGTCTTTATGTATCAGTTACTTTTGATATGACAATGATTAGGTGATGAAATGCATTGGAAAAGAAGTGTATGTTAGCTGAAATTTACTTAGAAATTCATGTCAGCGAATGAAAAACTTCCATCAGCTAGCAAAACATTTTTGTTTGTGATTATCAGCAGTTAAGATAAGACATGAAAGACAACAGCAGATGTTTTAGGATTATGTATGATAGCATGACCCAGAACCCTTGTTTAGTAAAAGCAGTCTGTAATGCTTGTCTAAGAAGTATACAACTTAAAAAAATTCCTATTCTTCAAAAAGTATGCAGCAAGCATCTACCTAAAATAACCTACAGTTCTCAGAAAGCCTTAAGTTACTGTAGTTGGAAATACTGTCATTTGTTAAACTAAAATCTACTGTCATTTGAAAAAGAAAATACAAACTTAAAATTGTTCTATTCTTTTCTCTGATCCTGATATTTTCTGCTCTATATGCTTCCCCCACACACTTTACATGGAAAAAAAGAGAAGCTGTAATCTTTGAGTAATAAGAAAATAAAATCATTTTTCAATCAAACAATACTTCTTTTCACAATCAATCCAGTATATTCTTCAAGCTGAAGAGAACATAAATGGGAGGGGCCTTTTAAAAGAGAATTTGATGAGCTAGGAATTGAAATTAGGCATGCATGGTACATGTAGCTGGCCCTAAATAAATCAAAGCTCAGAAATAATGGGTTACAAACTTTACAAAACTCAGTCTAAAGTTTTAAACCTGAATTATGTTAAACAGTTCGTTTTGCATACAAAGTAAGGCTTGCACTGTTTTCTACTCTGTGAATGTAAGTTTTTCTTTGGCTATTCTTTTTCTTTATTTTGTTTGTGTTTTGATTTACACATGTTATATTTGATTTCATTAATAGTTGTACATCACTGTTTCTTTTCTTCTTGATTCCCACCTACAGTATAGTATAGATGCATGAATAGTTATACAGTTTTCATGATTGATTCAGCATTAACCTATTTTTTGTTAAACCCTGCTTACTTTTGATTCAGTATAAATGCATGATGAAACAGGAATGGCTATGTATGTGAAGCCATCTAAACTCTAAGGCCATAACAAAACAGATTGGAAAAAAAAGTTTTTATTGACATTTTGTTAGGTGCAGTTCATAAAAAGTGAGAAAATTTTGAGGTGACCAAAGTTACCTTTGTGTGAATCTTTTTTTTAAGCTTTATGTTAAAATAAAGTACATTTCTTTTTATTGAATTTGTCTTTTGAAATAAAGGCTGTTGCCTGTAAATATATTTTAAAGCAATGCAGTGGTCACATGATACCATACAGAGATTAAAATGTAGTGTTGCTATGGCCTTACAATATGTTTCATGTTTTTTAGTAGAATATCACATTTGCACCATTTTTTAGAATTTGAAGCTTGTAGAAAGAATGTTTACAGATAAATATTTCCCATTAGATGTGGAATATTCATATTAATGACTGACAATATGTTTGAAGTAGACATGAAGTGTATTTGAAATTGTTATGAAATGTAGCATATTGTATAAGAGATGACCTTGTGTAAAATACTTTCCTTATTCCCCCCTGATAGCATGAACTGACCCCCAGTCAGCAAGCACAGTGGGTAAGTGGTTCATATAGAACAGTATATTATGGTAGAGCTACTTTTTCACTCATTACTTCTCATTCTTACTTTTCTTTCATTTCATAAGGGGTGGGGTAGGGTGGGTCTAGGAATATGCATGTACAGTAAGTCTGTGATCCACATATTTCCTTGTCTACAATAAGTTCTCTTGAAAAAAAATGATTGTGCATGGTTTGAGGCAGCAGATTTCTTTTACAAAATATAACTCTTTCATTGGTTTGAAGTATCAGCTAATGTTGTCCTAGGGCAACTGCATGTTGGCATGAATGAGGCTCTGAAGAGTTCCTGCCAGTTCTGTTGCCTGAGGTTTTGACTGCCTGATTCAAACCTGAAGAGCTCAAGTACTTTTCTTGAATATAATATTTGTTCCCTGAATATCCATACACCATTAAACTTTTTCAGTTTGCACTCTTTTTCAATAGTAACACATAGAACTGTCAGAGCAAATAGATGATGATGTCAGGATGACATCAGAATGATTGTAAACAATGTGATGTCAAAGGCATAGTGTAACCCATCTCATCAGGTGGCATGAACACAGTAGATTACATGGGTATAATCACCAGATAGGTCCAGTAAGCAAGAAGTATACATTCTTCCTAAGAAGGATAGTTTATTTTGCAAGGTTATAACACAACATACTAAAATAATAGGATATACATTAGTTTGTGTTACTGCTATTCTGGACATCTAAATTTATAACAGATATTGGTTATTCATTATGTTTGTAGTAAATTTAAATCTGTATAAGGTGTTGTGACTACCCTAGACTTTAGATCTGCCTATAGTGTTGTGACTACCCTAGACTTTAGATCTGCCTAAAGTGTTGTGACTACCCAAGACTTTAGATATGCCTAAGGTCTTGTGACTATCTTAAACCTGCCAAAAGGTCTTGCAACTATCATAGACTTTAGATCTGCCTAAGGTCTTCTGACTGTCCTAGACTTTAGATTTGCCAAAGATCTTGTGACTACACTAGACTTTAGATTTGCCTGAGGTCTTGTGACTACCCTAGACGTTAGATCTGCCTAAGGTCTTGTGACTACCCTAGACTTTAGATCTGCCTAAGGTATTGTGACTATCCTAAACTTTAGATCTGCCTAAGGTCTTGTGACTACCCTAGACTTTAGATCTGCCTAAGGTCTTGTTACTATCCTAGACTTTAGATCTGCCTTAGGTCTTGTGACTGCCCTAGACTTTAGATCTGACTAAGGTCTTGTGACTACCCTAGACTTTAGATCTGCCTAAGGTCTTGTTACTATCCTAGACTTTAGATCTGCCTAAGGTCTTGTGACTGCCCTAGACTTTAGATCTGCCTAAGGTCTTGTGACTACCCTAGACTGTTACATTGTGGCTTATTTCCATTTAGTTGATGTATCATCAAGTTGTAGAAACCATTCACATTTCCTGCAAATTTGTATATATATTTGTATTTAGCTGTCTGAATAATGGGAATTGTAGAAGTATAGTTGTAACACATAATGTAAATTCTATTATTTAAATATATTTTATCTTTTTAAATGAAACTGGGCCGTTAATAACTTGGGTAAAACTTTGAGTATTAGAGTCAAGGTCAAATACTGCAATGAACTTCTGTGATGTTTTTGAGTTTTTAGGGTCAAGGTTAAGTTTACTAAAATGCAATTGGCTCCTTGCTCAGGTGAGCATAAGATCTTCTTGTCTTATTTACTATAAATAATGCTTCTTTAGAAACTTCTTGAGAAAAACACTTCATACAGAACAGTTAATACAAGTACATGTGATGGATTAGAATAAATGTTCAGATGGAAAGGTAGACATGCAGTAGGTTACAATAGGACTTTGATCCAAGCAAGGTTAAGTTAGGTTAGACATAAGAAAAGAATAAATAAATGATGAAAGGGTAGCCAGCAATAAAACTATACATCTGTGAAGCTTCAAAAATTTATAAGAGATATATAACAAGTATAATGATGAGCTTAAGAATTGAGCTTCTTTTATGCAAAAGCCAACATTCAAACCTTGTGAAAAAGTCCTTGTGTTTGGACAGTCGGTTTCTAGGCTTTGTCCTTAACTCATCTCTTATTGTTATCTTGTGAAGTAAAAAAAAATGTTTTGGAAGTAATTCAGAATATTGGTTTTTGCTCTAAAGACCTCATTATTGTTGGAATATCATAAACAGTTACAATGTCAACTTGTTAACAGTCTGTTATGATAATCAGTAAACCAGCAATGTTTTAACTAGTTTGTTTAAAATGGTTTCTTAATGAATGTTTTGAGTGACCTTGTTTGCAGTGGTTTTAGTTAGTTTCAATGTGAACATTTTGTTATCTGATGCACTTAAAATGCATACAATTTATGGAAGAGTAACAGTTACAGAAAAAAAGTTTCATAGACTTGTTCCTGTGAGAATATTTTGTCTAAAATTGAGTTGTAGATAACCAGCTGTCCAGATAAAGATCATTTATATCTTCAGGGTGGTTATTTGAGTATATTTGATTCATGTTTGGACAAGGGCCATTCTGTATCCAGTACAATTGCATATACCAGAAAAATTACTAAAAATCTCATACCATAGTTTAAAATAGTGCCTTCAGTTTGCCTGGTGGCAGTGTCAGGGAGTGTTTGCCTTACTATAATTGACCTAAAGTTACAGCACGGCTGGATGTAACAGCACTGAAATATACACAGTTGATGTATTAATAAAAGTTTGTTTCACTTTGGTATGAGATATAAAATGTAATCAGGTAACATATAGCTGGAAACATGACTGTGACATTATTTTACTCTTTTAGGTAGTCGTCTGTTTTTACCATTGTACATTAGCTAGCAGTCTGGGTGTTTTTAATTATCATTATTGATTATTAATGCAACTCCTAATATATTTCTTAGTTTTGTAGCAAAATGTGTTTCTTTCTGTTCTTATTAGTAGGTCTGCAAATTTCTTAATGATCACTAATCATTTTAATTGATTTTATTATACTGGACTGTTTTCTGTATAACCAATTATGACTGTTACTTTAGACTTTGATTGAGATATACCGGCATGAATATATTACCATTTAGGTAGATTACAGTAGAATATTTCAAGTCGCTTCCAAGCATGTAACCAATTTTGTAATATGTAGAATCAAATACAGCAGAACATATATTAAATTTTGTTAGCAAAAGGTATACACTAGTTTTGCTTAAGGAAGCAGATAACTACATTATGATACAGTATTTTCTTTGACTTTTACCATTTATGTGTTGAGTATAAGTAAGACCAAATTTTAGAGAAAAAATATCAGGTGGATCGGCTGACGAGAGTGCTAAAAAAACTGTCTGATAAAGTATTCACATGTCACAATCTTTGGTGATACTTTGGAATAATTAATTTTGATGTGCTGGTTGCTCTTCACTCAAATCTGCTCATGAATGTAAAAGTCTTTTATTAAATAGATAAAAACTATATTACACAAGTCTATGGTTTTGCCTCATGATCTGTAGTTATACATATAATCAAAGCACAATCACTTTTGCAAGGCTCTATATCCAAAATATCATGTGACTGGTATAACCAAAAACCATAAAATTTGCTTTCATTTATTACTGTCTAACATTACTAGAGTTGCTATTTATAGAAACTTGCAATAATCTGTCATAACTGCTACCATATCAAGACACAAACAATCATGAGTTTGTTACAGCAGACATGAATTAGGTAGCACACTCTACACTTACTTCTCAAAGTAGATCCAGTGTAAATTATTTCACATCCTCTCTCTATCAAAATAAATGGGAACTATTTTTTTCGGAGAGTATATAAAAATTTATGCATATTCTAAAAAGTTCACATACTGGCATACTTTTTAACAAATAGAAATTATAAAATGAAGAATAAGGCATCAAGATTTTATACAAGTGCCTTGGTGTTGATAGCATGTTCCCCAGAAAGAAATATCTCTCTAATCTTTGCTATTTCCCTAAGAATAAAAACAAGTTGAATGATGGATTTATGTTTGTGTGTGTTCAAATTACCTACTAGATTATTATATTTGGTGTTCAGCAGAATGTGATTGGGTGGTTTGACAGTCCCTTCCTGGTTTTAAGTTGTGGAAAATGCTGCACAGCACAATGGTTCAAGTTTGAGTGTGTTTATTAATCTAAGGGTATTTTCAGTCACAAGGCATCTAAAAATGTATAAACTCACCAATGTAATCAGTATTATTAGTATGATTATCTTCAGTCTTATACTGCCAGCTTGAGAGTGCCTACTAACAGTGACCTTAATGAACTTATTAGTTAATATAAACATTAATTTTCTCAAAGCAGAATTTTAAATATTTTTCTTAATGCCAGGCTAACTGAAACTTGAAAATACCTTAAGGCTCTGTAGGTAACCATTTTGGGTAAGAAAAATTGTAATTCTGAGAAATTTTATGCAGTTAAAACCATTAGATTATGGAATTTAATTTCTCATTTCTTGCAGTGTTTAAAAAGGTTGTATTTGAAAGGCCATTTGTTTCAACTAGTTGTAAAATTTATCCATGCCGTTGTCTTCTGTATTCTGTTTGTCTTTGCATTTAGTTACCTCCTTACTTTTCTATTTTTAATGTAGATCATTTTGTTAATTTTTAAAACTTGGAACATTTTTGCCTTCAGAAAGCTGAGTGGATGACAACAACGTGTAATCATGCCCTCTATGCCATCATAGATGTTTTTACACAATATTATGATGTTCTACACAGCATATTGCTTGATGAGTTATACCAGCAACTCATTTGGTGTGTTCAGCAAGGTATGTTAGTTTTATATGCCTCTGCTGTTGTCACAAAAGCATTTTGAACAGCCCGACATCTTGAGGAAAAGTTTGAGTTTCTTAAAGAGGAGAGGGTTCTATTTTTTCCTCTGTAACCATGGACATGTTAACTGCACTCCCCCTACCCCCCTCCCCACCCCACCTAGGTGATGTACCATAGATATGGAATCATACTGAAGAAAATTAAAAAAAGCAAACCCTTTTGAAAACGGTTACATCAGACGGAAAGTAAATACATAATATGTATCAAAGAGAATGGGAATCTGTCAGTAAAAGGGAGACCAAAATTAGAACTTTCTGCCTCATGAATGAGCTGCATGCTCTATAATTTAACACAAGTTTTCTCTCTTCAGATAATGAACAGCTTGCCCGATCAGGTACCAACTGTTTAGAAAACCTAGTCATCTCCAATGGTACCAAGTTTACCAAGGAGGCTTGGGACAGTACGTGTGTCTGTATGCTGGATATCTTCAAAAATACCATTCCACACAAGTGAGCACTTAACTCTTTTTACATGATGTAGTTTGCAAAATTCTGACATAAATTCTCAACACTTCATATCAATCTTATTTGAATTTTAAGAAAGATTGCAGTAAGTTTTCAGTAGATCTACATTTATTAAATTAAAATGACCGAATTATTATTGTAAGAGACTGTCTTTCAAGTGTGATACAAAGAGAGTGATGACCTTAAGTATTGCCAGGAACATGACCATTTTGCTTAAGACTTTATACAGAGGATCTGATTATAAGTTACTTGTTCTTGGAATGTTAAAAAAGGGACATTCTGGGTATTGAAATGTAAAAGGCAGTGTATAGGTAGCTAATAAATGTCCAGTAGTGCATCTTAGATATAGCTTATCTCTGGGTCTTAATTAACACATATATAGGTATTGACCAAGATGTGTGGTTGTGTAGGAACCCGAAGTTTTAGAAGGTTTTGTTGAACACTTTTGTAACATATTTTCAGTTTGCTCATATGGAGGCCAGATGACGGACTGACGAATTCAGTGGAGGAAATAAATGGTGGTCTTGAATCTATGAGCGTCAATGATATGTCACATGACTCACGAAGGTTATACAGGGCAGATAGTAACCACAGTGTAAGCAGTACAGTGTCAGCTGATTCCAGGGATCATAAAATACCAAGGACAAGTATGTGTGCATTGCTACTGCTTTTATATTGCTGTGATGATCATAGTTAAACTAATGTTTGAACCTCACTTAATCAAGAATCTAGGAATAATTTAGCAACAGATCTGTGTATGTAGAAATAACTGCACTAAATCAGAATATATAGGAATTACTGTTTACCAGATCAAGGTATATTTGAATAATTGTGCACCAAGTCATAATAAGTAGGATTTATTGTGCATCAGAGTATGTTTAAATAATTGTGCACCAAGTCAACATGCATTTATGTTCAATCAATTGTATACCAAATCAAGAGTATGTAGTTACTAAATATTAAGGCATGTTTGAAGAATTGTGTACGAAATCAGAGTATTTAGGAATGATTGAGCACCAGATTAGAGTATACACAAATTAATGTGTATTCGCCTTTTGCAATACAAGCAGTCAAAAATCTCTTTCTTTATTAGATTTGTTTTATAATATTCAAGTAAATGAGCTGCTGTCAGCCATTAGATTTTAATCACTTTACACTTACAAGTTCCCATAACAGCATGAAAGGGTCAATGTCTATTAAGCTAATACATTATTATGTTCCTTTGTACACTAAATTTTGTCAGAGTAAAAAACTTACCATTAAGAATCTTACTTAGCAGAGTACTTACTATGCCTCTGATACATTAGAGCTATCACATAGATATATTAATAATGATAGTTCTGTAAGATATTTAAAATGTATCTATTGTAGAAGTGTTCACAGACCAGAAGTTATTCCAGTGCCTTCTAATCAAGTGTGTTGTACAGCTAGAGTTGATACAGACTATAGACAATATAGTCTTCTTCCCAACAACCAGCAGGAAGGAAGACGCTGAGAATCTTGCTGCTGCACAGGACAAGGTAGGCATACATTACCAGCTATCCTTACTTCACTGACTTTGAACGACTGGTGTCTATCTTTCTATTTAAATTTTTATTGTTACACGTTGCTTATATGAGCAACACTTCCTGATGAGTTAATTTGTATGGGATCTTGCAAGATCCAGAAAGCATCCCATTCTATAGACACTAAATGCTCAGTGTTTAGTACTGATATAAGACCTCCATTTAATGTCGCCTCCAAAAAAAAGAGTAATTAGTGTAAGTGGAAAAGTTGGGGATCAAATTCATCACCTCAGGATTGAATGTTCAATGCAGTGACTCTGACCTGTCCAAGGAACAGTGATTTGGTTTCATTTTACTACTATAAAGCCAGTACCAAGCTAGTTTTGGCTATGTTGAGGTGCAGAGTAGAATCTTTGTCAGAGTAAAATGTTTGCTTTGTGATACTTCGATCATAAAAGTTTCCAGTGAATCTTCAACTGTGTAAGAATTCTATTCATAAGTTACATTTAAAGCACATGCTGTTTAGATCATGCTTAGTTTGAAGTGAATTCTTTAAGATAAACAGACATTCAGGTTTCTAAGCCAGAGGGTGTAATAGCTACATAAGGGTGAATGTGCTATGCCCCAGTATAAGTACAGTCTTTTTTTAAATTGTAGAGGGTAAGTTATATAATTTAACTCCAGAGATGATTAATCTCTTTTACTTATTTTTGAAGCAAAATCATCTCCGAAAAGAAAAACAAAAAATGAATGTTTGGAAATTGTCAGCTTTTTATGAGCAAATGTATTTTTTTATACTTACTTGATTCTATAATTTTTAATTACATTCATACAGAAAGAGGTAGAAGTGTTAGCTGACCTTGACCATGCCAACCACCAAGAGGACCAGGGCATGTACCAGTACTTAAGCTCCGCCCATTTGTTCAATCTTGTGGATTGTTTACTGGAGTCTCATACATTTGCTAAGGATTTCAATTCCAACCATGAGCAAAGGAATCTGCTATGGAAAGCAGGTATGGTATGATTTAATATTGAAAATGTTTTTCACTGTGTACTTGCCTTCAGTTTTTATAATTATTTATTTGTAAGAAATTAACACAACTCACTTCTGGCAATTTGAGCATACTAAAACAATTTCTATACACAGAAATCATACTCTTTGCACAGGGTGTTTGTTATATGGTCAAGTTCTGCATTTTATATGAACTTAAAATTTCCCTTTACATTTAAATTAAAACATACACTTATTCATACCATGTTTACAGAAGCATAATTTCAAACATTTGTCATGTATTGGCTGTTATTGCATGCACACTGCAGAAGGCTGGTATGCTACCTTTGCAACAATGTAGACCAGCTTCTGCCTGCATTAAAGCTCATTCTTGGCATGGTCTACACTGCTTTTAGGAAGAATTTGATGACTTATTAATACTGTATTAATATTATGTTTACTACACAGCAGTGAACATATATATGATCAAAGTAATGTTTGTAAAATAGCAAAAACTTTTGGCACTTCTATTTAGTAATGTTGCATACAACAGCAAGCATCTGTGTGATTACACAAGACATGACATATTATTTAGAACAATATAAGACTAACTGTTTAAGCTCAGTATACAATCAGATACATTAAATTGTGTCTTTTAAATTTTTTCCTGATTTTTCATTTTAATACATATAGATATCAAATCAAGACTGATTGTAAAATTGTGTGCTTTCAAACCGTTAAGAAAGTTAAATAAGTTTACCCAGTCTAGTAACACTAGGCATGAACTTTGAACTTGAATAAATTTTCCTGCTTCATAAAGCTTGTAATTTGGCCAAGGTATCTCTCTGACATGTGTATAAATTTGTTGCTAGGGTTCTGTGTCAATTCCAGTAAGTATAAACAAAGCTTGACCTCCTGCTAATGTTCTGTCTGGTGCATGTGTCGGGCTGTTGGCTTGCTTCTTTTAATGCAAACCATTAAACATTATTTCTATTGTTCAAAGGGAATTTTCAGTGGTTCTTTGATGTTTACACTTTTTAAAACTTGATTTATGAAAGATATATTTCATAGACATGGTAAATTCTATCTTTTGGACTTATTTTCCTTTTTTTTTTGTTGAATTTTATATTAAGGTTCTCAGCAAAAAAGTAAGGGCCTCTGGTGAATGAAATATCAAAATTTATGCATTGTCTTTTTGCTCACCTGAGCACAGATGCTCAGAGTGACCTTTGTGATTGGCCTTTGATGTCCATCAACAATTCAGTTTGGGATCTTCCTTGAGGGTACTTTTTTATCAAGCCATAATGAAACTTGCCTAGAATGTTTTCTCAGACAAATTGGTCACCATTTCAGATCAATGTAAAACCTTGTTAACACTTACTAGAAGGCACAATCTTAGTTAGAAAATCTATTTTAAAATTAATGGTCTCTAGGATGATACTGAAAAATAGTCATTTGTGGTCAAAAATGGATAACCAACTCAGATCACTTGAAAACCTTGTAAACTCTCCTAGCTGTGACATTTTGGGTTAAAATATGGCCTGTGAATGTTTGTTTTGATGCTCTTTAAGATTTGTTTAATAATGAGTGTTATAGGGCCGTCATGGCCTTCATGTTTCTACTATTTGCTCTTGTCTTGAACAGGGAGAAAATATCATTAAAAATACTATCACCAGGGACCAGGTACTTTTCTGTTTATTTGTACTAGTATTATTCAATCTTTAATTTGCAAGAAGCAGATGGGCTTTGCTCTTGGAATGAGAGCTGCTTTCAGATAAATGGTTTTTGGCATGTTTCTTTTGTACCATGAAATTAACTGTAATTTTAAAGAATTTAATTTGTTTCCATTGATACTGACATTTTTTCCGAGTTTGAGATTATTATGAATATTTCAGCAATATTAGTTGAAGAAATACTCATTATTTAACTTATTTATTTGAATTTGTTTATTCTAATTCTTTATTGTAGGCAATACTGATACATTTTTATGTTGATAAAAGAATTATTGGACATATTACCAGTGTGGTATTTAGGTACCATGAACTTTAACACATTGATGTCAACTTTGTGCTTGAGATATTCCTTTTTACTTCCCTTGTTTTGTAGGTTTCAAAGGAAAAGCAAAACCCAACCTCTTAAAACAGGAAACTCAAAGTTTAGCCTGCTTGTTTAGAATTCTGTTCCGTATGTACAATGATGAATCACGCCAGGATGCATGGCCAGAGGTTGAAAGCAAACTGGTTAGGTATGTGTACAGGCTTATAAAAAATCAGTTAATTTTAACCGAAAGATTTTTTTTCAATTTATTATTGAAAGGTGTAGTTATTCAGATTAAATAAATGTTTATTGTTCAAAACTTTTTTAAACAAACATTAAAAATTCAAGTCATTTGGAATAAATCCATAAGTAAGAAACTTGCCTTTCAGTAATCTTATCCAAGTTAATGGAACATCATTTATTTGTGTATTGAACATTATTTGAAAGTTGCAGATATGGTTCATTTCAACAAATTATGGAATTTAGTCACTATATTAATGGATAGGTATTAAAATTTGCTATGCACACAGCTTCATTTGAAAGAAACACAAAATTATAAAATTGTTTACTAATCTGTCTATTCCAGTGTATGTCACAGTTCTTTGGAGTACTTCCTGTCACTGCAGTCGGACAGTCATCGAGAAGCTTGGAGTAATATAATCATCCTTCTGATAACTCGGCTTCTGAAAATGTCTGATGATAGGGTAAATACAGACATTTTATTTCATTTTTACAGTGATATAAGAGATGTAAAAGTGTAGTTAGTACAACCCATATTTTTTCTAATATGTTTTTGTTTGTGAGATGACATGCACACTAGTTTCACATGTATAAGACCTCTTTTGCTACACTTGCTGGTAGGTTTCAATATGCATGTGATTATGCTACCAAAAATAGTTGACCGCAACTTTGAATTGATTGGGCATTGAGTTGCAAACAGTTTTCTCTCACTGAAGGTTGTGTATCTGGTTTATGTATTGTAATTTGTACAAGAGTCACTTCAATTCTGACTTTGAAAATGTTTGCAGTTTCTTACAAGGTGAAGCCATTTTATAGTGATCTGCATCCCACAGGAAAGATGGTAAAGTCACTTTGCATTCACATAACTGAAACATTTTCATAGGGTCTAAAAGATAAACAAAAGAAACCAAAACTGGCATGTTGTGTGATGTCTGTTTTTATGTTTGTTTCAGTTCCGTGTTCATGCGTCTCACTACTACCCTCTGATGTGTGAAACCATGAACTATGACCTTAAGCTTGAACTTAGGTCTACTCTTAGGAAATTCTTCATGCATGTTGGACACAAATTTGGAATTATACACCCAGACAGAACTACTTGATGAGGGCTTGTTGTGATAAAAACCAGATAATGATGTGATATTTGTTCAGTGTATGAAGTATGATAGTGGATAGATCATAGTGTAATTGACGAAGAAAACCTTTACCATTTTGTTGAAACAAGAAGAAAAATTATTTGCTTTGGTAAAAGCAACAGTACATTTGTTAATGTTGAAATGAAAGCAGAAGTTGGAAATAAGTAGCTGTCCTTTTGTTTAAATAAAGCAGCAGTGCTTTGCTGTTCAGTTAAAAGAAAGGCTGTTTAGTTGTTATGACAACAGAAAAGCAACATATTTCTGTAAATTTTACTCTGAAAGTAACAGCAGATGTTTCTTGTGAAAATAAAAGTGACAGCAGCTTTTCTAATGTAAAATAAATACTCAAGTAGTATTTTAAAAGCAACATCACCAATGTAAATGTTGTATTGAAAACTGCAACTGTATTGTGAATGTGAAAGCAACAGTTTCTGCCAGAGGGATTAACAAAAGCAACATTATCATAGTGTAAAAATGAAAGCAACATTAGATAGATGAGGTGATAGAATGAAGAGACAACATTGAATTAAAGCAGTCATAGAAATGGTTAATAATATCTGAATATTAAAATGGAAAAAAATATATGTTCAGTGAATGCACACCAAAGACAACCACCATGAATCTGTTTGAAATATCTTAGCAGACTCAGCACATTAATGAATCTTTTGTTTCATATTTTCATAACATCATTAAAGGTATTTTCAGAGTAATATTATTCCTCACGGAGAATTTCAACACTTTTCACCAAGATATGACAAACATGCTGTAAACTCACACTGAAGTGAAAGTTAAAGAATTACATGACTGACATAGGTTGGATCTTAAAAATATTTGTGTGACTGAATAAACAGCTGTCCGTGAAACTTGGATTAAAAAAACAGCAAACGTTTTAACCCATTATATAATGTTTCACCTCAATTTTTAAAATTAAGGGTACATGTATTTAGGAGTTTATGAAGGGTACTTTTGCAGAAAATTTATTTTTTCTAAAGCATGTTGAGATGTTGTTCTTGTAGCTTGTAGTGATTCATCATAAGTGGGTATCACTCCTGCAATTATCTGAAAATTCCATTTGTTTGTTGTCAGCATGATTATGTCCAATTGTTGTTTTATGTTTTCGATTAAGTCCAGATTTGTCAGTTGGTTAAATGATAAATTAAGTCTATTATTGTTACTAATTACCATCTCTTTTTGACTACACTTAACAACTCTGATGCTCAGATAAAGAATGTTCATGTTTATTGCTAAAATTTGTTGATTGTAAATAATTTAGTTGAAGTTTTAAAGACAAGATTTTCTGTTATTATATTTCTGTTGTTAACTATTTATATTAGATCTTGTAGAATGGTAAAGCACATAGTCATAAAAGAAGTTATTTTGTAAATAAGGGGAAAAGTTCAGTCAGTTGTTATACTTAGATTAGCCTCATACAGGTCTGGATACAGAACCCATGGTAAAGGAGTGGGGGGGGGGGTTAACATAGCAACAAAATTTTCATCATTAAAATGGCTATTTTAAAGAGCAAATTTAAGCATATTTTTAATTTAACCCAGCATCTGGGTCTGGGCCTGTCATAATAAATGCAGACTTTTTTAGTAAAGTAAGATACCAAAAGAACAATTATTACTCTTTTAACGGTAATTACCGGTAGTTCTTTTCATCATTCAGTACATGGGTAAGACCTTCAGTAAGGATAAAAAATCCTCTGAAACACGTCAAGGATGAGTGAAGAGGGATGCATAAGTGTCTTACTGGACTTCCCTTCTTTAATTTGTTTTCCTGTTTTACGTGTTACTGCTGTTATTCATATACTTCTGAATATTAAAAGTTTAACATTGTCTTTTCAAAATGACCACCAACACAGATAAGAAAACATCTGTCGTATGACTTTACATTTGATTTACACTAAGTGGACTTTTAGCTTCAAATTTTGTAAAATAGAAATATATCGTCACCAGAAACTTTTTGACAATATTTTTTTCAGGACAGACATTGCTTAGTGTGATCTTAATAAGCAAGTTCCCCAAAAGTAGCGAGTTAGTACAAAAGTAGGAAACAATAGAAAAGAGATAGTCAAATGACAAAATTTGTCACAAATGTTTGTTATTCAGCAGCAGTTTACCAAGATTGATATTTTCACTAAAATTCCAAGATCAGTCATCTTAATTGTTTCATTAGCTTTGGAGAGCTAAATTTGTGCTTGTTTCTGACATATATGTAGTATTTAGTATTGTCACTCGGACTTCTTTTCAGTCATTTGTGCAATTTATTTAAAGAGGAGATTCATCTTGCAATATACAACTCGTTTTTTTTTTTTCAAAGAAATATTTACCATGTCTTTAATGCAAATCAGTACGCATGTAAAATAGATAGAAAAAAATTAAAAGACATTATCAGCTCATTTTCAAAATAGTTAGTTGAGGGAGAGCCATGAACTCCCAATACAGAGGTTGCTGGTTTGAATCCTTTATGTTGGAGGAACTTGTTTCAGATCAGATTAAAATAACAGTAGGTTACATGTCTGAATCTCAGTGCCAGAACTTGGAAGTGACCAACATGGCTCTTTAAAGTATAATTAGAACTGCAACAGTTGTTAGGAGAGGGTTATATAGTAGGCAAGATAGTGTTGCTACCTTTAGTGTAACATCAAGTTCAGACATAATTACTTGGTCAGATACAGAAAGAAATAGACCTTCTATTCATTGTATTGTTTTTTTGGTCTGTCATTGTTTTAGCCATAGTGTAATTCATCTTGGTTATAACTTGTTTTTGTATACACTACACTTTTCTGTGCAAGCTAATATATCACAAAAAATAAAAGACTATTAGAAACAGCTTGTCTTAAAAATTAAGAGTTAAAGCAATTTGCAGGATGCATATTTTAGAATTTCTTCTCTTGTTAGATGTAATATCTGTCTTATCGTCATTATGTAATCACCTTGGTTCTGTTTTTGGTTATTAAGCCGTACAGCTCTGCTGTTGGCATATTGGATTTTTGCCTTTGTAACCAGTACAGACTACAGTCAGTCTGCACTTCCATGCAATCTTATCAGTCTCATGTTCAGTACTGTTCACTGTCCAGTCAATATGTCTTCATCTAACACCCCTATAAATGATGAGTGGAATTGACCAAATTGAATGATAGACAAGTCCATTTTAAAACTTGGTCAAGCTGAATGTTATAGCTTCTTGCTTTTCTTCATTTATATTTCTATAAAATAAAACTTACAAATTGGTGTGGCATTCAAGTCAAAAATACATTTTGTTTTTAATATAATTTGGCCCGAAAATTTGGAAATTGCTGTTTAAAAATATTTTCAGCCATTTTACGAGCTATCGGACATTTTCACTACTGGTGAAGATGTTACATTTTATCATCAGTGTAGGACTCTGGCATAAGAAATGGATACCTTCTCAAGATTCCACTTGTAAATCTCTTTCACTGAACTTGAAATGAGCTCTGATGTTTAACTTGAACCAAACTCTGAGATATCGTGTTGCAGTATTGTATTCTTGAAGCATTAATGAAACCAAACACAGAGGCTTAAATTGAGTGGTTAGTCAGCTGTACTTGTTGAATGGACATCCCATATGTATATTCCATGTTTATATGTTGCCAAATGTTAGTGTACAATCTTATAATATTTTGTTTTAGTAATATTATGAAGAAAGTTTTGTTAACTATTAATTTATTTTTGAAGATATTCAGACATCAGTAACTGTTTTAAAAGAGATAGCTTAATAGTTGGGTTAAAAATGAAATAATTTATATGGTATTAAATCAATAAAAGAATAAATTGGGTTTACTAATTCTGAGAAACTGTAGTATATTTTCTGTATTTAGCATTTATCAGTAATTGAAGAAGTATTTTTGAAAGTGGGTAAATATTTTGGTTCTGTTTTATTGTTTTAATGAAAACCTGTGTAATGTTATTGTAAAACAGGAAAATTTTTGTTAATATAAATGTATTGTGATAGTCAGTGTGTTGATATTTATATAGAATATATTTTATAATGCTTGTAACCTGTATAATTATTGGTTTCGCTTACATGTGATAAGTGTACATAAGTGTGAGTAATTCTACATGTATATTACATATTAATGTTAGTAACTTATACTACAAGTGCATAGTAAAACATTTCACACTGGTTCATAATAAATTTCTGAAAGCTTTACTGATAGTTGATCTCTATCTGCCAGATTTTTAACATGGGTCTTCTTTAAGAAAAGTCTTTGTATGCATCATGTCCATATGTTTCTCCTCTTTTGTCTTAAAACTATACACGAATAAGTTGAACTCAACAGTACTGGACTTTGATGTCTATGCTTAAAGGATACATTAATGATTAGGAACCAATAGAGCAAAATGTTTATGTTTTCACATCTAGGGTTCAAATCCAAACCAATTATGAGTTGTGTCCTTCAGCAAAAGACATCTGAAGCATACATTCCTCAGTCCACAAAGCTGAGAATAGCAGAAAAAAGATTCCTGGCTCTTCTTGTGTGTGATTGGCCCCATTATGAGTGGAGTGTTTTTGAAAGAGCTCAGATAGCAATCAAGCAAAGATACCCTGGTATACCCTGGTGTTCTGCATGTTTCTTCCAGCACAAATGTGCACCTTTAACTTCATAATAGTACAGTAGAGTATAACTGTTTTCTATCCCTATATCAACCAGATGATATTTTATCTTTCAATGATGTGCTTTCTGAAACATCAAATGACATATATTTCATTATCAATAGAATAACCCTTGAAACATTGGCAACTTGAAAAAAAAAATAGGTAAAAGCAAGTAGAAACAAGGGGGCCATTGGCCCCAGGTTGCTCACCTGAGGACAAAATGGTACTGGTGTAAAATGCAGTAAGCTAATAAAAGTGTTTATCACAAGAACAAATGTGGGCCAGACTTGACTTTTTCCTGTTTCCAAAGGCAAACACATCGGAGGAAGCACATTGTGGTGAAGGATTTTCAAAGGCAACATCATTTAGAATTATTTATTATCAAACGCATCCATTAACAACAAAGTTATGGTCAATTTTAGCAATATTCACTAATTTGACCTTGAAGGTCAAGGTCAAATAAAAGTCAAGTTCAGTTTAACCTTCTTGAAGGTATTGTCCAGAGGGTAGTTATGTCCAAGTATGAAGACACTACATCTATTAATAGCAAAGGTACAGCCAATTTTATCACCATCAAGGTCAATTAAAGGTCAAGGTTATTCTTGAATTATTCAACATGTCTGTTTTGTTCTCAGTATTGTTTTGTCCAAGTACGAATCAAATCTGTCTATTAATAAAAAAGTTCTGGCAATTTAAGCAAAATTCAATAACTTGACCTTCAAGACTAAGGTCATTTTAAGGTCAGGGTCATACTGGAATAATTCAAGATATCGATGTTGGTTTTGTCATAAGTGTTATTTTGTCTGAGCATGATTCAAATCCGTAAATAAATGACAAGGTTATGACAATTTAAGTAAAATTCTATAACTTGAACTTCACCATCAAGGTCATTTTAAGGTCAATGTCAGACTTGAATAATTCAGTGTGTCAGTTTTGTCATAAGTGTTGTTTTGTCCAAGTATGAAGAGAATCCTTAAATAAATGACAAAGTTATGATTATTTAAGCAAAAGTCAATAATTTGACCTTGAAGATCAAGGTCATTTTAAGGTCAAACTTGAATTTTCAACATGACAGTTTTGTCATAAGTGTTTTTTGTCCAAGTATGAATCAAATCCAAATAGTATTAACAAAGTTATAGCCAATTTTAGCAAAATTCAATAATTCAACCTTGAAGGTGAAGGTCATTTATAAGTCAATGTCCAGTTAAGTCTGGTCTCCTTGAAGGTCTTGTCCAAAGGGTTGCTGTGTCCAAGTATGAATAAAATCCATTAAGAAATAAAATTTCATGACGCCCAATCCCCAGGCCGGGCCAATTTTGACCTTAGACCATTAATTTGAACAATCTTGGTAAAGGTCAACTACACAGTGTTTCTTGCCAAATATCTAAGCTCTAGCCCTTAGGGTTTTTGGAGAAGAAGATTTTTGATGGTTTTACTATATACATAAAAGGAAAACCCAAGACCCCCAGGGCACAGAGGCATAATTTGAACAACTTTGGTAGAAGAAATCTAGATGATGTAACATACCACATATCAAAGCTCTGGGCCCAGTAGTTTCAGACAAGAAGATTTTTGCAATTTCCAGTTTTGAAAGCCCTTTCTTGGCCCTGAGACCTACTTATGCAACTGACCAAAACCATTTGAACAATTTTGATAGGGGACCACCCAATGATCATTCCTGTGAAGTTTGGTCGAATGCAGTATTCGGCTTCAGAGTAGATGTTGTTTAAAGAAATTGTTGACGTCGCATTACGCACGACGATAGACACAGGGAAGTCGGGGTGTGGCAGGGGTGGGGGGAGAGGATAAAGCGGGGATTAAAATAGCTCAGGTTAGCTAAAAAAGCAGTTGCTTTTCAGTGCTTTTTAAAACTGGTTTTTTTCGTCCCATTTCCAGGTATTAGATCTACACAATGTAAGACAAAAACATCCATAATGAAGTTTTAATGCCAAACAAAAGGTACTAAAATTAATACCTGTATCAAACAACTACATGCAAATTGTCACCTGGTATTTATATCAGGTGTCTGTTTTGGCACTAATTAGAGCACGTTAGATTGAGATAGGTCACTAGAGGTCACGAAATGTATCACAGTGCGCTAATGAGGTAACAGGATTCGTAAAATATGACTTTAATCGGTATGTTCTCTGCCCCTATCCCCAAAACCCCTTCCTCACTGTATAGGAAAGTACAGATAAAAAAATGCATTAATATTTTTTTAAGAGGAATAAGTTCGCTGAGTAAGTTACCAATTTATATCACTTATCCCTCGAACCTTTAGTACAAATACAAAGGTAAACAATTTTCATTTAAAGTATTGACACCCCAGTCTGTCAAAATGCAATATTTTAGGAGAAACTTGTAGAAAAAAAACAGAATAATTTAAATGTGCAACCCTTTTCTAAAGCAAGTTTAACAGATAAGGCCCATGGCAATATCTTAGTATGTGTACTTCGAACTAATGATCATAATGTGGTTATTACCTGTAAGCTAACTAGCTAAAGGGAAAATAAACATTTGAGATCACATTATAACGCCAAAACATAAAAAAATGCTTTTCATTTTAAAGTTTTGGAATGTTGATCGCTTTAAACGAATCACAAAACTTGACACATTCACTGTAACGTTTAAAGCCAAATTTCTCGCAGCTTTCCTTTTTCCGTTCTAAGCCTTGAACCCCAGGCATCTCATAGAAACAAGCCACGCGCGAAAATTGTCACGCGAAAATAGAAGCAAAGCAACGCTTGAACTGGAACTATCTATTTGAGAAGAAGCTTCTGCTCATCGCTCTCAGCAGATGAAACTCAAAGACATGATTCTATTTTTGCACACTAACTATCGTCTGCTACCTTTGGATGATCGAGTGTTTATTGTCACTTGCTTGGTTGTTCCACCAGCAGGTAACCACTTTCCAACAGTGTTGTCATTCTGTTTTGTGATTGGTGGTAAACCTTGCACGGTTTTCCCTTGTGTTGATCCTTTGGACAGTGTCGTCATCGTCGGCATGGACGTTCTTACGGTTGCATTTGGCTTCGGGGGCGGAGCTTGGCGAGATGTTAAAGGCATGCGCATTCCAAAATTAGGACTTCTATGAATTGGTCGCGGAGATTTAAAGTTATTAACGTCTATTTTTTCTGTTGTCTTTGTTTTTACTTCCGGTTCAGGTTTCAGTGTACCTTTCAATAAAATATCTTTTATGTCTCTAACATCACTCGATATTTCAATATTTTGTTCACGAAGGTTCCTCATTTCCATGTACTGTTGTTTCATAACCTCTCTCATTCGTTCCACCTCTGATCTCATCGCTTTACTCGCTCTTTCAAGTTCTTCCTTAAATTTTTCGCTCATAACACCCTTTTCTGCTTCAAGTCCTTTTATTTTTGTGTTTTGCTGATCTACAATTAGTTTTGCACGGCCAAGTTCTCTTTCCATGGATGTTACTTTGTCTTTCATAGAAGCTATTTCATGTTTGAGCTTTCTTATTTCCTCATTCTGTTCCTTATAACCACTGTCCGACTCTAATTTATGTTTATCATCTTTTAGTTTTCCAACTCTTTTTTGCAACTGTTCTGCGTAGCCTTCTGTTTGCTTAACAAGTTCTTTCAAATCAGATATCTCTTTTTCTTTTTGCTGAATTTGAAAATCCTTATCATGTCCTTCTCTCACTAGCATATTCACTCTTTCGTCTCTCCGCACGAGTGAGTCTTTCAATTCATTTATTTCGTCTTCCTTTTTATCAATTTCCCTTTCTTTTTCTTTAATTATATTATACTTCTCTGTGTCATGATTCTTTGCTTCAACAGTTAATCTCATTCTCAAAGCGTCTATTTGTTGTTCTAACGCTTTGTTCATATTTATGACAGTTTCTAACACACCAACAGCCTCTGGTGGCATTGAAATGCTACTAATGCCTTCTCCAGGACTTTCACCGGAAGTGGCTGTAGAGGGCCGGGAAGCAGATGGCGATGGCTCGCTCGAAGGTACACCCAGCGAACCATCGTGTGAGCGGGTTGTCATCAAACTATGACCCTGGATGCCAAGTTTGTCCTGCAAAACATAAAGTATTAAGCATATGTTTTTCTTCTTTCGTGCATATCAAAGCTATTAAAAGACTCACTTTCACATCGACAGTCTAATCTTTCTCATTTAAATTTGTATCTCCGTTTACTATATAAATATTTACTGTACTCGTACAATCCAGCCGTCGAATTATTTCAAAATCACGCAAAAATGAAATTTATATTCCGTGTTGAAAGTTTAAACATGTTTCACGGCCATCTGGAGTCGTAGGACATACATGAAGCAGTTCCTTATGAGAGGAAGATTCTGTAACTTTCCCTTGGTCCCTACTGAAGAACTAGATAAAGCTAAGATCATGTACATCTGTCCATAGGGCACATCATTATCAAGTTTTGATATCTAGCTGGTATATGCTAGATATATTCACAAGTTTCAGTGTATGTGTAAGCTTACAATCAAAGCACTCAAACAGACGAGGGAACAAAAAAGCGGGGAAATGTACCTTTTTACTCTCACACGTTTTTCCCTATCATTATCACTGTTTATATAAATGGCAAGAAGGCGGACAGTAGTCGATGGTTCGCTTGTTCGAATCCCAACAAATGTAAATGTCTTTAGTTACTTCTCGCATCCTAAGCATATGGTACAATAAGTGTTCCCTAGTCAATCCAAAATAATTAAATTCAAACTAAAACCATACACTGATTTAAAGAATACTTTCTAGGGTGACTCAAAAGCCAAGTACAGTCACCGGAAAACGGTCAAAATGTTACCACTTTCTGTACTTTTAGGGGTTGAGGATGTTTTTTTTTATTCAAGTAATTAATGATAGTACGTACTCGTGAAGCGTCGACCTTATCACCAGGTGCCATTACTGTACCACCTGTCGCCATGGTAGAGCCTGCAAGACAAAATATGTACATGTATCTTGATTACTGTGTCAATGTTTCACGGCCTGGCCAAACATTTACTAACTCTCCGAAAGGCAAAGAATTTATTTTTCTCTGAATCAAAGGACATTCGCTTCCTTCTGAATATTACAATGGCAATGTTATCGTTTACTTCTGAGATTCGATGAATATCTTAACTACCTGAGAGGCAATCAATTTATTCGCTTTCTGAATTGTTTTTTCAACAATTTGTTTACTTTTGAATTTAAATATTTTCTTCGAGAAATGTTTTAACATTCAAAAGAACACCTTTTCTACCTAAGATTTTCTTAATTTTCTAGAAGACATACAATTGTTTGCGTTTACTTCTTGAAAATTAGAAACAGTATAACCTTTTTTTAACGTAAAATGTTTCAGCTCGTCAGGAAGACGTTCTTTTCAATACAATAAACACAGCATGATGATGAATATAGTGGTCAATAGAAAACTGTAAAAAAATGACAATTTCCTAATAAAGTATTTATGATAACTTTAATAAATTATTTCATAAGGGTACACGTTATTACGATACTATCAGAAGTCAAATAACAGAGAAAGTTAAAGGTGTCTTGCACCGACGTGGGATGTTAATATACATTAAAAAAGATTATTTACTTTGTTTTCAATGACTATTTTGTTGGATCTGAGCCAATTATATTCTTAAAGGTTTGATAATGATACACATTTAAATGACCTGTATACATTAAATTCCCTTTTCAACATTGTGTGATCCAAAAGATTTTGTGATCTTGTAAAGACGTCGGTTACTTCAGTGACTATTTCGTCATAGGGTTCAATTTTCTCATAATGGTTCGTTACAACTAAGTGACATTTTATAGGTTGTTCTCCATTAAAAGGTCTTTGCTTCGTCACTTCTTTTCAATAGAACAATTTCTGTCAGCATGAAAACAGCATGACCTAATGATATGGTTAGGGTGGTTTTCATGATAACGTGGAAACCTCTGTGGGACTGGATGAGCATGGTGTCACTGCTCAATGTAGAGATATTCAAACGGACATCATACCTAACACTTTGTTTGAAGGCCCGAATTTTTTAACCAAGACTCATTAGAACTCGTGTCAAAGCGCAAGAAATTGTGGGCAACAAGAACTCGCAAAAACAGTCATTGAACGTTCAAAAAGTACAATTACAGTGGCTGACTCAGTAATGTATTTAATATGTTTACATTCAAGTTTAAAAACTTGGCTATTTCATGTTTAGTCTATTCATAATTCCCAACAGTACTCAGCTACTAGGTGTCTGATGCCGAAAGGTACAAAAAGGCTTGTATTTCTTTCATGTATTTATATATAGAGCAGCGCATAAAAATCGTTCAGTATTTCTTACAATCTTTAGAATTCCTCATTCGCTGATCAAATACGATAAGCAAATAAACTAATTCATTGAAACAAATAAGAAATTGTAAATGACAATATTACTGTCGTGCAGTAGACTTTACAGGTAACACGTTAAAATAAATTATACCTATTCTGCGAAGAATCATTTCATGTGCCAGTTTTAACGCCTGCGTTTTTGAATCCGCCATTTTTAAATTCCAAATGTCCACGAATGAAAGGATCAAAACCTACAAGGATCCTTTAAGAAAACTACAACTACATATAAAACTCCCTGCACACCATGTTTGTATACGGTATACGATTTAGTATGCTAAATTCAGAATTTAAGATTCCCCCATGTGTATAATGCGATTACTCGGCGGACTGCTTATCTGAAAACTACAAACTTTTCAACTTTTGACACTGAAGAAATGTCCTTCTACTTGATATTTATAGAGATTTATTGCAGATATACATAACTTATGTTGAGCAGAAGCGGTGAAAATATCACGAATATAGTACACCGAAATTCAGACCTAATTCTGATGCCCACTGCAATTCAAGTAACTGTGAGCTTACGAGTTTTCAGATCACAAGGCATTGCCGTGAACTCCTCTATCTTTATATTTGATCAATTATAATCGTTTAACAATATTTATTTTTGGATGTATTAAACTAAATGGACATGCAAAATTTCTACTTCTGGTGTGTTCTTCAATGTTGAAATTAGTGTCCATGACCTTTGGTCAGCAGAAACTTAAAGGGAGTGAAAATGTCCTTGATCTTTTCATGGACAATGAATTCACATTAGATATACAATGAGTTGTCTTCCTTTTAAGGGCCAGATATAATACCTTCTTTTGGAACCCAAATGACCTATAGATAAAAACAAACTCATAAAGCACTAATCATATTTATCTGGTTAAATTTAGAAAGTTTAGTTTATTATACATTCCATTCAGATTTTCAGTGCTAAAATGTTGATGAGTAAGGAGCTTTATAACACAAGGGCCATAACTCTAACTAGATAAACGTATGACATCAGCATTAACAACGAACTACATTTGTAGTATGATGTTATGCGGCCGGGATATGAATACGTCTTACATTCACGATATACATGAACAAATAAAAAAAATATTCGTATCTTTATTTCTAAATCCATTTACCAGCGTTTACCAATATACCTAAGTTCTTAATTCAAACTGATTCCATTTCATCACTTACCTTTGTAATAAGCAGTTAGTTTTTGCATTTTAATGTTTTATCGAATCCTAGGAAATGTCCAGGTCATGAAACTTAACTTGTTAACTCCTTTATCTTCCATTCCATATATATCCCCAGTCTACAGCGTAACGCTGTCTCAATTATATATGTATTCCAACTAGAATAACTTCGCAAAACCTAAAATCCAGGACATACTTAATACAACATTTTCATTTCTTCTTTTCTCCATTAACGGTTAAATACATTTAGTAATGTAGGATCCATTTTACCTCTTTAAATCGAAAAGATCAATATGGTCTGACAAAAAAGCTGAAATTAATACGCAAATGATGATCTTCTCTAGAAGAACGAAAAGACACAAAACTTGGAAGGTCTATCAAATATTTGAATGGTCCCGTGTAAGGTACACATGATCAGTTTTAAATAGCTTTGAAAGAACTAAGCAAGCTCTGACCCTGATTCGATATAAGATACGAAATAAGCAATCGATTTGGGAAATTTAATAAATAAAGCAAGCCTACATTGATGTCAAATTGATATAGATTAACAATTTAATTCAGTACAAAATTCTTTAGTGTGAGAACATTGTAGGGTTTTATTAAAGAACGCGCCATATTATGATAACGATATGGTTTATACCAGTAAGTTCTATTGAAAAGTCGTCATAGATAAATAAAAATCATAGTCGTGAAAAGAATTTCGGGTACTGACCTTGATTTTTTTCGGACGACATATCACCAACTTATAGTAAAATTTGGTTTTGCTGTGCACAGAGTCAACACTCACTTCAACAGTTTTTCAGTTATTAGCAGATTGGCAATTTACCAAACCACAATTTCTGGGAAGACCCACTACACGTCTACCGCTTTCCATAAAAAAGAAACATGATAGCTGACAGGGCTCGAACCCAGGGTCCCAAATGACCTCATCCACTGAGGCATTATAAGTATCACAGAATTTACGAAACGATCCGGTTGCTAACTTCTTGCAAGTTTGTACCACTCGTAAGTGCTTAATACTTTCAGCCTGAGGGATTCAAAACCAGCAACCTTGAGATGGATCGAGAACCTGGCGTTCTATCTCTCGATCTCCAACACTCGACCTCTGCTTCAGCAGCGATAGTGATATTTTGTTCAATCCGAATATCGAGAGCGATCGCAGCACTGCGTAACCTTTAACAAACCTCAAGGTTATGGAGACCTGTGTGCAAAAGACGGTACCCACTCATTTTGTCTTTAAACTGATTAACTTACCAAATTAGTCGCCTTTGCATATTACAGTTTCAACACTTAAATTGGTGAAAACCTTACCTGATTATAATTTTCCATGAACGTAACTTTCTCGTTTGTAATGTATCAATATTTTAAACCATATTATATTATCACCAGCGCAGAAAAAGAAATCCCCTTGAACAATTTCAAGAAGCACTGTGAATAACTGGAGGTGCGATTTGCACCAGAGTCAACCATCCAGTCTCGACATATTTCAACAGTATTCAATCTGCGCCTACTTAGTTTTTCTTTTTTCCTTGCCTGAAACAGTGAAAAGGGCTTTTGCCTCTGTTTATGATTTACATCAACCACCACATAAAACAACAATAACAATGGCATCAGCAAAGCTCGAAAGCGCAACCTTCCAGACAAAATGGAGTTAATGGGTTCGAAGATAAGGTCCACGTTTGAAAAAGGGCAAGTCAGAGAACGGTTGGTTACAGGGATAGGTCATTGCTATATACACTTCTATCTGTGAGAGATGTCAACCGTGTCTTATTACGATTATTCCCATTACAGGTAAGTATTTTACAGGTGTTCCCATCATTTAATTCTTAAGTCAGTAATAAAAGGTTATCAACAAAATTCGATGTTGGTCCAACCCGCTATAAGCTCCAGGCTAGAGTACTTCAGCTGTGAAGGAAACAGTGGTACGTAGGAAACTTCCGACGTAGTCTAGAGAAAAAGTTTGGCTGGCTTGGCCACATGAACAGTACTGATTGTTAAAACTCACTGACCAAGGCGTTAGGATCTTATTATAAATAGAAAACATAGGTCTTCAATTATTCTCATATTGATTTTAACGCAAAACATTGAAAGAATTTTAATATTTAGGCTGGTTGAAAACGTACATGTCTACTCTACCAAGGTTTATTACTGGTTCCAACGGTATATTGCGAAAACAGCGACAGAGCATTCTCAACCTGAACAACATATACATATAGATTAAACGTTAATTCTGCCTTTTACTTACGGCATATTCACAAGAGTGAAAAGTTTAATATACTATAAGCCTATGTAAATAAAGTGGCAGATCTGAAAGGCTGTATTTATTTTTGCAGTTTTGAGTTGGGAAAAAAGTCTTTTCAGTTGATCAATACTGTTCGATTTATCAGGCCCCATTGTATAGTCAAGTTTTCATGCAATGTATTCAGCATTTTCAATCATTTACTTCCGTTATGTACAGGTGTGTATTTTCTCATTTTAAATGTAAAATAAATGTTTAAAGATGGTAATACTTAACAACCAAAGTGCCAATACATTGTATTATACTCATTAAATTGAAGTGTTTCATATTTATATTGAGAAGAGAGTTTTATATGACACTTAATTTGGAAGGTTGTTTTCACTACTGAAACTTATTTAAGTGGACCTAACTATAGCAGTTTCTAGACACAAGCGACCAATATTTAACATGTTTTTTAAGAGTTTCGTTTTAACAGTAATGCCCCAGTGTCGATTTTTTCAGACTTTGGATAGGCTAGATGCAAAATGCTTTAAATTGTTAGTTACATGAGTTGTAGTCCTAAGGTTATATATCATAATGTTAGCCATTATGAAAACACTTAATTATTGAAAATTTTATTAATTAACTATACAATATTTACCAAAGAACATTAGATAGTTAACAAATAACAATTAATGTGAAATTTTCAAATTTTATATGAAATAATAGTAATTCAATGTTTTCATGTGTTAGAAGCAGCTTCATAATGGCCGAGCTGGTCAGCCAATCTCGTAATAGCCGAGTTGTTTTCATAAAGGCCGAGTTTCTTCATAATGGCCGAGTTTTGTGTTAATAATGTTTTGGAGAAGTTCATATTGGCCCTGCATTTGTAGTGAAAATGCGCCTAATATTGTATAGTTAATTAATAAACATTTTTAATCATCGCATGTTCTGAAAGAAGCGGTCTGTTTCAAGCTAAAACCGTCACGTGTCACCAGAATGACTTTTTATATGTAATGTGTCCTTTCACTTTATTTTACATGTAGAAAGCGAACACGACAAAAAAAAAGTTTAAAATGTGTAAAATAAACTGTACAATAGAAATCAACCACTTACCGATTTTTATTAGCGGCACCGGCTTTTTCGGTACAACATTATCTCCCCTTTTCGTCATAATGCACGTGCTTCAACTAATTTATCAAATTGTTTATTAAAACATGAAACAAATAAGTGAGGTAGATTTTTTTATATATCTTCTTCTTTCAAGAAATACTAACACGTCATTCTAAAATACTTCACCTTTAGTGTAAGACATTTAAAACATTACTAACTACCGGTATTTTGTTTAGAATATTCGGATGATCATAAAAATAGTAAAGTTGGACAAAGGTGTCTTTGTGTTCGACCTGACCTTGCTATTCTTATTTATCTTAAACCTTTACGGATAAATAATGAGCCTTTAATGTTTGTAAAACTCGCAAGATCTTTGTGGGTTTTTCTGATATTTTATGATAATGCGTAATCAAATGTACAGAGCAATCTGGTGACTGGTTAAACAATTATACAAAGAAAATTGCGGCTTTGTTAATATATAAGGACATGAGTACGTCCTTTGTACATTTTAGTGTCTGTAAAAACTAGTCCCTGCTTTTAATACTTCCTTAATATGGGAAGTAACTCTGGAGTTTGATAAAATTTCAACTTGCGACTGACTCGATGGGGTTCGGATCATTAACTCACCAGCCGAAAAGCAAACATTTAAACTTTCTATAAAGCCTGGATTTAAATCGTGTTTTCCAGGATTATTTGTCTATGGCGGGATTTTGTCAGCCATGGAACTGACAGGGACGTTTCTTTGCCAAGTTCTCAGCTACCATGATCTCAAACGTACTTCTCGACATTAAAACTGTTCAATAAACGAACTATAATTTTGTAGTCCTATTTTGTTTAGCTTAGTCATTCTAAATAAAATACACCATTATCTTTCCGATCAATACAAGGGGATTATTCTAGATATGAAACGTTTTGTCATAAAAAGAATACAAATGTACATATAAAACAATGTATAGTCACATTTAAAAAAATAACCCTGAACATGCTGAAATTTTGTAATGGATTTGCCCAGATTTGAATTTGGAACAGTCCATGCAAAGTTTAAGGGATTTCAATATCAAAATACAAAAATGGAGCTGCCAACAGTATAGAGCCTGGACAGACTGCACGGACTGGTGGCAAAGGATAATCACTTTCGGTTCCAGCAGGTTAAGGGTTAATACTCTAATACTTTATAAAAAGACAAATTGTCACACTAGAAACGAAAATGTTTTACAAAGAATTCTATTATCAGTAGTGTAAGGAAAAGTTAAAAATTTGTCTTACAAACGTTACCGTGCTTATATAAAACCTAATAAAATTTGTTCTAAATAACATTATGAGAAATTGCGTTATAACGACTGTCAGAAATATTCCGTCTTTTTGTCGTTTTTCCACAATTCCTCGGCCTTCTGTTTGGGGAGATGGTCGTTCCTCGTAAAAAACTTCTCTGCCAGCGAGATTATTAGCACAGTGTCAATGTCTCTTAACTAATTAAAGCAGATCAATCACCTTTGACCTCCAGAAAAAAAAAAGAATGGAGCATGTTTTCCACCTCAAAACAAACAATGAAATTTGTCTGTCTGGTAGTTCTTTGTTGTCGCTTTATTTTTTGCTGTCAAAAGACCGTGCTTTTAGAACTACGTAGGAGCCTAAAACAAACAAAAAATAGTTATGATTAAGAAGTACTCAGAAACAAACAAAAAAGAGTATAAACAGAAAGTAGACAAGACTAAAGCCTTGATCATAGAACGCATTACAGATTTCTTCTCTCGTGACTGTGCCTTGTATAACCAATGTGTAAACAAATATGCTAAAAATTCCTTTGAACGACGTTTTACAAACAGCCTTTTTATAGTTTTATCTATATTATTTTTTTCAAGTGGTTTAATAATGAATATGTGAGAAAAATAGTAATCGTAGGTAGTTTTCCAAATAGTTTTTTTTTTTCAGAAAACAAGTTGACAGGCGGACATATTGTACACACAAATTGTAGCTTGTCCTCAACAGAACTCTTACATAACAAGGTGTCTATCTAACTTAAATGAACAGTTTAACCGCAAAACAAAGCCCTTCGATTATGTAACTCATAAAAGCTTTCGAAAGTTAGAGAAACACGAACCAGCATAGAAT
This sequence comes from Cyclina sinensis, assembly GCA_012932295.1. Lineage (NCBI taxonomy): Eukaryota > Metazoa > Mollusca > Bivalvia > Venerida > Veneridae > Cyclina > Cyclina sinensis. The sequence continues at coordinate 33,344,347 of JAAONU010000012.1, forward strand.
ATTACTAACACTGTTTGAGTATTTAATACATGCCTTTACTTCCTTCGCTGATTGCCTTTCTTGTCCTTATTCAAAACCGGAAGTGACGGTTTTAATGCTCCCATGTTAAAACTATTATACACCGTCTTTCCGCCACGTGCCGTCTGAGGGACAGGAATTTGTGGCACCACCTGCTCTTGTACCTGATGACCTTTGCCCTCTTGCTGCTGAACTTTGGCATCGTCGTCAAGGCAACCGTTCACTAACAAGCTACGAATGTCTTTTATATCTCTGCTCATGGACATATTCTGTTCCCTTAAAGAACGCATCTCTTCCCATTGCTTTTTCATCACATCACGCATCTTTTCGACTTCTAGACGCATAGAGTGGGACACTTTTGCCAGTTCTTCCTTAAACTTCAGCTGGAGCGATTTTTTGTCACTTTCCATCAACTTTATTTTTCCACTTTGATTTGTAATCACTTCTCGTGCCTTGGTTAATTCTGATTCAAGAGTAGCAAGATTAGATGTCAGTTCACTAACCTCTTTTCTAAGGGCGTCAACCTCTCTATCTTTTTCTCCGAAAACTCCTTCCATTTCAAGTCTCTCTTTCTCTCTGGTAAGATCTGTCAGCTCTGAAACCAAATTGTTTGCATAAGCTTTAGCACTGTCGACTTCACTGTTAAGTTCGTCAATTTGCCGCCTTAGTTCTTGTATTTCACCGTCTCTCTTATCATTTTCGTTCGCGATTTCTTTAATGGTTGTATCTTTAACACTGATCTGCTGCTTAAGTATGTTAATTTCTTCTGCCTTTGTCTTGAGTTTAGCTCCAGTTTCAGCAAGTATAGCATTCTTCTGTGCCTCGTGGTGGCGGGAGTCAAAGTCTAAACGCAGTCTTAGCGTTTCTATTTGCTTTTCTAATGTTTTATTAATTCCCATCAGCTCGTCCACCAGCATAGGATTAGTATCATCATCATTTTCCGTTTCCGAGTCAGCCGGAAGTGAATGGGTAGCCATTACTACACCGGAAGCTGCCGCAGCACCGTCTGGCGTCTGCTCTGGTTCGTGCTTTTGGTAACCTTGACCTTGTATTCGGAAAATACCGTTAACTCTAACTCTGCCACTCTGAAATTTTAAACGCCATAAACAAATAACAGCATAATTCAAATTATCATGGAACGGTTAGATTCTATATGGAACAAATGTGGAAACGTGTACGCTTATTTCCGTAAAACTAACAGTTTTTCCGCCGTTGATACACTATAGTATTCTAAAACAAAGATTTAAAATACCAATGTTAATATAGGTCTTTGACATTAACACTTGTTCAAGAAGTTCTAAGACAAACTTACACTCGGCGTCATTTCCCTTTTCAAGGACTTGCCTCGTTTCGGATTTCTGAAAGAAGTATCATTTCATTAAATTTACAAAAATAATGAAGCGTATAAGAACAATTCTACCTATGACCAGAATTGTTTATATATATTATAATACTGAAGTTTGCATGTTTGCTATCCTAGTTATAATAATTGTTGAGGATAAATACACAATATTCGATCAAACTTTAAGTGTTACAACTTAATGTTATAAATCTTACTAAAAATGTTAGAAATGTCAACAATTTGTTAAGAAACAAGCATTTTTAGTAAATTATGTCTATAGTCATATTGAGCTCGGAAAGTTGAAATCTATATTTGATTTAGTACCACAAACAGAAGTCTTCGATGAAACGAGACTGTCTACCTGACGTTTCACGTGAGTCAGGTTGCAGTTACTGTACATTGGATATTGGTATAATACTGGTTGTTTTCAGTAATGATGGATAAAGCGAACGGTCAACTTTAAACTGAAACTAGAAATGGGTTTTTGATTGAACAAAAACATATGTCTCCCCCCAGCCAGTTGCTGCAGGTAGTATTGAGTCAGACGATTGTAAAATTTGACATTTAACCTCCAAGTGTGACCTTGACCTTGAGACACCGCACCCGCAAAGTGGGTTCTGCACGTCACCTTGATGAGGTGAACATCTGACCCAAGTTTCATAAAAATCCTTCAAGGGCTATTGAAGATATAGAGCGGACACGATTTTGTGGCATTTGACATTTTACCTCCAAGTGTGACCTTGACCTTGAGACACCACACCCGCAAAGTGGGTTCTGCATGTCGCCCTGATGAGGTGAACATCTGACCCAAGTTTCATAAAAATCCTTCAAGGGCTTTTGAAGATACAGAGCGGACACAATTTTGTGGCATTTGACATTTAACCTCCAAGTGTGACCTTGACCTTGAGACACCACACCCACAAAGTGTGTTCTGCACGTCGCCTTGATGAGGTGAACATCTGACCCAAGTTTCATAAAAATCCTTCAAGGGCTTTGGAAGATACAGAGCGGACACGATTTTGTGACGGACAGACAGACGGACGGACGGACGGACGGACGGACGGACGGACGGACGGACAACTGGGGGAAAAACAATATGTCTCCCCCATTTTTGGGGGGAGACATAATTCTGTTGATAGATGTAAGGAAAAATCTGAACTTGTGTTTTAGTTCTTTGTAAAAATTAGAATTGAAAAAAAAAATGTAGTGAAGGTTCTGAGGTGGTGATTTCAGTTCGTGAGATAATGCATTGATAGGGAAGGGCACAGCAAACGAACGTGGAAGATTTTTCATAAGGGAAAATTAGTGATGATTTGCAGCTGTTACTTCCTTTACAGTACTGTTTCTGAAACATAGGGGAAGTAACTCTGCGTGGATGGCAAACAATCTAATACCTTTCAGAACGATACATCTAAAAAGAAATCATAAAATGTTATAATTGTAACATATAGATAGTTATTGTTTCATGCAATTAACAACTTATGTACATGAGTTTTAGAAAATATTATCTAACGCAAACTATTGTCACAAATATAAAGGAATAATTTCAAACTTCTAACAAGCTACGTCAACACAATTATATTGTTACGAGTTAATCTGTTTTGTTTATCACTATCTTACCTCGGAATATTTTACTGGAAAAATGCTGAAATTGCAACAAAATATCCAACAATATATTAAAAACAACCCGTATAGATCATATATTCACTTCCATTTATGTAAAACTGTTTTATTCTTGCACAAAGTACAGAAAAGTTTAAATTTTAAGCTGCTTACGTCAGATTTTCATTTAGAAGCGTTTGCTAATATTCTAATTCTTTTCTTAAGGGTATTTAGAAACCTATCTCTTTGAATTTTTTATTCCATGTATACAAGCTTGGATTATTATTTTTTGACATGATTAAGGTTAAGAAGAACACTGATCTTTGATCCTAGGAGGGTTTTAAATGATTATCAAACCTGGTACGTATTTAATTTTTCTATAATTCTTTATAGTAAACAGATTTAAATGGCAATTATTAAATATAGCCTTCTAGTCAGCTCTGGGTAATACCCGTCCCATTGGTGCCAATCTGCTTACTTCACTGGTAGTGTGAGAAGAACATTAGCACTTGGAATCATTGGGTGGTGGGGTAAAGGGAGATCTCTCACTTTGCGCAAAACATTTGTTTATCGCAGTGAAACTATAGCTGAAATGACCAGTCTTGAGTTTATGCGAAATATCTGTTGATGTTCATATTTTATTTCCAAGACTCTTGTCCAGTAAGTCAAGCGCCCAATGGACAGGCACTCGGTTAATGTGGACATTATCAACTGACAGTTCACTAAATGGTTTTATCAGAGGGAATCCGAGTGGATTCGAACCATAGATCCCCACCGTCCCTCTCCCCCACTGTGCTACGGAAATGGTCTTGAATAACAGGATGCTGTGCAAATACCGAATAAACACATTTTTCCTATTTAAACTACAGTAAGTCAGGAGAAATAAACATTGTACGAAAGGGAGAAACAGTCACAGTCTACAACGTTATTTTGCGAGTAGTTGTAGAGATATATCAAATTATGGGTAATGCGTAACATTCGTTCGTTTTCTTCGGTTGTGACAGAAGCGTAGACCCTTCTAACAAATTTGCTTACAACATACATGCGTATAGCTACTTATCTATGCCTTATTACACGCCGAACCAATACGGTAACAATGAGGAACCTTTAGATATAACATATTCTTTTAAGTTAGATCACAGTTCACGAGGCAATGAAAGTATCCCTGGTCCGTGCTTAACAATTATCAACAGCTGATAACCGGAAGAAAGTTACAAAACTACATTAGAAAATCCCAAGTGACGTCAAATAAAAATGATAAGAAGAAAACTAAGAACAAGAAGAAAACTGTCCATATTCAGATGCTTAACAAAAATACTTACCGCGGCGAAATTATGAATGACATTTTCCAACTTAATTATTTCCTGAGTCTGCGTCTGTTACATTAAAAGAATTGTACTTATCACAGGTCTATAACGTGTTATTATATGCTGTAACAAAAAATATAATTAAGGCACAAATCACTTGGAGCTACATGCATTAAATAAATAACAAGTAAGCCTTCATCTATATATCTTATGCTTTATTGTCAAACGAAAAAATTGGAAACTTCTTCCGTTCCGAACAAAATGGAACAAAAGAAATATGAAACAGATATTTAAAAACATAACAAAAGACCTTTAGAGGCAATTATACGTTAGAATTATACCAGCTGGTTATAATATCACAGACTATGTCGACAAACACGCAATTCTATTGATAACATTGAGAAACATATAAATGTTGTGGTAATCAAATACAAACGGCTGGATACTTAGCTAAATACAGTTAAATACAGTCACAACATAGATATATGTTTGTGCTTGAAGTTTTTTTTGTGAAAACAACTGGCATCGAGCAAGAAGATTTAGAATTTTGTTCTAAACAGTGATACCTTTAAAGTTATTTTCGAAATACCCACATTCGAGCCAAATTGTTTTCGAAATAGACACTTGGTCCATGTAAGGATCCTATACTTTTTACCATAAAATATCATTCGAAATAGCCGTCGGTAGTCGGTACATTTCTATTTTGCTATACTGTGCTACGTATTCGAAAATATGTGCATCTGCTATAACATTAATTACACTTCGTTCGAAATAGCCATCTGCTTCGAAATAGCAGTTCATGTTTTTCGTTGAGCTCTGAATGCAATAATGAATGGCTTTAAATTCAAAACATACTGATATTTATGATACAAGACAGTATTCGTGTCCTGGCAGTCTTGTACCGTTTGGTGAGGGACTGCATCTAGTAAGTTAAGACACAAAAGCACATTAGAAGAAATGGATTACCATATAAATACTCTTATATATACACTTATATATATCTTGAGATTTTGTCGACTTACTCCTAAATTCTAATATCTTGGTACCCAGATATCGTAAGGATCCATTCCCTATACCGAAATTTCTCAGATACAATCCCCCCTCCCCCGTCACCCTTTAACGATATTAGTTCAAATAAAATTAGTTTTTCTTATAGTGCTTTACTAAGACTTTCTTTGGACATCAGTATAGCCACAGACTGAGGAAATTAGTATTCGTGCGCTATTTCGTTTGAGAATGAAAATAAAATCACACAATGATCACTGGTGCAAATGTCCCGTGCAATCAACATACAGTCTGAAGACTGTCATGGAAAATTTCGGAGCCCTCAAACAGATAAAATGAAGCTTAAGCAACTAGACGTGTTTTGTATTGCAACGAATAAGTATCCGATGAGTCATGGTACTTGCCAAGTATTCCATGAGTTATGGTACTCGCCCAGGTTTAGTATGGTGAGACCTAAGTATCCCATGAGTTATGGTTCTCGCCCAGGTTAAGTATGACAAGACCTAAGTATCCCATGAGTTATGGTACTCGCCCAGGTTTAGTATGGCGAGACCTAAGTATCTCGTGAGTTATGGTACTCGCAAGGGTTTAGTATGGCGAGACCCAAGTATCCCATGAGTTATGGTACTCACCAGGGTTTAGTATGGCAAGATCTAAGTATCCCATGAGTTATGGTACTCGCCCAGGTTTAGAATGGCAAGACCTAAGTATCCCATGAGTCATGGTACTCGCCCAGGTTTAGTATGGCAAGACCTAAGTATCCCATGAGTCATTTGCTACTCGCCCATGTTTAGAATGGCAAGACCTAAGTATCCCATGAGTCATGGTACTCGCCCAGGTTTAGTATGGCAAGACCTAAGTATCCCATGAGTCATTTGCTACTCGCCCAGGTTTAGTATGGCAAGACCTAAGTATCCCATGAGTCATGGCACTAACCCAGGTTTAGTATGGCAAGACCTAAGTATCCCATGAGTTATGGTACTCGCCAAGGTTTAGTATGGCAAGACCTAAGTATCCCATGAGTCATGGTACTCGCCCAGGTTTAGTATGCTAGTCCAGGGTTCAAGTGTCAAGTAAGGTCTTCCCTTGCATTCTGACGTATGAACAAATGTTTTAACAATCAACTTTTTTATATTATTAGATGCACATATACATATATGTACAATGATGTTAAATTCATGTTTTTACAGATATTTTTTTCCACACACTGGTTCATTTTCGTTCTACGTGTTGATTTAACCGACTTAAAATGCAATCATTGTCTGGAAGACTGATATGGTGCCAAGTCCTATTTGCGCATTTCCTTTCAAACAATGTTTCTACGTAGTTTTACCTTTATTGATACCTGGAAACTAACCGCAAGAGAGTATTTTAGTTATCCCCAATAACAGCATTCAGAAGCAAATCGCTCGTCTACAATATTTGCGGCTGCTTTCTATGACTCTTGATACCACAAAATAGTCTTAAAATAATCTATATCACATAATATAACAACAACAACAATATAATAACAACTACAACAACACTAAAGACGAGGACACAAACTTCTTCCGCATGTTATACGAAGAGCAGACATTATGAAAATTAGGTCACAAATCGACGCCATACACTGTCACTGCAACAGAAGGTAGCCTAGGAATTTATAGCCTTGCACTGCAATGTTAAATGGTAAAGTTGTATTGTAAGAACGACCAGGTAAGCAAACAAAGTGCTATTGCGGCGTAAAATATGAACGGGATCAGCTGTGTTTGTAAATAAAACCATGTGATTATAATAAATCACGTGATAATTAATATTCAAGATTTCATCCAATGACCGTAAACTTATGGAGAAGTGTATCCAATGAAACCTGAGGAGTGTATTCACTCCGTTAATATTATGAATATTTCCGGCAAAATGTAAACAGAAAATACGCAATTCACAACACAAAGACTAGAAAGTGCAGTGCGACGGATGAAATCAGCTCAGAATTTTCGTTAGCAATGCCGTACTTAGGTCGTGATTGGCGATCGCCCGGCGATCAGTGGGTCAGAACGAAAGAAGGATGGGAAAAATTGAAACTTTGGCGAGTGAAAGTACTGGAAAATTTAAATTCTCATTGTCTGGCGAGGTAGGTCATCGTTCTTGTTTTCTGACATAATTAATTACAATAAAAAATCAATAACCAGCTGATAGCGGTTTTTATTATTTTTTGTTAAAATATATCATAACCTAGACAAAAACATTCAGATACAAGCCAATTCGAACAAAAATGCGTGATAAATAAATCTGGCTGCTAAAAAATTGAATTACGTTTCGGTTTTTTTTTCAATTAGATACTCAACATTAACAATTATCACGCCTGTAAAACACAAAAAATACCCACTGATCTTGTTTCTTTAAAACAATAACAATACAATTCTATAGATTTAATCATGGCCCTGCATGATTAGATGAATCTGCACAGTGCAGCTTAACTCAAATTTTGGAGGGTTATTAACTTATTACGCAGGCAAAACCACTACACTTATTAAACTATGATATTTTCCAAAAATTGCATATATGTAATAATTGCATTTGCTCAATAATTATAAAGATCATGCCTAAATATAGATCTGAGGTACTTGAAAATTGAAGTGAGAAAGAAAATTGCTCCACTTAATTTAAATAAATTAGGCACATTTAATCATTTTGTAGTACAAAGTGGCATGCTAGAGACTGTTAAGGTTTTATAACCAGTTGATAACTTGTAACACATAACCCTTAAATTGAATACACTTCATTTGTGAATTAGACTTAGAGCAGTGCTTTGTACAAAACAATAATACACTTCATTTGTGAATTACACTTAGAGCAGTGCTTTGTACAAAACAATAAGTGTTGAACATCCTAGAACCATAGATTGACCATATCTGTATAAAGAGATAGTCAAAAACTGAGAGTGGCATTACCTCTTTCCTAGTAATTATGTTTCAGACTTTCAGTTACATTTCATATATGTATCAATCAACATAATTCTTATCCTTTATTGTCCTTGTCCCCTCTATCACCAGTTTTTAGCTGTAAAACCTCAATTCCCCCCCCCCCCTCCCCACAAATTGGTGAATCTACCATAATGTTTCTTATCAGTGCCCCCTCTCTAATTAAAGTGCTATATCTTGCCCTAGGGTTTTCCTTGACAAAAATTAAATTGTCAAAAGTATTACCATACTTAAAGTTCCTCCAAACAAGCACACTGTACTGTAAATAACAATGTTTGTCATAATGTTATACTTTGTATGGTAGGTAGTTTTAACATTTAAATGACAATTAAATTATTATAATAGCAGGCAGGTCAAACTTTCTCTAATTAGCCCATCCCTTTTAAAAATGGCACTGCTCTGGGGGCACAAATTGAAAACAATATGGTATTTTTATGCCCTGGTGTGCTGTTCGCCTGATACTGAAATCGGTTGATCATGACTAGTAGATGACCCTAATAGTTTTTCAGGTCACCAGGTCAAAGGCCAAGGTCACAGTGACCTTGAAAAGCAAAATGATTTCCAATCAATAACTATAGAATGCTTGGGCTCAGGTTCCTCAAACTTGGTATATAGGTTAGCCATGACCAGTAGATGACCCCTGTAGCTTTTCAGGTCAAAGGTCAATGTCACCGTGACCTTGTTTAGCAAAAAAGTGTCTGATCAATTACTATAGAATGCTTGGACCCAGCTCCAAAAAACGTCATTGGAAGGTTGGTCATGACAATTAGATGAGCCCTGTAAGTTTTAGGGATATTAAGTCAAAGGACAAGGTCACAGTAACCTTGAAAATGAAAATAGTTTCTGCTGAATATCTAGGGAATCCTTGGGCCCAGGTTTGCGTGACTTAGTTTAAAGGTTTGTCATGATCAGTAGATAACAACTATCGTTTTTCAAGTAATTGGGTCAAAGGTCACATGGGCCTTGAAAAGCAAAATGGTTTCCGATGAATAAGTGTAGAACACTTGGGCCCATGTTCCTCAAACTTTGTATATAAGTTGTTCATGACTTGAAGATAAGCCCTTTAGTTTTTCAGGTCACCAGGTCAAAGGCCATGGTCAGAGTGTCCTTGAATAGCAAAATGGTTTCCGATCAATAACTATAGAATGCTTGGTCCCAGCTCCTCAAAACTTCATGGCTGCCTCTAGGGATAAGGCGCTAGGGAGACATATGTGTTTTATAAGCATTTCTGTTTATCTTTTTGTTTTTTTAACTGCTTTTTGACCTTGACCATTTTACTTATGAATGAATGTCAAAAAATTAGGTCTATATATAGGATACTAAGAATAGCGCTGGAAGAATGGGACTCATGTTATGATGATCTTCACAATGTCCACAGACCCTACATACGGTTTATCCGGGCCACATCTCGAGAACAAAAGATCCTTACCAGTATCAGCGAGGCATTCATACATCTCGATATGTCCACTGCTGGAAAAGATGTGAGAAGGTTCAACTATGTAAACAAGGTTTGTACATTTATTTCTTATATTTATTGACTTACATCATTGAAGTTTGTATTTTTATATTTTTTAGCTCACCTGAGCATGAAGTGCTCAAGGGTGAGCCGGCGTCAGTGCGTCATAAACAGTTTGACTTGAATGCCCTCCTCCTATACAGCTAAGCCAACTTTGAAATGTGCCTTGGATATTCCTTGCATGAAGCTTTACCAAAGTTGTTCAAAGAAATGAATTCCATCAAGAACTCTGTGTGCTATGGCAACAGAAAGGAAAAACTTCGAAAATCTTGTTGTCTGAAACAACAAGGCTCTGAGCATTGGCTAGTAAACCTCAACCAAGTTTGTTCAAATTATGCCTTTGGGGTCAAATTTGGCCTCTCCTATCCATTGATTTTACAAAGTCTTTTATATATGGAAAACTTTGAAAGTCTTCTTGTCTGAAACCACAAGGCTCTGAGCCTTAAGATTTGGTACGTAGCATTGTCTAGTTGACCTCTACCAAGTTTGTTCAAATTATACCCCTTGGGTTAAATTTGGCCCCAACCTGGGGGTCAATTGACTTTGCATAGACTTAAATAGGGAAAACTTTGAAAATCTTCTTGTCTGAAACCACAAGGCCTTGAGCCTTAAGATTTAGTATGTAGCATTGTCTGGTAGACCTCTACCAAGTTTGTTTAAATTATGCCCCTGGGGTCAAATTTGGCCCTGCCCTGGTGGTCAATTATTGGTTTTACACAGGTTTATACAGGCCAAACTTAAAAAAACTTCTTGTCTGAAACCACATAGCCTAGAACTTTGAAGATATTTCTAATGGAGCATCAGCTAGAGGTAATCTACCAAGTTTGTTCAAATTTTGCCCCTTGAGAGAAAATTGGCTCTACCCTGGGGTCACTTGAATTCATATAGATTTATATAGGGAGAATCTTAAAAAAGCTTTTGATGTTTGATCAACAGCATACCCAAAGGCAAAGTATTCGGGGGAGCGATCTAGGGCCATGATGACCCTCTTGTTTTATAAGTTGATATGTGTATATTTTTAGCTGCTGAAGTTGCTGCTGTGTGACAAGATGGCCTTTCTCAGTGGTGCTGCACAAAAACATATTTTCGCCATTATGGAGGACATGGTGAATGATGGTAAGAATAAACAATAGCAAGATTATATAACAGCTCTTTCATAAAACTTACATGACATGCAGGATCTAACTAAATAAGATTTGAATGTGGTTTCTAATTACTGAAACCATTATAATACATTTCAAAATTGTTTTAATTTTACTTTCAACATGTATTGGTTAAATCTGGACTATTCACATAATCATGTCAGCACATATCAGAATTGTTCCTTTTACTTGTGATGGCATTTTGACCTACTTTCCGCCTTCTGATGCTTAATTAATGAAATGTTTTGGAATTTCTGTCTTGACCTACTGACCTACTTCCATGTGTTTGAAGCTCTGGTGTAGATACCTGTTTAAATAGGACCATAGTCAAATAGATTTGACATGATCTTAGGAAATATTGAGCTTACTTTGTGTTTGCAATATATACACTTGTGTCATTTAAAGATTTTGAATCAAATATTAAATTCTGTTTATTTTATTAACCAGGATCACTGAATATTTCTGAAGACTGAACAGGAAATACAATGAAAGGTTATTAACACTGATTCTCATTACATACAGTATCAAATGTATATATAAAAACATAAATATTGCAGTTATCAGATCTCAGAACAATGTGACAGAGATGCGTCGCCTTGTAAACTTTGCTGCCTGGGCACTTAATGAACATAGTACAGATCACATTGGAAGTTCACACTTATGGAACAGTCACTACCAGTCAGTGAACAGAATGGCAACAAAACTGAGGAAATTTAAACTGAAAGAGGTAGATTACACATATTAATATTTCTTCTTACTTCAGCTGAAGAGAAAGATTTTTATAACTGCTTCAAGATCTGACCTTAATTTGCACATTTATTAAACATTCCTTTGGCCAAACAGATCAGGCATTGATTCACCTACTAGAGATTGAAATTCCTGTTCTTAAGGCTTAGCTCCCCGTCCCCATGGCACCTGGCATTTAGGAACTGGCTTCAAGAAGCATCTGTTAATAAAAAGGTGTCCAGGAGGTTAAGTAGGGTAGCCCTTTCAGCAAGTATGAAACTGTAATAATCATACTTTCTTACCTTTTTTCTGCAGAATTCGGACTTATTTTTAGTTAATGCTGTTTGTTTTAAGGGAAAAGCTAAATTTCACTTCACTACAATGCATTTGGCAAAGCACTATGAAAAAGTAGTTTGTACATTTTTTTTGTTGAGGAAGATCCTCTTGATTTTTCCTTGCAGAGAAAAGACGATGGAAAACTAACATTTACAGATCTTCCAGAGGAATGCAAACGTCTCATCATCAACGCTATACCTGATCACACTGACATCATTCATCTTGGCCAAACCAACATCACAAACCATCACATTGCAAATGAGCAGTTACTATGGAAACAGATGTGCTTTTACCATTTCAACAAACGTCAGATTTGGAATTTCCTCAATCAGAATGAGGATGAATCTCAGACAGATTGGAAATACATCTACAAAAGATGTTACCTGTAAGTAACTACAAGTACAGTGTCATTCCTTTGCACTCCCTATGTATTTGGAGATTTAAATTACGGTCCAAAGCATTTGCTATTCAGGCGAGAACTTTATCTTGAAAACCCCCTAATGAAAAATAAGTTATGTATTTCAAGCAAAAAGCAGATTTAACTTAATAATAATATAGTACAGTTTGAACCTGTATCTTTTGGAAAAAATATAAATAAGAAATTGTTTCCTTTTAGCTTGAACTATAATTATGTTCATTTGTCCTTTGTAAATATCAAATACATGGCAAATTAATGTTGTATATTTTCTTATCATTTTTCAGGCGTTATGGCAAAAAGGATGTCTATGCAGATGTGCTAGCTATTTGCAGACATTGCAATAACATTTTCTGGGAGGTAAGCCTGCTGTCTTAATTGTATTCTTTTGCCATTTGACAAATTTTTTTTTGTGAACATTTCATGCAGAGAACCATGCACAAATGAACATGTGCATACCAATACATGTATGCTGCCAAGAAAAAAAGGAACAAAACTCTTCATGATAAAATACATATGCATATCTGACTTCACAAAAAGAGGTTACTGAACTCCTTCAAGTTGAATGCTCAAATGAGTTTTTTAACATATATTTTGTGGACTTTCACTGTACAACACTATTATTTTCAGTCTCTGGGGCACCCATGTGTCAGTGAACAACAACCCAAGTGTAAAACTTTGAAGCCGGAAGAATTTATTGCCCTTTTCCAGTTCTGAACCAATCAGGTTGAAGATGAGATAGAAAAAAAGCTGCTCTATTTTTAGAAGGTAGACATTGTTGAGCACATGATTTAAATGATCCAATGAAATGATTTCACTCTAGTGACAGTAGAGGTAATAATATGACAAAGGATGTGTAGTTAGAAAAGACAAAAAAGGCTAAATCTGCATGCTTAGTAAGATACACCCTTATTCTAGCTGTATGACATACAATTATTCTGTAGAACTTTGACACTGACAAACCTGTTCTCTCAAAACTAGCAAATGCATGTCTATCAGTGAAAAATCAAGATAGAAAAAGACAATATTCTGGCAGTAAAGAACTGGTATTTTACTGACTTTAAACTTGCTAAAGATAACTGTACCTGTATTCATGTTCTTATCTTTCTTAAAGTTATGAAACGCACCACAGGATAACAAAATAATAGAAAAACTAAAGCATTCTGCCTGCTTTACTGGTACAGGTTAGTTAATAGCACAGATCACTAATGCTTTTTTGACTTAGGTGAAAAGTAATATATGTATAAATTCTACAGAGTAGAGACTGTTTTCGGAAATGTGAGACTGTCACTGAATAAAATTAAAACCATACTATAGACTTCAAATGGTATAAACTTCTACTTTATTTTTCTGATTCGCTATTCATCATATATTTCATCAACATTGTCTTGTGCATAAACTGTACATATTTTTATAATATGTTTTATCAGTAAATGTGATAGATGGGAGATGTAAGTGCTTAAAGTACATGTATTTACTATTTGCTGGCTTACTCGCCAAGTACGTGTCAAACATGAGTGATGATGAACTTAATGACGAAAGATTTTAATATACCTTCATTCTACTGCTCATCAGTCAGTTGGTTAAGTAAAAGTCCTCAATTTGTCAAGTTACAAAGCACAGTTCTTTTAAAAGTTGATTGAACTTCTCTGAATTTACTACCTGCTATATCTAACAACCTATCACCAGTTGATGGAGCATTTAAGTCATTGTTGTGCAATACATTGCCCTGTGATGGGATGTAATCTTTGTTTTTGTTTATGGAAAATTTAAGATTTGCATTTTTGTGTAGTTTCTGATTTTATGTTTTAATATTTCTTTAATCAAAGTTTACCATGTATTTTTTTTTTAACATGTAAACTAAAATCCTGCAATTTTTTGTTGTGTTTATAAATTATTTTAAATCATTATCACTTAAAGAGCCCTACTGCCCTTAAATTACTTTTTATTTTATTTTTATAACTGAGAATAGTCTTGCCACTTATGTAAAAAAAAACATCTTATACTGTTTCCCCAAGTTTTTACCAGAACTCACTTCATAAAGAGGAATATTGAAGTCACGGTAAAATCCTGCAGGCAGGATTTGTGACCCTCTGAACTCTTGTTCATAGTTTTGTCATTAATACACAAAATTTTGATGCCCTTTGAAAATATTCCTAAATTCCTTCCGTGCTTTTTTTGGAAACATCCAGAATGATAAAAAATGATGAAGTTCTCTATCAATTTGAAAAAGTACAATTTGACTGATTGCTTGTTATGTCTTTCTAATTTGTTTAAACTCTTACCATGCTAAAAATCTAAATGGGCTTGTCGATCTTTCAGTTTGGACAGATCCAATAATTGTTTATGAGGATGCTGACTGAAAATTTACTGACTGAATGGCAGACAGTGCAGACCATGATCAGACTGCACTTATGTGTAGAATGATTTTGGTCTGCACTGGTCACAAGGCAAACACGATTGCCGCCAGCATGATAAAGGTTAAGAATACAAGAAATGGACAGGAAAAATTTTAATGATATTATATTTTGTAAATACTTGTTAGTACACTGTTACTGCTTAGTTATACAGAATCTACCTGATGTAAATATGGCATAACTTATCTGTATATAGAGCTTACTGGTTGAATCATAGTCAGGGTTTTTGTCCTTTGTTTCACCGCTAGCTTGTTGAAGATATATAACTATGCCCACTGCATTTTTTTATTAATATTGTTCAGCACATAAAAAATTTGTATTGTTTTGTTTACATAAGGTAACATTTCCAGCGTAGCAAGTACATATTTGGTCAAACTGTTAATCCTTGCTTTTGTTCATTTCGATAAAGGAGTTATCTGTTACTCAGTTTGGACACACCCACTTACAGGGATATTAACTGAAAACTTATGGACTAATTAGGCATTAAACTGAGGTCCCTTGTGTCAGTGCTGTGCACAGAGCATGTGAAAGAACCAGGAGTGTCCCTGCAGTGGGATCCTCTCTTCTGTATCTTGTACTATTCCCTATAACATAGTAAGTTAAGTCATTGAAATTGGTGGGGGTGGAGGGGCAATGGCAGTGTTCCCCAACAAGATTCTAATGTAATGGAAAAAATATGTATTTGGAACAACAACAAAGAGGACCTAGAATTATATATGTGTCCATAAGCATTAAGGCTAATAGCTTTGAACAGAAACATTTGTTAAGACTAAGAAAAGCTACCTAATTATATATATGTCCATAAGCATTAAGGCAACAGCTTTGAACAGAAACATTTGTTAAGACTTAGGAAAGCTACCTAATTATATATGTGTCCATAAGCATTAAGGCTAACAGCTTTGAATAGAAACATTTGTTAAGACTTAGGAAAGCTACCTAATTATATATGTGTCCATAAGCATTAAGGCTAACAGCTTTGAACAGAAACATTTGTTAAGACTTAGGAAAGCTACCTAATTATATATGTGTCCATAAGCATTAAGGCTAACAGCTTTGAATAGAAACATTTGTTAAGACTTAGGAAAGCTACCTAATTATATATGTGTCCATAAGCATTAAGGCTAACAGCTTTGAACAGAAACATTTGTTAAGACTTAGGAAAGCTACCTAATTATATATGTGTCCATAAGCATTAAGGCTAAAAGCTTTGAACAGAAACATTTGTTAAGACTTAGGAAAGCTACCTAATTATATGTGTCCATAAGCATTAAGGCTAACAGCTTTGAACAGAAACATTTGTTATGACTTGGGAAAGCTACCTAATTATATGTGTCCATAAGCATTAAGGCTAACAGCTTTGAACAGAAACATTTGTTAAGACTTAGGAAAGCTACCTAATTATATATGTGTCCATAAGCATTAAGGCTAACAGCTTTGAACAGAAACAGTTGTTAAGACTTAGGAAAGCTACCTAATTATATGTGTTCATAAGCATTAAGGCTAAAAGCTTTGAACAGAGACATTTGTTAAGACTTAGGAAAGCTACCTAATTATATGTGTCCATAAGCATTAAGGCTAACAGCTTTGAACAGAAACATTTGTTATGACTTGGGAAAGCTACCTAATTATATGTGTCCATAAGCATTAAGGCTAACAGCTTTGAACAGAAACATTTGTTAAGACTTAGGAAAGCTACCTTATTGAAGTAGTGGAAACTCCTTTGATTTTTATACCCAGTACTTTCTGTATTTGTTATGTTTAATGACCTGTTAAACAAAAGAGCTTGTGAAATTTGTTTGTACATACATCTTGTTTATTGTTGATTAATTTTATTGTTTTGTGATAGTTTGTTACCAGATCCATTGTTATATAATTATTGTATTTATCATCCTGTGTTACAGTTTCATTATGACTGGTAAAAAAAGAGGAGATAAAAATGTAGAAATTTTTGTATCTTTCCTGAAGTTTTTGAGACTTTGATGTGTTCATGACATGAGCATTACAAACAATAATCTTAGTAGCAAACATTGTTCTCTTTTTCTAAGGTAACCTGGAAATGTCCTTAAGTTTTGTAAAGGATTTTAGCCAAGGACTCCTAGTTCACTAAGTCATGCTGCCATGTCCCCCTATTACACTAACAATCTCTTATGGAAGTTTGTGACATTACATACATATATAGTCATTGAAATATTTGTTGCTTTTCATGACAGTTTTCTAATAAAATACATTTGAAAGAATGTTTCCTTTGTTTTCCTATCTTCCTTGTAACGATCAGCCCAAATACAGAGGTCAAGGTCACAGAAATTTTAAAAAGCAGACAGATTTTCTTAGCACACAGACTAAGAAACATCTATATGATACTCACTATTGAAATGTGACATATAACAGGCTTTAAAGTTGATAGTTAACACAAGAATTTTAGGGAATCTGAAAAGGAACATTCTGAGACTATCCAAGGAACATACATGGTAATGTATGGTTGAAACAGGCCAAGAGGAGATGGAGGAGATGTTTGAATTGACAGATGCCAGGGGTTCACAACAGCTTGCCTGAGCCTATAGGCAGTTGCATGATTTCAGTATTTTTGTGGAGAACCACATCATAATGCCATACAGTATCTAAATGCTAGGTCCTTTGGTTTCTGACTAAACATTTGAATTTTTCTTGTGAGAGTTATGTAAAAACAAGTGATCTCATGGGAACAGGCCAATTTTGACACAAGAGTCATCATTTTAGAAATCTTGGTAACAGTGCTACATAATAAATATACAGATTCCAGTTTTGGAGAAGAAAAAAAACTTTTGTTTTCTTTTTTTGAAGTTTTTCATTTAAGCTGCCACTGCAACCGGAGTTCTGTGTGGAATGAAAATCTATGTAAATTGCAAATTTAGTACAGCTTCATCAAAGGAACATCCCTGGTAAGGTTGATCAACTTTGGCTCAGTCGTTTCAGGAAAGATATTGTTAAAAGTAAGCGGTGGAGACTGGATGGAATAGTATCACAATAATAGCTCTCTCTGAGCCTGACTCTGCTGAGCAAAAATATTAATCATCTATTATATAATACATGAACTATTATTCAGCAACTAAATCTGATGTAAATTAAATCTGGCATATTAGAAAAGGATGGACCATGGAAATATTCTGATGATTATTCTTAAAGCTCAACACAATTAGCTTCTTCTATTGCTCTCATGGTAATTCCATAGCTGTCTGATCTACGGAGAGCATTTAAATCACTCCACAGTCATAGAAGGCCTGTGTTTGATAAAAACAGCAACAACAACATTTCTCTATTTTTTATTTTCTACTGCAAGCCTCATCCCTTTGCACAAAACTTTAGCCATAGTAAATATTTGTATCCATTTGTAGAAAATCTACAAAACTATGCAACATTTAGTTTTACAGTCAAAGAAATCTGGGAGTTTCTAAACTATTCTTACCAAACCTTTAAGCACCACAAACTAATATCACCACCATATCAAAGCCTGTTGACAGATATATGATTCAATTTATTGATGACATCATGTACCACAGACATGCAAATGTTCAATACACTCAAAATGTCACATCAAGTCCAGGTACAGTAAGTTTCTTCACTATTTGTGAGATTGCTTCAACTGTTTCTCTCAACTGATAATATTTGAATTCACTTCAAATGGGAGGTAACTTCAACTGAGTAAAACCAGATTTTCAAGACAGGGATATGCCAAGTGAGCTGTCATCAGAGAAAACCTTCTAGCTGTTCTAACAAATGCCTTGTAAGAGGTTAACTATAGGTTTCTTTACCACTTGATCAAATTCAAAGCATTCTGTCATGTCTTTTCTTCCTGTTCTTCACTGTAAAAAAAATAATACCATAAAAATCTAAGACAGTCTTCCCAGCATATAGTACCCTTTTAAAGGGAAATATTTAATTTCAAGTTTTGTTACAAGATTTAAGCCACAGTATCTCTATTTGCCTGTATGTCTGCTCTTGCAAGCCAGATGAGACATATTTCTCAAACAGGTCTCAGTTTTCATCACAAATTCAGACCATCATCAACAAACTTTGTACGGTGCAGTCAATTTTAATGACCGCCCAATTCCAGAATATGCTGCCAATTCTTTTTTTATCATTACCTTTCATGTGTTTGAGTTATTCAGTCTGAGGTCAACTGTGTTTTAGCTGAATTAAGGTTCAGCCAAATGCATTCATCACAGAACTGGATCATTATCCAAATGCTTGTTTGATGTCTTATAATGGTTTGTTCCTTGAAAATCGTTTTTAGTTTGCAGTCTTTTTTTTTCAAGAATAGCACACAGAACTTTCAGAGAAAAATTGCTGAAGACATCCGTGTGAACTGTAATCAATATAATGTCAAATGTGATGTCAAATGTGTCATGTGACTGATCATACATTGGGGTATAAGATCATGCTGGTGTTACACAAGTAAAAATGCCAGACAGCCCAATCCAGTACAAAAATATGCCTACAGCAGAAAAATAATATATTTGCAAGTACAAAAAGAGGGTCACCAATTTATTACCAATTAATGAAAAAGTATTTTACCTGCTTTATGAAACAAACAATAGCTTTTACAATATAATAATGTTTAATAATATACTGGTAATATTAATAAAATAATGGATTTCATAATATTTTATTGAAATGTTGGCAAATTTTGATTGAAATTTACAAACCTTTTCTTCTGCTGGACATATGTATCGAGAGTCTGAGACAAGTTGGTCATCTGCTTTTTGTAACGATGTACATTGTTTTTATGTTTTCTTGATCCTATATGAGCTAAAATTAAAAACTAAAACATTTTTACTGGATAAAATGAAAGTTACATCGAATGTAGCTATTACTGTTACTATTAAGACATGCTGTTTACTTTTCAGGTGCCTGACTTTTGTGAAGCAGAAGCAACAATGATGCCTCTGGAACAGTAATGATTCAAATCTGATCTGAAACAGACATACGTTTGGCAAGTTTTAGCAGTAGATTTTTCATGGATGTGAAATGTAGAATAAGGTAGCATCAATCTGATTAAAATCAGGGTTGGGTCAATTCAATTATTAATGCTAATGCATTAATAATGCATTACTTTTTTCAAATAATGACAAGTAATGATTAATGCCAAGTTTTTTGCATTAAAAGTAATGGTAATTTAATGCAAATTTTGTTAATGCTAATGCTAATGCATGGCATTAATCTGAATTATTTTGTGGTTATTTACTTTCACCAGTTGATATTGATGGACACAAATCTTAATTTACTCCATAAAGCAGGTACTTAATAAATACTGAAAATAATATAACACTTCTTTTACATAGTATATGCATTGATCATACCTTACCTTTTCAATCAGAACACAAAGGGAAAAAATCTCAATGTATTTATAATCTATAATCATGATAATTGCAGGCTTATAAAATGATTGTAAAATCTGATGATTACAATACAATTTCGTTGAGTGAATTTGATTTCTTGTTTGCTCAGTCATACTTAGAAAGTCTGTGGAAATAGCAACATTTAGGTTGACAATAAAAAATGAATGTTTTAAAGCATTTTGATGTGCCAAAAAGTGCATTTGAAGAAGATAAATCAAAAAAAATTCATGTCAAATGTATGCACTGTGCAAAATTCATATCTGGGAGTTTGAGGGTCACATCTAACTTTATCACACATATGAAGGTAAGACGTTACATTACTTTCAACATTTTCTTCAGTTTTAAAACAGACTGTATTTTTGTTTTTTAAAAATTCGCATCAATTGAAAATTCATCAATAATAAAACATGTATACATAATTATGTCACAGAAATATATGTATGTTATATTTCAGAAGAAACATCCTGAAGTTTCTATAGAGAAGATAGCTCCATCAACAAAAGATCAACTGCAGCCAACACTTTTTAAGTTTGGAGAATCTTCAGGGAAATTGCACAAATATGGTGCCAATGATTTCACCCAAAAGAAAGCAACTGATGCTCTTGTACTATATAGCTGAAGACCTCCTACCATTATCTACTGTGGAATCATCTTCTTTTAAACGTTTTGTGCATACGCTGGACTCTAAATACCAAATCCCAACTAGAAAAACCCTTAAAAACAGTCTTATTGCCGATAAATCAAAAGCATTGAAAGATAAGTTAAGAGATGAATTTTTAACAGCAAAACATGTTAGTCTGACTACTGACTTGTGGACAAATCGTTCCATGAAAGGATTCCTGGGAATTACAGGTCATTACATTTTGGATTGGTGTCTTAAGTCGGTGATGGTGTCATGTTCACGTTTTCAGGGAAGGCACTCTGCAGAAAATATCAGACAAGAGTACGAGGAAGTTGTGTCAGACTTAAATGTCAGAAATAAAATCTCATATGTTGTAAGTGATAACGCCTCTAATATGGTTAAGGCATTTAAAATGTCTCTTCCTGGATTTGAAAAAACATGTGTGACAGATAATGCAGATGATGATTTGGACGAAAATGATGACATGGATCTTGATGATGATGAACCTGAAACTGGCTTCAAACATATGCGTTGCTATGCTCATACACTGCAACTAGTTGTGCGTGACGGGCTTAGAGACTGTAGCTTAAACATTCATAAAGTAGTTGCAAAGGCTTCAAAAATTGCTGGACATATCAGAAAATCTACAGCTGCTACAGAAGTACTTGAAGCCGAAAACAGAGTTCAGATAGCAAATGCCACACGTTGGAATAGCCAACTTGTTATGATAAGATCAATTCTTAACATTCCTGAAGAAAAGCTGAATCTTATTGACTTTTCACCAAGACTCACATCGTACGAAAGAAAACTGTTGACTGAAGTTTGTCAAATACTGAACCCATTTGAAATGGCTACAAATCTGATTCAGTGTGATAAAACTGTAAGTGCCAGTATGACCATTCCAGTAACTATTGGATTGAAACGACATCTTGACAGAGTTAAGAGTGACTACAACACCAGCTTAGTAGAGAGACTCAGAAAGTCAACAGAACAAAGGCTGTCTGTATATGAACAGGATGACACCTATATCACCGCAGCCATCTTGGATCCACGGTTCAAGTTGACCTGGTGCAATGAAGATCAGTTGCAGAAATTTACCTCAGACCTCAAGCGCAAAGTTGTGAAATACAGTCCAGACACTAAGGTATTTTCTCTAATTATAGTTCTAAATAGTAACAATATTTTTCATTATTCTGAGTGGTAAAATAAAAATCAAAATATCTATACTTTGAGATAAAAAAGAATAAATTGCTATAACTCTGTCTGAATTTAACCAACATTTTTTGCCGGCAACCTGTTTAATGTATTAAAATTGGCTCAAAGTTTGTAGTGTATTTATTTTAAAAAATGCATATTTTGCCTATGGTTATGGTTTATTGTACTACCAAGACAAAACTGTTGACACTTTGAATGAAGTGTGAAAGGAAATAATTGCTTATTAACTAATACTATATAACAATCAATGCATGATGTATTTCACAGTATGTCAACTTATTATTTTACAGGTGATTTTGTTTGGTTTTGAATCACTAATGAAGACTTTAAACATAGTTTTATGTTGTTGTTAAAGATACATTTCAAGCTTTTCACGTAAATAAATTCTTTTAAGCTTTATTTATAAATGCTCAAAAAAGATTTATTTCTGACAAATATAAGAAGTTGGATTATACATATAAAGTAAAATCTCATTAAGTATTCAAAGTTTTAGCCCTGTAACAAAGTATTTAGTTCATCATGAAAATATGTCAAAGTATTTTATATAAATCTGGTATATGATAATTTACAATCTACATTATGTAATAAGCATTTTGATATAAAATTTCCAGACTTTCAGAGAAATTTTGCTATTTCAGGACGAAACACTATCCCCACCCAGCAAGCGTTCGAAAATTGAACAGGACGCTGATGACTTTTTCAGTTTCCTACCGTCTACCCCTAAACGCACAAGAAATCCTTCAGGCACAGGAGAGCAAGAAGTAGAAGAATATTTGAAAGAGGACACCATTGACAGACAAGCAGATCCACTTGTATTTTGGAAAGAACAGTGTTTCAAATATCCGATACTATCTGAGCTTGCTGCAAAGTATCTGGCTATTCCTGCTAGCTCAGCATCTGTAGAGAGGCTATTTTCCATTGCTGGCAAGGTCTTTAGGCCAGATCGAAACAGACTGAACGATAACACATTTGAGCAGCTTATGCTAATAAAATGTAACGCTGACAAACTTTAATAAATTTACAGCGGATAAAATTAAGGCTGCATGTGTTTAGATTTGAATTTTGTATGAAGTTAAACATGACACTAAATGTAACCTAAAGACAGTGCTTTCTATCAAAAGTGTTTATAAATAAGAAATAAACAGGTTATGTAAAATGATAAGTATATTTTGTATTATAACTCTAAAAGTAATGCTTAATGTAATGCTAATGCAACCCAAAATAATGGTAATTTAATGCATTACTTTTGGAAATATGGGTAATGCTAATGCTAATTCAATGCACCATTTTGGCTAAATAATGGTAATTTAATGCATTACTTTTACAAGTAATGCTACCCAAATCATATCCTTAACATAGCTATGCTATTAGGATCTGAGGACGACAAATAGAAGGTCACTTTCTTGTGACCTATCCATCAGCCAATCAGAGCAAAGCTTCCACCCTCATGGAAGTAAATGTTTAACTTGTGAAAATCTATTTATATAGCTGGGATCCCAAACAATTATCTGCCATATATAAACTGTCAACAAACTCAGTTAAATTTATTTGTCAAAATCTTCCAAAATAATGAGATTTATATTTGTGATTAATATCTTTTTTTTCAAAATATCTAAGCACTTTCAATCTGCGCTAATAAACATTGTTATGCTAGAGAAGTTTACACGCTGTTTGAACATGCATTCTGTGCAGATGCGTCATAAGCAGCAGTCATTGGCTGAGATATAAATAAAATAGTGGGAATTCCAGGTTATCGATAAGACAGAAATGAATGCGTCGTCTTCAGATCTAACTGTATGGAGATCGTGAACTTCAGTCAGATTGAAGCATAAACTACAGAATCATTTTCAAGTGGCTTGGTGAAAAATGCGGGCTGGGTGAAAAATGAAGTCATTTTAATTTTGACCCTTAAGTTTAGCTATTTATCTGCCAAATTAGAATGATATCTTAAAGAGGCAAATGTTGTAACTTGTATTGCATCAAATTTCCAATTGAGTTAATGTTTGTTTCAATCCAATATACAGAATCTGACTTTTGCTCTTTCTGGCACAAGTACCAGCAACCTTTGATAGACAGTAATATAGGTTGCTATAAACTTCCATGTACCATTGATATTAAATCAATAATTCCAAGCTGAATCTTAAATCGTATGATCTGAAGAACAAAAAATGATGAAATATCAAACTCACCTTCCCATATATGCTTGAACACGGTTGTTACATCACAGTACTTACACTCTTTGTACTCATATTCATGAGTATTTTCATCTCCAAAAGGTAATGGTGGAATAGGAGATGTTTCCCCCTGGATAAAAAAAAATACATAATGTCTCAGCCAGTACATTCATTTACACACTGACTTTGGAAAAAAACTGAGATAAAACAATATAAATATCTTTCCGTGTGTCTGAATTAAGGATCAGCTGATAATTGGGTTATGTGGAATGTCAAGAATATAATTCTTCAACAAAAACATCTTAAAGTTGCACTTCAAAGTAGTGTATAGATATTTAGCAGTAAATCTATGTATACCGAAGTTTGTTAATTTCGCTGATCAATTATTGTTGATATTGTGTATATCATAGGGACTTGGTTTTTAAGTTTTCCACACTGTATACCTGTCTTAAAGCAGTGAGTATGGTAGTTGCTGGTTCAGATACATTTTTATCCCATAATGACACATCAGTACAGTCTAAACCATAGACTGGTGGAACTTCCTCCCTACATGGTCCTAGAAAACAAGACAGAGTTATAAGCAAGGTATCTCGTCTGAAATCATTCTGTATTTGATGTAACTGCTTGCATTTTATTTATCTGTTGAATAAAGTGTGACATCATACATGCAGCTGGATATGATAATTATACAAAGTGGTGACTCTACGTGCATCTAATTGTACTTCAGGAAAATTCAATATGTGTATAATTAAAGCAATAATAGTGTGTTTGTTCTGCATCATTCTCATTGTATGTGCATTCTGCTAATCAAACTTGTAGCTCCATTTCTCATGTGATCAGTAAATACCAAACCAGATCTGAACACTCAGATTACACAATGTTAAACAATATTCCATTAATATCTAGTAAAATCAGTAGAATATACAATGAACTTATTTTAACAAGGTTTCACCTGGCCAATTTATTTGTGTCTGTTCACAAGTGAAATAAACCCTGAAAAATGCATGTAATGAAACATTCAAACATTACATACCTTTTCATGAAGTGATAGCAGCAGTCTTTCAAATTTTTACAAACAACATTATTTATATTGTGCCATGACTCACTCAAATATCTACATTTTGAATGACAGAATGGGACTTTTGCAAAGAAAATATTCAATAAATAGTGGAATGGACACATCCTCCCTTTTAGAGTAAAATTAATAATAAAGGCTGTATCCAATCCATCAGTAACATTTGTCAATGTTACCAATATTCTCTAAAATGAGAAAAATTTTATATAAATAACAAATAGGCTAAATAAACTACACAAGCAACATAGGTGACCAGTGATATAATACTTACTTTTAAGAAGTCTATTCTTAACCCATCTATTCTGATAACGAGCATACCTTCTGGTGACTTTTTTCAATTCCTCAATACCTATTAAATAGGAAAACAATAATTCTTTAAAATGTAAATGGTACAAAAACTTTACCTGAAATAGCAAGGTGGTACACAGTACATAACTGATAATTCAATCCTGAAGGTGCATAGCTGCTAGTCAAAATAATTCAAGTGACGTCTTGAGCATATTCTGAGATATTTTTGTGTCGGTAAAAAATACACAGTATCTCTACTCGCGTACGATTAGACGGACTACGTAACTGCATACATAAGCCAAACTGCATTCCTAAAGTAACCGAATATTACACCTTGCAAAATTAAAGCAAGGCAGCTATACTCAACACCAGCTCCACATGCAAAAATGGAAATTTAATGCCTAGCTGCATTTGACTGACAACATGACGACGAAACGATGCACGTGTAAAGTGTGTCGATAGTACATGTTCATGCAATATACACAATTTGGATAAATTCGCAGATGTGCAAAAATATTTAAAAACTAAAAGTGTCAGGTTTCATTTTTTGTTGACTGTACTTTCTTTTGAAGCTTATACACATTGATAAACTGCACTCATTACAACCTTTTGAAAAACTTTTCCCTGCTCAGTTTTGTCTCAGTTCCCTGTGCAATACCGATAAGCTGTCAATCAATTAAATTATGATCTAAGATGACACATTGTAAATACATCTGACACTTATTCAAACTTATATCACACAATATTTGCAGATACAGATTTCACCTTGGCAACTGCTCACATGCTTTATGCAGTCTCTGATTGGCTTAAATCATGTATATGTGCAATATCAGGATGCTACTACTCGGACTGTACTAATTTACCTATATGACTGACAGGAAGAGCTGCCACAAGCAAGGTGCCGTCTGCTGTTTGAGTTGCAGAATGTATATTTCAGAAACTGAAGTAAGGTGCTTTAATTCTTTTCAAGATGTTAAATGTCCACTATAGAACTTGTAAATACAGTTTATGTGAATATTTTATGCACTGAAAACTTAGTGATTATGCAGATTCTGGACATTTTATTCAGAAAATAATGATAGGTGGTAACTGAATTACAGTAAAACTTCATTAACTCAAAGTCGCTCAGGGACGACATAAATCCTCGTGTTATCAAGGTCCTCGAGTTATCCTATTACCATGTCATTCATTCTGACATTGTGTAATAAATACTACTTGTGAAAATTCCAAACAACATATGATGAACGGCATCAATGATGTGCAATCAATCTTCATTATCTGGTCAATGTTTAGACAAACAAAATATTTACTACCACTTGCAAAACTGATTAGAGTTTCACGTATTCAGAACGCGTTAAAAAGTGACGTTACGATGTTCATTTCAGAAACGAAGTTTTACTGTATTATTATATTGTACTTAAAAATGTCTCTCCTTTTTATCTAGTTTATGTGGAAACAAATGTCATTAGCAAAAGGAGTCAATATTTGCACATCACAAAAAATATTATGCAGTATTTCTGGTTTCCACTTCTTCAACAGAAGGCCTGATAAGTATAGGCAGATAGTTACTTTTATATTATACAAGGCAACAGTGGGACTTTACAGTGGTTATGAGACAGCAACCTTAACCACTTCTTATTAGGATAACTCCAAAATAATCCATAAAAGTAACAAATACTTACCATTCTGAAGAGCTTTCTTGCCAACTTCCATCTGTCTGTCTTCTTCACTGAGAATCAAGTACTCATGAAACTCTTTAAAACCAATACTCTGGAATATACCCCTTGTGTAATCAGCTTCTCTGAAATATGTATACATTTATTAACAAGTTGGAAGTTAACACAGAACTTAAGTTTAACAAATAAAATATTTTTTTCATTTAAAGGCAAGGCATGAAGGACACATTCACAGTTAAAACCTTATCTGCATATCAGACCTTTACTTCTGACCTGGTATAACTACACAGGGTGTAGTATATTTTTATGATATTTCTGTAAAGTTTAGTTTAGACTCATTTATTTTACATCGATTACGATACAAGTTCTTACAACTTAGAATCATCATGCTCGATGACTGCTTCCTGGGTTTAATACATATTTCTGTTAACAACAAATATGGGTACACAATGCAGACAACAAATTTTGGTTATTTTTTGATAAAGTTCTTGTGAGTACCATAAACTTCCTTTTGTCTGTAAATGCACAGCCTTTCTTGGAATTTGTGACCTTACAAAATGTGTAACATTTTCTTTTTAAATAAAAACCCAGTGATTAAAAAGACATCTTCCTAATTTTGTCACTTACTTGCCTTCTTTAATCCTGTCCTCATTGTATTGTTTATGGAAATCTGTGAGTTCTTCTAACAAACCCAACTCTAACATTTTATCCACACGATCATCTAACCTCTTGTTCAAAACTAAAAAAAAAAAATAACTGAACTATGTTTAAAATTCCTGGATTCCTCGAACTTTCGTAACTGACTAAAAAACACTTATGAAGTACAGGCCCTAGAGAACTTGACATTTGATTCAGTGAGCAGAAAATTAACAGGATTTTTCTACACATACCCAATCATCTTGTAAAACAGTTTTGAAAGAAGCAATTATTTTGGTGTTGTTGATTGGATATCACTTTCTAAGCAAGGGTCCATGTATGCCTGTGTATGTGCACCTAAAAAAAACTAAAGGGGTTCATCTACTTATCATGCAAAGCTATCCTGTAAAGTTTGAAGGTCCTGGGAGCAGTATTTCAGAAACTGTTTTCAAAGTAAGAGCCCCTGTGAGCTTGACCCTCGACTTGTTGGGCTAAAAAATGATAGGGGTCATGTACTCATCATGCTGAACCATCCTGCAAAGTTAAAAGTCGTTCCTGAGTTACTGATCAGACAGCATTTTCAAAGTGCAGGGCCTCAGTGAGCTTGACTTTTGGCCCTATAAACCCAAAAACTTGCCAAACCATCCTGTAAAGTTTGAAA
This sequence comes from Cyclina sinensis, assembly GCA_012932295.1. NCBI lineage: Eukaryota > Metazoa > Mollusca > Bivalvia > Venerida > Veneridae > Cyclina > Cyclina sinensis. The sequence continues at coordinate 33,372,855 of JAAONU010000012.1, forward strand.
GTCATTTGTGCAGTTGTTCTTTAGTTACTGATAGGAAAATATTGCCCCCTGTGAGCTTGACTTTTGACACTGTGGACCCAGAAACAAAATAATCATTATGGCTAACCATCCACTGAAATTAGATGGTTGTGGGAGCAGATGTTCTTGAGTTATTGATCAAAGTTTTCAAAAAATGGACCCCCCCTTGACCTTTGACATAAAGGGCCCAAAAACAACAAAGTTCATCTACCCATTATGCCCAACTTAACAACTAAATCTCAAGTCTCTGTGCCCATGAGTTCTCAAGTTATTGATCAACAGACAAACCTACCAATACCTGCAAAACAATATACTTCCTCTTCATTGAAGAGGAGTATAATGAACATTGCTCAAGAAGAAAAATAAATCTCTTACAACAAAACGATACTTTTTTTGCCAAAAATTTAGTCAACCATCAAAAACAAAAATAATTTGTTACACCTGCTTTTCTTTCCATTAAAATGTTGAAATTTATAAGCTGAGTAGGAAGGTGTATGTGTTTCTGATATTAATTCAAGTAGAAAAATAAGTAAGTTCAAAATGACTGAAATCTTACCATCCTGTTGACACTGGAGCCAAAACACACAGCAGTCTTTGTACCTTAAAGGGCCACTCAGTGATGGCCCCTGCAACTCATGTCGTTGTGCCTTGTATACTTGTGACATGGGTATGCCATATTGTTCATATACTTCTAATGCCCTGTGATGCAATATTACACTATTTGTTATCTATAATTCAATGGCATTTCTTGAAAAAATTTCACTGTTACAAAATAGAATCAATAGCCATACCAAGTCTCATATCTCCATACCAACTTCAGCTTCAGTGATAGGAGCATGGCTGTCACAGTTCACAAGAGCACTTAGCATCTCTCTATGTTAATGTCAACAGTTTATTGTCATACAAAATGGTTGTTAAGCGTCTTAGCTAAATCAATAGCACCTGTGGTTTTCCACAGCACTAAAAGTATAAAATACATTTAAAGGTATGTGTGCATGGCTCCTGCTTCAGTACCTTGAGAATGTATTCACAATATTCTCTGTGGTATGGATTCTAAATTAATATTCTGCAATTCACTGCCTTAACCAGCCATGTTCATATATCCTGGATAACTTGATTTCTTTTTAAATTTTCAGATACTAAAATAAACAGATGATCAACTGTTGTCTACATCACAACAAAATTTCAGAGTTAGAAATTTGTAACTCCAACACCATAATGAAATCTACAGAACTATATAGGCATTCACTAGCATGAAACTGTACCTGAGAATTTTCCGTCTGTCATGTGGATGCAGTTTAAATGCTGACTCCGGATCTACTTCTTTCAGCTGTTCATGGAGTTCAACAGAGGTCATTTCATCATACTTGTCTCGAGGTATATTCTTAACAAAATCATCATCGTCATCATTTTTATCATCAGGTTGTTCATCTTTTTCTTTGCCTAATGATGATGACATTAATGCAGCCTCACTAAAATGGTAAGAAGGTGAAAATACATTTGTCTGAATACACTGGACAGTTTTGAATAATTGTAAACAATGTAACAAGAGTAATCTAAAAGTTTAATAAACTTCCCCTTTTATTATTTCAGTTGCTTTAACTAAAAGCACAAACAATACATCTAAATTCACTTCATGAAAGTAAAGCGTCCAAATCATATAAAATTATATTTCTTATCTGTGCTACTTAAATGCAATTTTTTTGTTAGTTTAGTAGTTTGAAGCACTATTTCATAACAGTCGAGAAAACTGATAAATGTTTACAAAATGCAGTATCTTTTTGAAATCTCTTTTAGTTACCTTAACAAAGTGATCAAAGTTTGTTTCACAATGCAACTAAGTTGCCTAAAAACTGGCAGGTTATTCTACACTCAATAAGTAAATTTTTGTTATTACCAGCAACCATGATAACTAGATGGGTGTTCAGTGGAACACTTGTGTCGCCCTTGGGTACTCAGTTAGAATAACTAAAAAGGTAAACAAGAGCCTGCTGGAAAAGAATGCATGCTAGTCAAAGTACAACAATACCTGTCCACAGACAGCATGCTCCACTTTTCTCAGTGCTGGATAATTAATTATAAGCCAAGTTAAACAAGAGGGCCAAGTGAAAAAAATTTGACTGGGGCAGGGCAAGTACCTAGTCATACAAGATGAAAAAAAAAATTGGGTCACGTAGTTATGTAATTAAAAAAAAAAAAAATTTGGGCCCCGATAGTGGGGGGTGTGTGTGTGTGTGTGATGGGAAGTGAAGTACCTATGTATTAAAAAAAAAAAAAATTGGGTCAGGTGGGCAGGTTGAGGGTGGATGGATTCCCATGCAGAGGGGGTGGGGGGTGGGGGGGGGGGAGTACTGACCCATCTCATGTCAGTTAATATTTTATTTCTAGGCTATTTTTTTCCCTATATATAAGTATAAGCAAAATCAAGTGACCCCTGGGGGTGGGGCTAACTGTGACCCCAGGGACATGGGTACCAACAATCTTTGCAGGGGTCTTGCTGGTGATCAAGTATTCCAAGTTTGAATGGACTATCCTTGACACTTTTTTAGACATGGACATAAAGAAAAAGGTTAACCAAGAAATTTTAACTTGAAAAAGGGGCATAACATTGCAAAAATAAATTTGAGGGTTATCTGCCCTTGAGAAATGGTGTTGTCTTAAGTGATACAATTGTAAGCATTACAACTGGAAAGTTTGATGAAGAAACATTAAGAAATGGCATAGTTATAGCCAATGTTAAGTTTTCATGACAAAATCCAAGTACAAAAAGGGGCATAACTCTGTCAATTGTGACCTTGACCTACAAATTTTGGTATCATCACGACCCTGTTGTCGTAAGCAATATAATTTGGAAGTTTGATGTTGAAATGTTAAAAAATGGCAAAGTTATTCCCAACGTTAAGTTTTCATGACAAAATCCATGTATAAAAAGGGGCATAACTCTATCAAATGTGACCTTGACCTAGAAATTTTGGCATCAACCTGACTCTGTTGTCATAAGCAATACAATTTGAAAGTTTGATAAGATAATGTTTAGAAATGGCAAAGTTATAGCCAACGTTAAGTTTTCGTGACGGACCGACGGACCGTCGGACCGCCGGACAAAGCGATCCCTATGTATCGCCTTTTCTTCGAAAGGGCGACACAAACATGAAGTGGTGCTATCTGACTTTTGAAAAGGTCCATTTCAGAAACAGAGGGTGTAAAATTAAACTAAGACTTACTTAACCTCCCTACTGCACCATTCTGAAGACTTCTCCATTTCTCCACTGACTTTCTTTACCCCTGGAAGAGAGGCAACTCTTGAAATATTTCTTTCAACTAATGAAGAAACAGTTACTTCCCTTAAATCTTATGCTTAATGACTACTATATGTTGAAGGAGAAAAATAAAATACACAAAAAAAATCTAAAATACTCAATACATTACCTTGCGATTTATTTTATAAATTCAGTTTTATGCAGTTACTAAACATGTCACAATTACTTATATGTTAAGAAATAAGCAATAACAAGGCGATCAGTAAAACCGACATATGCTCCCCGAAGCAGGAGCCAAAGGGACATGTGCAAGGCAAGAACATACAGGCAAAGTCATAAAGTGGGCACATTTTATTTTTCATAAATAAATAAAGATGTAAAGCGAATCTTTACCGATTATATCTTTTTCAGTCTGCAAGGGAGATAATTCAAAATCGGGGGAAAATTTTGATATGCTTTATGTGCCCTGCACTCATTCTCACTGCCATCTACCACTATGTTAAGTTTAAACTAATTATCAGCTATAGTGTCTAAGTAAACCTCCAGAAAACATTTTGTAAAAGGCAGGTTTTTAAAAAACCTTGCAAAACAAGGTTGCAGTTCCTCCGCACTGCACTACTGCTCTATGCCATGTACCAGTGTGTGAAGTTTAAAGTAATTATCTCATATAGTTTTCTAGTTATGCTCCGTACAAGTTTTTTTAAAATGGGAGATAAGTCAAAAACAGGGCAAAATAGAGTAATGGTTCTTTGGCACTGCAGTCTGTCTCAATGCCCTCTACCACTGTGTGCAGTTTAAACAGATTAAGTCCAAGGGTTTTCAGTTTATGCTCCGGACAAGATTTTTCTAAAAGGGGAGATTTTTATAAAACGGAGCAAAATAGAGTTATGGTTCTTTGGCACTGCACTCTGACTCAATGCCCTCTACCACTGTGTGTAGTTTAAACAAATTATCTCCAAGGGTTTTCAGGTTATGCTCAGGACAAGATTTTTCTAAAATGGGAGATAATTCAAAAACAGGGCAAATAGAGTTATGGTTCTTTGGCACAGCACTCCTTGGCAATGCTCTCTACCACTGTGTGCAGTTTAAACAAATTATATCCAAGGGTTTTTAAGTTATGTTCCGGACAAAATGGACGGACAGACGCACAAGGCGGCGACTATATGCTCTCCCTTAGGGAAGCATAAAAACAACCATAGTTTTTCCAAATCAAAATCTGATATAATGTTATATCAGATATTTGTTGATTTTAAAATCGATGAATCAGGTTTCACAAGATGACATTTTTTGTTTCTCAGAATCTTACAAGCTTCATAGCAGTGTATGATGAAAATAAAGTTTTTTCTTAAGGTGAAAAAGCATTTATCAGTTTTCTCTATGATTTTTTTCCTACAGATCTTTTTGAGTTGGTGCTGTAATACTGACTGCAAGGACATCATATGTACAGCTTTGTTGTCATGCCAACTATATGATTTTTACTGGAATCAAAGCTGAAGCCATTGTTCTTTTGACACACTTGAAAGGGTATCTCTTGATGATGCTATACAAATGTTACAGCTGAGCTCCAGACTTGTTGAAGTTAAAATTGTTAGTTTTTTACCCTCTCTTAAATACCAAGAAAAAAAAGAAATTAGTTAACTATGATGAAACTCTGTTCAACAGTGTCATTCAAGGTGATAAGTTGCAGCTGTAAATTTAAAATCTCAAAAGGACAGACAATGGTTACAACAGCCTCTAATTACCACTGAACTTCTTGAATTAACCATCTGATAGAACTTAAAATGGTAAAATGCCAAGCAGCTTCAGGTTAAAATGTGTAATAAAATCCAGCTTAGCCAGCAGTCACTTTCTATGAAAAAGCTGTTTAAAGCAAAGGTCCTAGCCCAAAAGCTCACAAGGAGCACGCTGTGCTTTGTGAGCTCAAAATACTATTTTTAAAATTGCTCAGTGACAACCAATCATGTCAATACACTGAAAGCAATTTCCTGTTATCACATAAGTAATAATTATCATCTAATCATCTTTCTATTACTATTCATTTACAACTTAGACATTTTGCTTATAGTCTTATTTAAGATAAAGGTTTGAGGACAAAATTCCCGCCTTTCACAGGATTTTCGGCCCAGATAAGGCTTTTATCAGATTTTCACAAAATTAGAGTTTTACAAATGTTTTACAGGTTCCACTAGGACACCTGATAGTTATCTTCTGTTCCTCTGGCTTAAAACAACTTTAACACTCTGCCTGACAAGAAACAGAGATAGTGACAATGGAATTTTTTAATTGAAGGTAAATGATAGAAGTTGTTTGTGTTTGCAAAGAATAGGTGTTACATGTCATTATAAGTCACCCTGCAGCAGTGTCTATGAAATGTGAAAAAAAAGAAAATATCAGTTAATTTATCGACTGTAATAAATGTTTTAGTTTGGAAGAAGACAATGGATTACAACAGATATGGCAAAGTGAAAAACACCTAAGACCAGTTATCTGTGATAATACAAATGTGTTGCATGCCAGAAAGTGCTACTATTGACAGTCCTTCATTTCATGCCTTGCCCCCTTCCCATGTAAGAAAGTTTCATGAAACATTCCAACCCTTAAACATTTCTTTGAGATAATGTTAAATGAATGCTCTTATGTTACAAGTTCATTATTGAAGAGATGTATGAAAGATATTTTTCATGTCAGATTTTCATCACCATAGCTGAAGCTGCAAAGTATCATCATCATTATCATCATTATTTACAACATAATCAAAAATCACCGTCATCACCACAATCATCATAGGTGATACAATAACTATTTCTAGAGAACCATTACAATATTTGTTTTAAAACTTAATAAAAAGACTTGCAGGTTGTATTATTTCTTGCCAATCATACATATATAACAAATATATAACAGACTTTCTTGTAAAGATATATTTTAATCATTTATACCTTGTAACTTTGGAAACTTGGTGGGTGTACTTGGCGTCTGTTGAGCAGCTCTCTTTACATCCTGTAAAGATAACAGCAAATTTTAATGACTAGCTCAATGTGTAAGTGAACTGGCTATTTCCACAGAAAACAGTACTGGTTTCAGAAATTTTCAATACAAGATTAAATTTTTTCTGCATTTGTTGAAATCAACAGGAGGCATTAAAATTATGGAACTTGACATTTCTCAACAAATGTAAAAAAACTTTCTTAAAAGTACAGCATAAAAATTACAAGCTGGAACAGCAAGAATGATGTCATATTTATTCTCATAGTCTCAATTTTCTTGGATCATTAGTGTCAAGTTCACCATAGTAAATTTCTTCATTCATGTGCAACAGTTCCCAAGGACCTTTCTTATTTCACATACATATAATCTTACTGCACCCAAATGGCCACAAGGGTATTCTAGACACTTTTAATGAGGTCATGACAGCACAGACTCCCACGAACCCACTTTAATGCCAAGGTGTGAGTTTAATTATGTAATATAGAACTGAGTCAATTGAAAACCCAAGGCATGTGCTGTGAAAACAACCTGTGAGAGATCAAATTGAGGTCATGTTTGTAACCTAGAAGATTTATTACAGGAAGTTTGTTATGTCTTGCTGAAAGTCTTGCTGAGTGAAAGAGGCAGAAATGTTTGTAACACAAGGGTCATTCATAAGTAAAGGGGCTGAATCAATTATCTCTATTATCTCACATCTGAAGACCTCAGTATCATATTATAAGGCTCAACAGTTTCATGTAATTTGTAATACAAGGGATCAAATACAAAGGATTAAAAGGGTTTAATCCAATAACTCCATCACATTTAAGGATGCCAGAGATGCAAAAAATAACTTATCACTCCAATACAACCAAGGGCAAAAAGCTCTGAATCATGCCACAGGAAGAGTAAAATAAAGATTTTTTTTCTTTTAAATCTATTCACAAATATTTTTGTCTTTTTCCCTAAGACATCAGTTTTCTTCATTTTATCATCGACTCAGTTTTCTTCATTTTATCATCCACTTTCATGTCGTTCTTTTTATGATATTCATGGAAAAATACCAACTTGAAAATTAACTTATTCCAGATGGGAGAAATTTGTTTTTCATTTAAGCCTACATTGTTGACTGTCAAAATTTTTTTTTTATGACTCAACAGTTATGCATAGTCAGCCAATCCTTTCTATGGCATCAATATTCCAGAAAAATGTTAATCAGTTTCTCCTGCATATGTATTCCCTACTAACAATGTAAAAACAACATAAAATTGTGTCATAAAAGTGACAAAAGTATATGCCACCTATTACTACAGCATTTCATTAAATGCTGTAATTAGTAATACAAGTTTATTGCCACTTAAATCAGTTGATCAGATTGCAACTTCTGGTTTTAGAGCATCAGTGCATGGCATTTTTTCCACACCACATGGAAGTTTCATCAGAACCCAAAGAAAATGATTGGGAACAAATTTACAGGTATCTCCAGACATGGGAAAATTTCACTTTAACTGGAGTGTAACTAGTCTGAACATAATTCACATAAAAAAATTGTGTCTGCTACTCAATTTTTATTAACAAAATTTAGAAAACCCTGCTCTTGAAGTCATTAGGCTCACTGAGATACCTCAGGTTGCATGGAATCTTGTACAAAGCCAATATTTCATTATTCTAGATTTGAACTTTGTCTTATTAACAAACATCTTATTTCAGATCAACTATTTATGGCAGAGCATTAACAGGCAAACAGAGTCAAATGTGGCCTGAATGCTATGAAAATTGTTTTTTATTTTCCAAGACCTACATTGGTGTCGATTAAACTGACTCTTCTCCTTAGCAAAGTGGTCAAGGTAACTCACTGGTAATTTACTTAACCTCTCAGAGACTGAAAATCATGGATGAAGCCCTGCTACAAATCAATGCCAATTATGTGAGAAAACGGGCAATTTATATGGGAATCTAGAATAATTCTGGTCCTTTTGAGGAATGATGGTTAGGTGAACTGTCTACCTGATATAATTTTGACAGAGGGTGTTATCTAAACTACAAAAAAATTAAGATGAGATTTTAACATGAATTGTAGAGAAAGTTCTTACAACACTTGACACTCTATGGCTTCCTGAAATTCTGTCCAGAACTCATCCTAAAAGATTTAAAGATTTTCTTTTGTTTTTCCTTTAAAAAAAAAAATAACCCTGGGGTGGAGCCAATTATGATCCAAAGGGCATATCTGAACATCTTTAATAGAGGTCTACTAGACAATGATTCAGAACAATTTCTGAAGTCTCAGCCTTATGGTTTCTAACAAGATTTTTAAAGAGTTTGTCTATGTAACTCCAAGTAAAACATCTGACAACTAAGTCAAAACCAAAAATGACCAAAGGAGCACAGTTTAAAAAAAATCTCAGTAGAGTTCCACAAGACAATGTTTTATTCCAAAATTTTAGAACTCTTGGACTTGTGGTTTCAAACAAGAAAATTTCGGTGGGACCAGTATGGACAATATTTGAACAATCTTGGTAAAAGTCCACTACACAATGATACACAACATATTTCAGTACTCGGGGTAAGATGGTTTAAACAAGAAGATTATTACTGCATTCAAATTGCAACAGTAAAACACAGACCTCCATGGAATGGTATTCTTTGAACAAATCTGAGTTTCATACTTGAAATACCCCTTCCATGTTTCATTTACTTTTAACGAAGTGGTTTAAGAGAAGATGCTGTTAAAAGCAAAAGCTGATGTCAGACAAGGAACACAGGGTGATCACAACAGCTCACCATGAACACAATATGCTAAGGTGAGCTAAAACCTAATGCACTAGACTACTGATTCAAAGAACAGACTCCATGACATCAGAGGCTGTGGTCATCAAAGCAGGTGTGCACTCAACCATAACAATGCATTCTAGGTCACAAACAGCTTCTTGTTCACTCCTTTTGATCAATGGAAACAATTACATATGTTACAGAGACAAAAGCTCCTTAGTCATATCACATTAGCATGCATATTATCTACCATTAATATTTCGTTTTACAGCAGATCCAATATGTTACAATGCCATGAAAATCAGATCAATGCAGTGTAACATATTGTAATTAAACTTGGAGTAATCTGAGTCACATCTCCTGTCATCTCCAGTCAGGCCACAGAAAACTGACAGAACAACTGAATTTAATTTTCCCTACAACTTTTGAATTACAGTAAATCTATAGTGCAAAAAGTTTTTAAAAAACAAGGCAGTCTGAAGGACAGCTAAATCCCCTTCCGCAGCAGACATGAATATGTACTTCTTGACCTTGATGTTGTGCCATGCATATTATAAGCACATAGTCTCATGATAGTAATTATTTGTTCAAAGTTATTTAAAATCTTCTATAAAGTCAAAAAGTTATGGAGAACATTTAAGCTTGACCTTGGGGGTAGCAACCTGGAAGTTGGGTTCTGCACATTGTGTCATGGTGGTGATCGTTTGTGCAAGGTAATAAAAAAACTTTTTGAATGCCAAATTAGTAAGTTATAGAGCAGACGTGAAATGTGGATATTTGACCTTTAACTGTGGCCATGACCTTGTGGGAAGCAACCCAATTATTGCGCCCTGCACATCGTCTCAAAATGGTGATCACTTGTGCCATGTTATTAAAAAAAAAAAATCAGTGGTTTAAAAGCTTGATAAAGCTTGCTTCATGCCAAATTTTGAAATTCTAGGTCTTGTGGTTTCAGACATGAAGATTTTTAAAGATTTTCTTCTATATTGTTATTTAAAACTTGTGACCCCTCAGGCGGGGCCAATAGTGACCCCAGGGACATTTTTCTAACAAACTTGGTAGAGGTCCACTAGACAATGCTACACATCAAATATCTAAGCTCTATAACTTACGGTTTCTGACGAGAAGATTTTTTTAGATTTTCTTATATAACTCTATGTAAAACTAGTGGCCCCTGGGACGGGGCCATTTTTGACTCAGAAGCCAGGATTTGAACAAACTTGGTAACGGTCCACTAGACAATGCTACACACCAAAAATCTAAGCTCTATAACTTACGGTTTCTGATAAGTAGATTTTTTAAAGATTTTCCTATATAACTCTATGTATAACAAATGACCCCCGGGGCGGCCCCCCCCCCCCCCCCCCCCCCCCCGATAATAAGAAAGCATGGTGACACTATCAGACTGCCCTATCTACAACAAGCTGGTTCATTCATAGATTTTTCTCACAGCAGTGAGAAAAAATTTCTGCAAGAAGAATAGCATGTGTTCATCTATTAATCACAAGAAAAATGTGGCTGACTGACATCAGGGGAGCTGTTTAAATGCTACTCAGACCCTTCTGGGAGCTATTAAATCATCATGTAACCAGGGTGTTAAGTTTTAAAATTGTGGTGAAGAGATGTTGATGGGCTGATAAAAAAATGTTACATATATAACATTTGAAAAGTGAAAGCAACATGCCACAGGAAGTTTCAGATTAAATCCACATTAAATTTATAAAAATTCACATTTTTAAGATGTGTGGGGCACTTTGTTTTCACAGTAACTGATCAATGACCCTGTCTATGAATTTGTGGCAACAGCATTATACTAAATTTCTAACCAGTAACCTCAATGAATGATTTGAGCACAAACTGCTGTAATATTAATGAACATTTATAGATGGCCATTTTAACTTTATTTCTGTAATCTGCTTTGAAAGTCATGGCAGCAATATGGCAAACATAATACAGTAAAGTTCATGCTTATATTATATAATTACTTCAGAATCATGTGAAAATCTAACATACAGAACAGATAAGACCAGCTATTAAGACTGATTTGTTATTCAGACAACTTTCAGACTAGTCTTCTGACTGGGAGTTTACTGCATAGAAAAAGTATCATTAACTGACTGGTTTCATAAATCCATGAATATGAAGCAATTAAAGATTATAGATGTTTTGAAGACACAGTGGTGGAAAATCTAGAAATTCACGATAGAGAGGGCACACAGGGGGTCCTCCCCTAATAGTTATAGTTTGGTGGAAAATCTAGAAATTCACAACAGAGAGGGCACACATGGGGTCCTCCCCTAATGGTTATAGTTTGGTGGAAAATGGTGGAAAATCTAGAAATTCACAACAGAGAGGGCACACAGGGGATCCTCCCCTAATGGTTATAGTTTGGTGGAAAATCTAGAAATTCACAACAGAGAGGGCACACAGGGGGTCCTCCCCTAATGGTTATAGTTATCATAATCATTGTGTTTTATCATTAATGTTCTTGCATAACAATGCAATATTCTTAACATCATCAAAAAGTACATTACATATTTATATCATTTATACAACATGAATTTGCTATGCATTTGTGGAGTAGCAGACTCATCTGCTAGGGGGGTCTGGCAAAACTGTTTATATTTTCAACATAAAATTGTGGGTCTTGGTATATATCTGGGGCTTAAGCTCAATCTTTTTAAAGCAGATAAAGGATGTTTATTGTAACATGAGTACTTTTTGCATCTGTAGTAGCAACAACAGCTATAATTTACCATGACTACCATACAGCACTCAAGCTAGGAGTTAAGAAGGGCAGGGTGCTGCTAAAAAAAAAGGCTCTTGAAACTTCAATGAAAGCATGAAAACTGTAAAAGGAGCATTCATAGATTTATAGATTCTGAATCAAATTATATCTTTATATACAGTCATGTAATACTGATTTATAGAATGTTTTTTCTCCTTCATCTTTTTGGTACCTTTTAAATTCCAGACCAATGCTTGTTTACTTGTAAAAATCCACAAGAAAAATTAATGTGTAAAACCATACTTCAGTCTGAAAGTGCACAGCAGGGTACCAAAGAAAAAGGCAGGGAGCACAAAGTTGCAGGGTGTTGCACCGTGCTTCTTTGTACCAGTTGAAGCACTGCATTATTTGTTTTCATTATCTGAATCTACAAGTCCTCTTTTCTTCTTTTCCAATTAAATTTTCTTCCATTTCACTTAGTGAAAAGAATTTCTTTAGAAAAATACTTCTTTTATAAAATCAAGAGATACTGAACTATTGCAGAAAGCAAGACATTGTCAACAAACAGCAAGGTCTTGCCCCTCCTCATCTTACTATCAATAGTTCTATTTAACACATTTTATTCATAAAATACAATGAAAGATTCACTTTTTTTCCATATAAATATAAAGGTTCAACCAGTAAAATGAACCCTTCATCTCACATTGTCAACAAAGAGGGAAATTTCACATTTTTACTTTTTAACTGATTAGGAACAAGAGGGCCATGAAGGCCCTTAATCACTCACCTGTGTCCCATTGCTAAGGGGCCATAACTCTGGAACCCATGATGAGATAATGTTGGTTCAGGAAATGAGATCAACCATATTTGAATTTGACTAGAGATCATAAAGACAAACATTCTAACAAGTTTTCATGGCATTTGGACAACAACAAAATGGCCTCTAGAGTGTTAGCAATGTTATTCTTTGTTTTGACAAGATGACGTAGATTTTGGCCTCTAGAGTGTTTACAAGGTTTTCCTTAGATTTGGCCTTGTGACCTAGTTTTCAACATGACCCGTATTCGAACTTCTTATAAAGACGATCATTCTGATGAAGTTTCATGATAAATAGGTCAAAAATGTAACCTCTAGAGTGTTAACTGACCAATTGGAGACAATGGATAAAAGCCCACAGACAACGGACATCGAACAATCCTAAAAGGTCACCCTGAGCTGTGCTCAGGTGAGTTAAAAAGTCAATCATTAATAAATTATGTGATATCATTTTTATTATTTTCTGAAAGTGGGAAATCATTCTGAATTTTATTTACATCAGTCAGGCAGTTATAGGGATGTAAACTGGTAAAGCTTACTTTCATGATATCAATAAACAGACCTGATAATTAAATGTAACACAATAAATGCATAAGTAATATTTAACAGAGCGACAGTTAAGACTTACTTTTAACTTTCTTAAAATGAAACAAATGTAACATTTTGCCTACTCTACTTATTGTCAATATATCTGCCTGCTTTTCTGCCAGAGTTTTTCGAACGTCCTGGTATCTTTTAATCATCAGGCTTGCTTTTATTTGAATTTTATTCAAGTGCAGCCATGACTTATGTCAGCAAAGTCAGTTCAATTCAGAATGTAATACATTTATTACAATCAAATAATTTTTAAATGAAAAGAAGTTTATTAAGATTCATAATTTGTAAATCAAAGTTAGATTTTAAAATCTCAGTTTTCCTAATACCTTCTTTTTACCCATTTTCAGAACTGTTTAAAGGCTTATAGGTTATTTAACAATTGTCTGTACCATTCTGAGAGGTATTTGGATGAGTTTCTTAGTTGAGAAAGCCTGTTAGATGAGAAATTACATGTCTTGGTAAACAACTGCAATGTAGATATAGAGTCGTTGTGAAAGAAACAGACAGTAGTTGACCAACTTACAGCAGAGAAACCTATTTAAGATTCAATTCAACCAGAATTCTTCAAACTACCTTAGGTTTCAAGCCAGAGTAAACAAATGGACTATGATCTATGTTATTAGTTGCAGGGTGACTTAATGAAAATAATAAAAATGTTCGTAATTCTTATTTAAAATACATATTGTCCTAATAAAATTTTAAAGATTGCAATTTTACAAAATTAGTTTATTACAAAATTTAATGTTCTTTGGACCCAAGCCTTTTATTGATACCTTTTAAATTTTGTGTAATGGGCTACATTTAAGATTTTGCACAACAACGACGACGACACAGCTATCAGAATAGCTCGACTTTTTCTTCAAAACAGATGATCTAAAAATCATGCAGTTTAACAAAACTATGATAATAATTATAATACTACTACTAATAATATAAACTTCAAAACATCTGTTTTTTAATGAGTATTTTAGTCAAGTTCTAAGTGGCTCTAAGTGTGTCCTTGATTAAAGTGATACAGAGGGAACACAAAAGATTCACACATTATATCAGAATAGCATGCACCCACTACAGTACACGCAGCGCAGACTTTAAGTGGGATATTGACCTTGATCCAGGCCAACTGAAACTTGAGGACTTTTCATCCCCAACAAACTAAATAAACTAAAGTCCAATTTGGGGACATCAGTCATATAGGCAACTGAAGCACTTTCTCTAAAATTCAAGTTTTTCAGCTTTAATAACCTATAGTTGTTTCAGTCACTGTAAACACCAAATAAGTATACTTGTATTCAAAATGTCTGGAGGATCAATCCTCAATAATGAGTTACATTTTTACTTACAATCTGAAAAAAGTTCGAGCAAACACAAAGTGGGAGAGTGTTGTGAGGAAAGGCTAAAACTGACTGTAATGAACAGAGTTAGAACCATACAGCCTATCTATAGAATCTTAATCTGCAGTTTTTGCTGCTTGTTCACCTAGTTTTGAAAGTTGATAAATGCCAACCAGAAGATCAAGAGTGGCATAGCAGCATAAAGATGATAAGCATTTTGATGTCTTTTTTATATCACATATTACTTGATCACAACATTTGACTGCTATGTTGATTTTGTCATGTTGTGGCTGAAATATGTTAAAAATCTTCACTAGCTAGCCAACTGGGGATGGAGGCACAGACCCTAAATGCCCCTAGTAAATCCACCACTCAGAAGGATTAACAGACAAACAAACAGAGAGCCAGCAAAGTTGTACCTGCAACAAGAATGTTTCCATACTCTCAATGCAACACCTGCAAGCCATTATAGTAAATAAACTTTTCAACTCAAAATAAGTACAAAATAGTACTATTTGTAAACAGATGATTCACTTTGTGTGAAATGGGAAACATTTTCGAACTCTAACATTCTAAATACAGTACAAGTTGTGTGTGAATTTTGCTTTTTCGTAGATCTCATCACTAGAAAATATAAAGTTATATCCTTAAAGGAAACAGATCCTGGTTGAAGTCAGACAATCACTCAAAACTATGATTCTTCATGAGAATGATTAAGTTTTGAAACATAACAGTCATAAATATGAAATCATAATCACTACAAAAAATAGACACCTAACAAATCCATTGCCAGCTATTAGCAGAAAGATAAAGAACTTTCAGGGTCAGAGGGGTGGTAGAGTCCAGTTTTTTATATGTTGGGTGGGCATGAATATTTACATTAAAAGTCAGAATGGTATTGTGGCTAAAATTTGAAAGCTTGAGGAAAAAGAATGTCAGTGTCCTTGACATTAAATGCCAGAGTAGTAGCAGAAGAGATAGATGCAATGTGTGGGAGTTTCCTGCAGTTCTGTGACCTTGACCTTTCAACTAGGAAGACAATACTACCTGCAGATTGATTGTTTAGATGAAGATTAACCTTTGAAACCCTGAAAAAGTTACTTTTAAAACCCCTGAAAATTTTCAAAATATTTCATTTCTAACTTAAAAACGGTACTTTAATGATTCAAATTCTTATGTGTATTTTTTCCTGGCCCCTTCTAACCCAGTCACTTGCACTTAAACCCATTGTTGAAGTTGTTACAATATTTTTTATTTAACTTATTTACTTTTTACATTGATTTTTTAAACAATTTTTTGCAAAACTCTATCACTACTTACTGGGTTCAAACCAGTGCATGCAAGGAAAATGTGAAACACGAAAAGTCATTGGACACTCTCATACCTGGAAAGATCTGAACTAGCAACCTCTGAGGTGAGTTACTGACACTTTACCCCTAAACCACAGTCCTCTACCTTAACAATTCAGGCAGGGAGTCAGCGCAACCCCTTGTTTCTATTTCAGCTACACTGATTAATTTTAGATCAATAACAACTGAAAACTTGTATTATGGCATTAGGTCTACAGACACCACATACTAACATTAATGAACAAATCACCTTCAAAGGCTTTTCACTTTTACTAATGGTACCAGGTAAGAACTGGATGGACTGACCGACATATGGCCTTTGTCCACAGACACACCCAATACTCTGGCTTGGGTTTGAACCAAACACCTTCAGAGCTGTGTGGTCACTGGACTTTAGAGCTGTGATCACTGGACAAAAGACCTAAGATATAATTTGATTTTAACAGAAATCAAATATGTTTGGCCTATTAACTCATGTTTTATTTAATTACTCATAAATAAGAATGAAGCAAACACACCTAACAGATTGACTGAATGAGAAAAAAAAGGAAGAAGGAAGTTTTGTTTGTCAATTATAATAAGTAAAAAGGTCAAGTTTTAAAGGAGAAAAAAGTGAAGGAAAAATGTGAACTAGTAAGTCAGCCAATTAAAGATAAGTTTATTTTACTATGTAGCACAAAGATATACTTGATAATTTTATGAATAAATAATAATAATAATACACTTATTATAATGTTCATAAAAATATTCATGCAATACTTATCAAGCAAAGAAGTGGTTTCTTTTACAAATCATTAATAAATAGCATATATACAATATTTCCTCTATAAAAACAAGAAATTTTATAAGTAAAAACAATGTTCATGTAAGTTGGGTTATAGGGACCCCTCACCCAATCCTTTTTTATCACTTCCATATGTCCCTTAGGTCTCCTATAGTTCATGCTTGACTTTTCAAACCCAGGAATACCAATTCCAGTCAAATTTCATCAAACACATCAGGCAAAACCTGTCCATCTAAGGTCCCTCCCCCTACATGTGATGATAATTGACAATGATTGACAGCTGTATTCACATTTCTGAAACAGACATCAAGTGGTGTCAATTTCACTGCTGGAACTACTTTCCCATGCATTGAACATGTTGATTCTTTTTGGTTCATTACAGTATCAGTTTCATCTCATTTGAAGCCTACTAGTCCTTCACTTTTGATGCTAATACACAAAGGTGAAAAGCTAATCATAAATCCATGAAACCCAAAACTGCATTCCCAAAGAAAATATTTGTTTGTTTGTTTTACAGTAAATCAAGCAGATGGAAAAAGGTGGTTGAAATCAATATGTTTTATGAGTCTGCTGTTCAGGTCACTTCACCCCAAGTGCACCCTGACATGGGATAATACATCACTGGCCTAAAACTGGTACTCACTGTTTTTGAGCACCATGCAAAAGCTAAATAATAAGAAAGTAATTCTGCCATCTCTGCTTTTTTTAAATTAAGTCTTAGAAAGTCTATAAGAGCTGACACTCTGGCGATGAAAACTGGCATTTGTCAACATTTTGTAATTGTTAGGAAAGAGAAGAAAACATAAAAGAAAATTTACCTAGGTTCTGTGGTCGAGACTTTGATACCTGCCATTTCTGTCTTTAAAGTGCCTGATAACTAAGTTTCAAGATTTTATTTAAGAATGCCAACTAGTGGTTTTATAATACCAGCTAGTGATTTTAGACAGCCAGATAGTGGTTTTTATGTCTACTTGTGGTTTTAGAATGCTTCATAGTGGTTTTAAGCCTGCTAGAGGTTTTAGAATGCCAGATTGTGATTTAACCTACAGTACCACTAATACTGTTTCTAAGCTGTATTTTCTTCTAAGTTCAAATCAGTGATGATAAAGATACTCTAGACATTCCTCACAGTATCTAAAATCAACTACCAGTATGCAGTTATAAAATCACTTACTTCCAAGAATTGTGTCTGTGCTTTAGACAGACTACAAGGAATGGATCTACGGTCAAGCAGTAACACGTTAGACTGCCAATTAACCTTGAATTTCACCATAACCACTTCTTTTTTTGTTACCTTTTTCTTGCATGCTTCAGTGTAAAGTCTTCTTGACTTCACGTAGACATTGTATAGATTTTTAGCATTTTCTTTACTTATCTCAACCAGTACAGCTGGAGTTTCTTCATTATCCTTTGCAAAATTTAGGTGCGGCAGCCTCAACTACCATGTTACTAATTTAACTGCACTCCTACCAACCTTTGGCTAAAAATTTTTCTAATTGTTACCTGTCAATCAATTATAAACTCATTAATTTGCTATTTACATTTTAAACTTAGTAAAACTTACATGAAGCAATCTTATGAAATCTTTATTTCAGGTCAGTGACTGATCTCACATTTTATGCAGCTTCTAACTGGCTGAAACTACTCACAGCAGTAGGATGCAGCTACCAAGCATTTCTATCATCACTTATTTGACTGTCAAGCAGTGCTATGACAAGCATTGTATGGTCTTGTCTCTGACGTCAGAGAATGTATATTTCAGAAACTGAAGAGACGAGCTTTAATTTTGCAAAACATAGTAACAATTAAACAGTATCAACACTGAATCATGATTTGCTTTGGTTAAGCTGTAGTTAAATATCCTCTTCAGTTAGAAAGCCAACCTAACCATTTCTTCAGCAAAGGACCAGTACTAGCCCTAATCCTTCCTTAGAAACTGTCAACCTTCTCAATGTTCATGGTAAGTAGTGGGGTGAGATTTAGTGATTACAAGTCAGCAACATGAACCATTTGACCATGGAGGTGGCTGGTGGGTTACTACAACTGAAACTACAGTATTCAAAACTGAACTATTAAAAACATATTGTGTAATTAAACATAGTGCTGACTGATGAAAATGAAACTTACTGTACCTCTTTATTGACAAGGTGTCTCCATAGTAATGCCTCAATGTAGTAGTTTGTCCCGCCTACTATGACTGGTGTCTTCTGCTGTTCCAATAATGAATCTATCTGATACATGTATCAAGGAATACATCTTTGTTAACTCATCTAAGTGCAACAGAAAAACAGAAACTGAATTATTCAAACAAACTGAATAACTTTTATACCTCAAAGTAAATATTTGCAGGCAAAACAAACTTATTCACATGCAGTTTTTACAGAATTCTTCTGACCATGGCAGGCTTAATAAGATTATGAATCTTTATGCAAAAGAATGAAGGCTACCCCAACTGTGCCAGCTTTTATCAGTGGTCTGAACAAGTTTTATAGATTTTAAACATTCAACATGAAATGATTAAGATCTTTATTAAAATCTTGTTTTCTTTATTATCTTTTATAATTTTGACACGCACCTGCCTAGTATAGTCAGTATTGACTTTTGGAGTAATAAGTCGAAATTGAAAGAAACAAGAAAGAAAATCACTTCTTTCAATATCTTTTCAAGACTACTAGTATTTGGGGGCTGTTTTTTCCTTATCTTTTTTTCAACAGCTTTAATTATAGTCAATGACAGATGACTTTTGCAAGACACAATTCACATAAATTTACGTACATTTAAAAATTTTCAGAATCTCCTTTTAACATTTTAAAAAGGATACAATAGGTACAGCTTGGTCTCTATAATCAACAACAGTGCTGTTTTCTTTCAGTGGAGATAAAAAATCTATCATGTGATGTCTGCAGATCTGTCTTTCCTCTGGTGTTGCCTTGTTTGTAATAATATCTAAACCTTTGTACAACTGAAACAGATACAAACATAGTTCATCATATAAGCTGAGTAGGTCAGCTACTTAACAAAAATAAATGTGATGATAGTATGCCTCAAAGGCTGAAAATATTGGCTTTTGGGGATAAAGTTTTATTCATTTTATAAGTGCAAACCTAAACAGAATAAATGGACATTAGCATTTGAACCTCAAGAGTTCAAATGAGACAGATATGTGAGAAACTTGTTAGTAGCATATTTTTAATTTCTATGTTCAATTCAATAGTATCAGGTTTTTTTTTTTTTTTGCTTGGGGGGTGAGGGGGTGGGAAACTCCGAGCAGATCCTTGTTCTACTGGTACAGCACTAGACCAATAATCCCAAGATAGATGTTTGAATGCCCTGTTTGTTCACTAATGATAGTGATGGTTTTTTTGTTCAGACCTAAAATCAAGGTTCCATGTATCAGTGATACATGATAAGCATGAATGAAAGCCAGATTGTTTCTGGTACCAAGACTTGCCCTATTCTCATCCTGTATTTTATCCTCAAAACCTTGAATGGCTTAACTTTCCTGGAGGCAGTGGTCTCTCGGTCAAAGCATCAAACTGTCAAAACTGATCATTATATCATAGGTTCAAAGAAAAAATCATGTATCTAGGGCAGAGCTCCAGCCCAGGAATACATACTAGGAGGTCACATGCTAATACATCACTAAATACAGACAACTAATTACCCTAAGTATTGGTCCTTTGACAATTACAAGCAGTAACAACTATTATCTGCTTGGAGAAATTTTAACTGTTTCACAAAAATTGTACATCTTGTACATCTGTTGATAGATCTTTGATTGACACAGTTACAGGAGGTTGATAGGTGACTGGCTGTACTTCAATCTTTTGTAAGATATCAAGGACAAATGACACATATTAATTATTTGGTGTGAGTTTAAACTGGGACTTACTATTAATATACGGTCCCTGGCTTGCTTATGAACAAACTCTTTAGTGACATGGTTAGTGTCCGATTTCACCCAGGAGATAGGGGTTCGCAGGTGACTTTAGGATTTTTCTATATTGTCAGTGAGGATAATTTAGTGTGAGGGTTCCAGCCAGAGGCTGGAAGTGCAGATCAAGGTTCAAAGTTGCCTGGTTCCAGAATCTTAGTGAGCAGTTGAGATAAGGCTACTATAATGGTGGCAATGGTGTTCCACGAATCTTCGCCTAGTGCCTATGTGCACTAGAAATGCAGGGTTAAGTCCTTTGCATAGCTGGAGTACTCTGTATGAAGCTGTACAGTCGATACCTGACTCTAGAAGGTTTAAGAGGGGAGGGAAGGAGTGTATTGGACTGGACAGATATAGCATTTCTAACAGCCTCACTGTTGGGCTAGCTCCTTAGGGACATGGTTAGAGTGTAAGACTGTCAGCTTGGTTCAATCCTCACTGGTGACTGTAGGATTTTTCTACAGGGTCAATCTTCATCAGCACTAGAAACAATATACATATACAATATACCCCGGTTCAATCCTAACAGGTGACTGTAAGATTTTTCTACAGGGTCAGTCAACCTTCATCAGCGCTTAGAAGAAACAATATACATGAACGATATACCCTGGTTCAATCCTAACAGGTGACTGTAGGATTTTTCTACAGGGTCAATCATCAACCTTCATCAGCGCTTAGAAGAAACAATATAACAACATAAAACAATGACTAAATGTAACCCTGTGCAGAGTATGACTACCCTGTGTAGAGTATGACTAATTACTAGATCTAAGATTTCTCTACGGACAGAGCTTTGTAAATTGGCTATTTAATATCCATACAAAAAGATATCTATCTAAAATTTGGTTAAAAAACATTCATATCTCTGAAACTCCTTGTTTTATACAAAATATACCTTAGTTTATGTAATACCTATTCATTCGAAGCTCTGTTCAGAGAAAAATCTTAGATCCGCGGCCAGAACATCTTAGATCCACAGATAGAACTTAGATCGGTAAATTGGGTAATTAGTCATACCGCCCTGTATACGTATCAACTGATGAAATTTCTAAATTCCTGTGGTTTAAGTGAGTTTCTTCAGAATGCAAGACTGTATTACCTGAAAACAATGATATTTTTTCTTATTCAGATAGTAAGCCAGATGAGGTATGATGGTTCTTTCTTAAAAAATTGTTCTTGAAAATATCACTTATCATGATAGTCCAAAATATTTAGACGTATACCGCAGATTTGAAGCTATTTTTTACATTGGTCAAATCCGCTATAACTATAATTCGCATTTTCCGACAAATGTAAAACTGTAAAAAATGAAAATGCGAAGTCTTTCATTGAAGGAATATTATCATGACATCTCTCTTACAGATATTTTTATGTTGTTTTGTCATTTTCTATTCGTTTGTCAGTAAAAAGATTGAAGCTAATGCTATTTGTTAGACGTAAAATAAATGTTCTTGTATCTTGTTTGAAGCTTAAAAACTACTTCCAGTTCGAAAATGTGCTCTATCCGAAATTAATGCAATGGCAATGTGTAAAAGTGATAAAATTTTTGGCGTGAAGGATAATACCTGCATTGCATCTGCACTAATAACTTCGCCATTAAATAATTTTGCTAATTCGAGCGACAACTTTGTTTTACCAGTGCCTGTGGCACCAAGAATAACAACCACAGGGTTTCTCATGGAGGCCGCCATGTTTCGCCTAACTGTAGAAACACAAAGGGAGATAACTCTGAAAGTATATCTATATGACATAAAAGGCATTGGTATTATATACTGTTCACAAATAGTAGGGGATATCGTAGGTCATATTTTTATTGCAAGTAATAAGAAAACCCTTACCTTTTGATGTTTATTTAATCATTTAAACAAATTCATTCACACATTTTAATTAAAAAATTAACGTCTTCATGACATTTTTAAGTACTTTAAACAGCGTCCAAATTCATTACGTTAACGTCATAATTTTCACGCGCCCTCAGTCAATAACGAGTTGGACTACCTCTGTTGTCGCAACAAGCTATGCAACGACGTCTCATATTCCCAATAAGACGACTGATGATGTGCTGAGGGATTCTGTCCCACTCGTCCTGCAGCGCCGCCGGCACCGAGCTCACGTAACGTTTTGGAATGGGCCCTAGCGTTATATATATATCATCCTGGAAGATGAGTTCTTGGCCATGACATTGAGGTAAGGGGACAACATGCGAAACCAGCATGTTTTTACGGTAGTGCTGGCCAGTCATACGGCCATGGCACACATGTAGCTGTGTTCTGGCAGTCATAGTGATACCATCCCATACGATAGCGTACGCACCCCGCCCATAACGGTCGTGGGCTACCCTAGCAGCGTCTGTAAAACGTTTACCTGGGCGACGCCAAACTCTTCTTCGACCATCATGAAAATCTATGTTGAATCTGGATTCGTCACTGAACATCACATGTGACCACTGTTTAAATATTCCACCAACGCTGCTGTCCACACCACGACAAACGTTCATGACGATGCCTTGCTGACAGCGGCAAAACAACTTGAGGGCGCCTAGCGTTAAGGCCGTCTGGGTAAAGGCGATTTCTGATTATCTGTCTCGAGACATTGACCCCTCTGACATGTCGAAGGCATTGTTGAACGCCTGTAGCCGTCACTGCCCTATTACGGAGAGCTTAATTAACAACGTAGTGGTAGTCTCTGACGTCAGTACATCTTGGACGTGCACTTCTTTGAATATCAATCACGTCACCAGTTGTTTGATAGCGTGACCACAATCGACAGACAACGGACTGTGAAACATTTAAGTCGGCTGCAATCTGGGCCAGTTTACTTCTGGTCTGGAGCATACAAATGACACGCCAACGTTGATTTTCCTTCAGACGTCTCTTCCAATTGCAAATGCGTTCGACATCTACACAACACAATGTTCTGAAAGTTTTGCCCAACTAATGTCACAATTACCATGATTTCGGTGAAATCAGTTCAAAAAAGTCATATTTTCTTAAATATTATTTTACAGCATATTTAAATATAAAAGTCTTTCTTCAAAGCAAACTGCGCACTTCTTTTTATAACAACCTTTGTAGCATCTGGGCTCTTTCGTTGGAATATTTTCCATTAAGCAGATCTGTTATAGTTTGACACATTGCATGTAACAGCCCCTTCCCACCCTTTCTTAAAAAAAAAAGAAAAAAGAAAGAAAATGCAGTGTAACATAGTAAAATGTTGGGGTGTATTACGGAAGGAATTTTAGAGGGTGGGGCGGCAGGGGACTTTAAGACGGCCTACCAAACCATGGAAAGTAGGGAATTGTATAGGTTAAAGTTAACTTACTGACGGAGCAAAGGCCGAGATTACAGAACCACGAAAAGTAGGAAATTATATATAGGGGTTGACTAACTTACTGATAGTTCAACGGCCGGTACTACAAAACCACGGAAAGTAAGGAATTGTAGGGGACTGACTTACTTATGAATCAAAGGCATAGATTTCAAAACCACTGAAAGTAGAGAATTGTAGAATGTTAAGTAAGTTACTGAAGGACCAACGGGGGACTGCAAAACCTTCAATTAAATTGTTTGAGACGGACTGCTGTAGTACATCTAGGAAATTGTCTACGATGCATGCTCGATCGGACATGAAAAATTCATGCCATGTTGAAGACCGGTTGACCTTTATTTTAAATACTCATCAGACTAGAAGTCGCACTTTTTTGGTGCACGACGCACGCATCCTTCATCTTGAAAGACCAACCCCTTGGAAGAAGGAGTTTGAAACATAAAGATATTACGGCAAACAAAGTAAATCACCTTGAATTCTTATACTAAGCTTTCAGACATAAAGAAGCTGGACCAGATTTTTACTTTGACCTGACCAGGATGTCGTTTCCCGTAGCAGGGCTCAGTTTATCAGGAATAGCTAGAGAAGCGTGTCCTTACAATGCTTTAGTCAAGTTTAATTTTATGTACATGCAGCAGCATGTCGGCTAGACATTTGATTTGAATGTTATATCACACTTCCGCATAAAATTTGAATAAATCGGGAAAGTCAGATAAACTAAACAAGAGAGATCGATGAAATGTTCGTGATAAAGAGCGATTTGTGCAAACTCCACAAATGTACAGTGAAAACGTTTTCATTTCAGCTTTTTGCACTGACCGCCTAATCAGTAACAAATTGTACGCAGTGCTGCAAAACATACTATGAATGAGCAAGTAAATGAGGAAGTCCGTGAGTGAGCGGATGGATGGACGGATATTGAACATATGAATGAAACTCTGAACATCAGGCAGTTGTAGTACTTTATCAGCGTCAGTAGTTAAGTAAAGAAGCAATCTTTATAGCAACCCTACTATTACAAACATTTAAGACATGTTATACTCGAAGATTTTTTTAACTGATTGCACTCGGCAAGAACGGACTCACAGATCACAAACGCATTAGAAACAATTATTTAATGTTTCTTCTTCTGTCACAAGCAAAGACTAATCGAAAACTCTTGAACTCTGAAACTAGTTTGGACACTGCCAGTACGGACAGACGCATGAAAGGTACAGCCTTTAATATTACAATCCTATGATTCAAGGTCATCTTTAATATACTTCTAATAAAAAGGTCCATTCCAACATCAAACGCTGTAGTCTCCCGATTGTATATAGATCTATTACGTTTTTTTCCCCACTGTATTTAAATGCTACAGCAATAGTTTTATCAGGGGAGCATGTGCACCTTCCTGCCAGTGTTATTAATCTTTCACGAGCAGGTAACATTTTTGCTGAATGCCTTACTTCGCCTACAGTCATATTTGAGACATTATCTCGTGCGAGCGGACGCTGTAGTCAGTACCAGTATATATTAACGGACATGAATCTTTACGAATTAAATGGGTCTCGACAGACAACCTGATTATTTACAAGAAATAATGTTTTGAGACGCTCCCTACACATGAATGAAATTCCATACGTGAATTCATGGAAGACGATTGGCTGGTGAGTCACATCCACAGTTTCTCGTTTCCCGCCAAATGTCAGGTCGCCTTTGTTGAATAGTGTAAGTGGGTGTTATAAACCATGAAATTACTCAATATCTGACCTATATATCTATAAAATGAAGATACCATACAACAAACAAGGCTCTTAGTATGACTTGTTTTATTGTTTTCATAACTTGGATTTTCTTTAATTTTAGTAAAAAGTAGCCAAATAATTCAGAAAAATAACATTTCTTTAATGAAAACACTAACAAACACAATTTCAAAGCTTAAAATCAATGCAAGAATATCTTGAAGCATTTGTTTTTAATGTTCTTATTTACAAGGAAGCCCAAATTAAATGCCACTGATCAAAATACAAATAGTTATCGTTCCCATGGACACAAGTGATTCTTGCATTAATTTTTAGATAAGATTATTTTCAAAGAAAGTCTGCTACTTGCAGACGACTGTAAATTAGACTAAAAAGTTATTAGAAAAAAAAGCAAACTACATTGTAAAACAACTAACAAAAACTTCAACCAAAAAACTCTGTACATTGGATAGTTAACTGTATGAATAAACCTTTACAAACCTTCAAAAGCAGAACAGAAACATTTCATTTAGCAAGATTTTTGCTTTGATGGAAGTTACCATTTCAAAAAAAAATATGAATAAAATTTTGCAATTTTCCCACTGTGATCACCTGATACTGTTAAAATATATTCTGGTATTATTTCAAACACTATTTACAATGTACATGGTACAAGATATTAGGATGGTATATGACAGGTCAAATTGTCTTTTGACACCATCTTCCAAAATTTGGGTTTTTGCTTATATTCAATCGCACAAAAATCTTCAACATTACTGTACAAAGTATAAAGAAAAAAAGCAGATAAACTCTTGTAGAAATAGAACTTCATAAACAACAACAGTCAAACACTTCATACAAAAATGCAAGAATAATATCACCCTTAGTCAAGCAAATAATAACTATTAAACGCCCATTTTCCCAAACAAAATGGATTTAAAAAAGAATGTAAGTATAAGTTGTAATTTTTAACAGAACTGTGTATTCATACATACTGGTAAGTAGTACTCTTACGTACTGGTACAAATAATATGCAACTTATTAGTGCTACAGAATTGTATGGAAACTTTGAAATTAACCAAAAAAAATGTAAAGTTTATAAAAGATTGAACCACCAAAAATGAAATGCCAGTTAATACTCAAGGCAGTGCAGTAAAATGTAAGTTTCAAATTATTAATGAACACAATATATGAACACAGCTTTGTTAGCAGTATCATTCGCCCTATCAATCAATCAATGCAAAAGTTGAAAACTAAATTTTCCAAATTTTACACACACAAAAAAGAAGAATGAAAAAAAAAAAACAGACGAACATAAATGCTGAATATAATATGTGATAGTTCAAATTGCATGATGCTATGTTAAAAGTTCCAAGTAGCAAAGTTGATTGGAAACCTAGAGCACGTAATTTTAAATGTTTAATGAATCACTATGAATTTTCAATAATCCCTTAATTTAGCAAGATGTCTCTGCAGTTTTTCTTTCTTCAATCGCAACTGTTCTATTTCCCTTTCCTGACGTTTCTGCTCATCAATGAGTCTATTTATATACTGTGACGCTTTCCTGAGAATAACCACTTTAGGAGCTCGTTCCTGACCCTCTAGTTCCGGAACAGAGTCTCTGAGGTGAAAGAAACTGTTTTTCAAGTCAGTTCTTCGTTTACGCTCAAGAACATTATGTTGAGTCCGTTTACCACTTTCACACATTTCCTCTGAATCACTGGAATTGCGACTACAACTGCCAATGGAAGATTTCAATTTTTGTGCAACTTTTCTCAGTTCCGACGGTATACTTAAATCCCTTTTCAACTTTTTACTTTTGTATGTAATTGGTGAACTTGGATATGAATGCACACGTTTTAAAGAAGTCAATGGTAAACTGTAATTGTGAACGTCTGTTGGACAGTCAACTTTGGGCCTAACAGCAGTACACTTTGTAACAGTCTGTGCAGTAAATCCGGGTTTATGTTCTATAGTCAAAGTTACAGTTTTAGTTCCACGATTCTGCTCACTACTGCTTTCTTCATCTGATCTGTATTTCCTTTTACTAGGAACTGTCACTTGTTGTAGATGCTTCTCAACTGTCACAACATCGATTTCCTCCTCTGAAAAAGTGAAAAACCAATTAATAAACATTATAAAAAACAAAAACCATTAAAGATCTAGTTGATGATGTTTGTGGTCTTCTTTCACTAATACTACGTATATATATGTTCATAGCATTGTTCTATTCATTCAACAAGGAAGATTTCATTACATGTCCACACATATTTAGGGAAAGAGCTGTCACAGTATTTAAAGAAATGTTTCTGCATTTTTGTAAGAAATCATATGATTAACTCACCAGAGTCAGAGGGTGTCTCAATGCCAAGATTATGTACTCTAGTTTGGGACATGGCTCCCCCTATGTTAGTTGCTGAGGGCTGTGCTGTTTCCATTGGGAACACTTCATCTGGTGCTACGCAGGCTGTGTTGAACGAAGGAGCTGAGCAAGAGTTGCATCTCATTCTTTGTTTCTGGTCTTTAGCAGATGGTTTATTGAACTCCAAAGTTTTGAAAGGGGCTGACCACATTATATCTTGAATCAAATTTGACTGAAGACTAGATTCTAAAGAATCTATGTCTGGATCTGGCGGCGATTCTGGAAATGTTGAAACGACCTCTTTCAAGACTTCATTTGCAACTTCTTCATCATCAAACAGAAGTAGGTCTGCAGTGTCAATGTCAAATGGCATAGATATATTCTCAAGTTCCAAATCATTGTCACTGTCATGTCTTGGAGACAATGGTGGAGTTGGCATGTCAAACTTTTTCCAAATATCTTCGCTCATTGTCATTGATGTTGGTGAATTGTAAAAGTCTTCATCAGCAAAGCAAGATGCTGCTGTGTCATTTGTGTTTTGCAGTGAATTCATTTTGGGAATCAAATGATTTCTTCTGACAGTATTCATATCTGTAATGTAAAATAAAACTCAGTTAAGATAATACAAAAGTATATATTGTTCTTATTATATCTGTCATAATGATCCTCAAGGCCACTGCGTAGTTACTTCAGTCAGAAATCCGGCACATGTTAGTAAAAGTAATTGGCTTCAAGCCATCATTATGTATGCGTGTGACCTAGAAGCGATACATCTAGGAACACGTGATTTCAGCATGGTTGAACTTCGACAGACTGTAACCTATTAACTGCGCAAAAATCCATTTTGTCAAATGAAACTTTCTCTTCGTAAGTCGCAGTTTGAGTCTGTGTCATATGTTGATTAACAAATACAAAATGTCATATCATATCATTTCGTACTTTTTTAAAAATACACGAAAATATTTCGACCGGCACCGAGCGAGACAACTCCCACATGAAAAATGCCGGTTGGCATAACGTCAAAAAACTACGGGAAAGCTTGTCATTGAATTTCCTGAATAAACTAGCACTTCTTTTCCGAAGAAATACATCTACTAATATTCAAATTTTTTACCTGTAACAACAGAACACGGAATGCTTTTAATTCCCATAGAACTGTAGGATAAATCCACGATTTTGACAAGTTCACAACTCCTTCCGAAGTGCAAATACACACTGAGAGGCGATTGCTATGTACATACGTTATGAATACATTTGTATTCATCCGCGCCAGTGTGACCCTACGCAAGGTCGAATTTACGATAAGCTATATTTTCCTCCATGAAAAATAAAAGAAACATTTTTAGAAATTCACCAAGTTAAAAAAATATTTTGAAACAATTACCAATAATATATGAGTCTGTCAACTGATATTTTTCGATATTGATAAGAACTACGTGTATCGCAGGGATATTTTCTGTAGTGGTTGTTAAGCGGTCGAATGGCGGGAAAGCGTGTAGGGCGGAGTCAGATTATCTTTCAAGCATTTTATTAGTAAACGCTTACACAAACATCGCTTTAATTCGGTTGTCATTCTTAAACCACGATTTTTCCGTTTTATATTTTCTATGTGTTTACAAGAAAGTTCGAATCCCGTGCATGTGTAAATAAAGGTTATTTAGTGTATTTATCATTTAGGCCTAATGGGATCTATATACAGTTATTGTTGGCATTGGCTGTAGCTGCTCATTCATCAAATATGTTTCATCTTATATAATATTAAAAAAAAACACAAGTCGTTTGTGTAAAAATTAATGATCAAGTGCAGCATCATGTACAACGCACTCTGCAAAGCTGTGGCAATACCCTTGTCAGGTCCATAGGCGAGAATCTTGACCATCATCGCTTAGTCATACGACTACAACCAGTTATAAGTGACATGTTTTATTCTGGTAAGGTGATAGAAAGAATTTATTCTTCCGACAGGTTTACGCGCTCTGGAACGTACTGATATATGATCCATGACCTGCTGGAGGTAGATCTAATCACATAGTTCTGATATTATAAAGTTTTCTATTATTTTCCTTCCGGACTTCACAGACGGCTCAGAATCTTCTCTGACTTAACCACAAATGTCCATTTGATTTGAATGCAATTGGTAACTAGCTCTAATAGAGAACTGAAAGGTAGCTATATCTGTTTCAATGACAAACTGGTGTAAGTAGGCCTACTGTATCTGACACACTGTGCTTATGGTCTGGCCTAAGGTAACGGGTTATTTGTTTCAAAACCGAAAAACTGGGGGGCATCACCTATTTGGCATTTGAAAGTAGTTAGATCTATGTGATGTCACTGATAATGACAATTTTTTGTACATTTCAGGTGAGTCCATTTCAAATATTCATACAGACAGAATTACCTACCAAACAATTGTAAGCCAGGAAATAATTCAAGACAACGGCTAGTGTTCGCTAAACAATGCAAATAATCCAGATGCCCAATGAATCTTTCTTATGTCTGAAGAAAAATAGTGTCTTAGCAAGTTTGCGGGTCTTAACTGTGTCAAGAAAACGCCTACATATTTCATCCCGTTAAAAAAAAAAGCGTCCAGAATTACCCATACAATAAACATAATTGGACTTGGTTCAGTAAGATTTCTATAAATTGAACTTGTAGTCCGTGATATTTGCTATATAGGCCTATTATTGATAGGCCTATCCTATCATTTTCAAAGGTAAAAGATAGGCCTACACATGTAATCATAGACTCTGGTAGAAAATAGAGCCAAGTAGACTTTTCAAGTACTGTTTATGAGGAACAAGACTCGGGAAAAAATAAGGGAAAAAAGGAGTCTGGTAGTTGATTCACAAACCCTACAAAGGCAATATATCATACCTAAAATGAGCTATTTTCTGCTTTTCTCAGTATCGGGGATTATATTTTGATTGCAGCAAAAAGGAGTTCGTAACCATCTTTATACAGATGTCATCAAGCGTAAATTCAATATATAGATTAGTAGGTGATCTTTGTGCGCTTAAATTTGATAGGTACATTTTATTCACAGTTGACAAAGAAAAATAATTCAAAATCCGTTAGCATGGTAATGTCAGAGGTCAAAACATCTTTGTTGATGATATATTGAAATTATAAACACAAAGAGCATCCTTGAATATGAAAGAAATGAAGCCGTATTTATATATAACGCAGCAATACCGCAAGTCATTCACCATTATTGTATAGATTAATACTTATCTCAATAAAAGAGCGGTAAAAAGGTAAAAATCATTCTTGCGCGGATGAATAAAATACTTGTGGTTCTAAGTCTGTGTAGAAAAAAGCAAAACGCTTTTTGTTAGAATTTCTTTGTCGTCTGTGGTTGACTCAATTGACATACATATTACCAGCATAATTCCTTTGTCTTGAGATATTTTATATTGCCTTTGTGTTTCGAAAATTGCATCTATAACATCTCAGCAGACACGGATAATTATATCCAATGTCATATAACTTTAACTTACAGCCCCACTCAAGTACCTTCCAAGCACTTTCTGGTATATAGAAATACTCGGTATTCAGCTTTCATTTTTTTTTTTACTGTACGTATGAATTGCATTTAACCTTTAAAATCATCGTGTATTGCTATATCTGTCTTTTTAAGACGTCCTACAATATAGTTGCTAGAGTGGTACAGTGGGTTAGGTTACTGACTTTAGAAATTGAAACCTTTCTCTGATAAGGGTTCCGAGTCCCCTATAGTCTTGCCTGCTGTCCTGAATTGCAATTGAACAACCATTAAACATCTCAGTTCGAAACGTAATAAAAAGCACTGTCTTCTACTGTCACAGTAATCCGTTCATACATTGCTAATTAGATACATATTTATTTATGATCTTATAATTGAGACTTCTATTTGAATATAACATTGACATAGCTATGACCTAGACTTTTATTGCATTAATAGATTCCCATAGCTTCTCAATAATATTTTCTTTCGGAATAATAGTGCAATTTTCTTTATGTCCTAGAAGCTACCTAAATTCTAACTCTCTTGACATTTTCATCAAAATCTGACAACTCTGCATTAAAGACACTAATTTTCTCATTGTGAAAAATTCATATCAGTTTCACAGGGAGGGCAAAGACATTTAATTATTTTGCAGTTTCATTAATTCATTTTGATTGTGCATTGCTACTTGTAGCTCTGTGATTTCAGATTCTGATGTCAACAAAAATGCATTGGCTACATTTCGAGAAGATTAATTGTCCCCTTTTACATGTTTTAACAAAAGATGTATTGTTGCGAAGTGCAAGAGATCAGAGAAGTTTTTCACCATCGTGTGACGGGAGCACTCCGGGAGGCTGTTTTAACAGGTTACACGGTTATACAAAATGCAGACGGGGCTTGCCATTCCAGCACAGGTTAATGGGAAAGTCTTGAATTTGTAATGATTTTAAAGAATTTTAATGAATACTACATGAAGTTGAATGTTTGTTTGGGTCTTAACTTTAAAGAGAATGTCCTACATTTGGACAAAAATGCTGACCTTAAAATGGTTCATTGGTTACGGAAAATAATGTGTTTTAAATTCTGACAAGAGTTCCTTAAATTAAGATGCGTAAAATATGTTTATTTTTATAAACCTACAGTAGTAACATACGTTGACAGAAATAAAAGGTACAAAGACCTTTTGAAATCCACTTTCAATTTATAATTTTTTACAAGAAACGTGAACTTACAAATTCGTGCAAATAATATCAGCAACCCTTTTTTTGTGGGGGGGGGGGGGGGGGGGGCGGGGGGGAGGGGGGGGTGCTATGAATCGATGCTTGTAGTACTTACTGATATTCTCTGAAGAATGGATTGTGAAAGCTCTGGCCAGTAGCTGCAGGTGGGATTTGAATTGGCAGTCAGTCTAAAATTAAGATAACTCTGAAATCTCCAAACCCATTTTTGAAGTGATAAAGGCTTGCGTAATAGTAAGGCAATTTAGTTTGTCTTTTATCAGTTTGCTACGTTAATTAGTATAATATAAAGGGAAATGAGGTAAAATATGAATATCCTAATAAAATACTACACACTTACGTCACAAAGAAGGCATGGAATGTTATCACAGCAATGATTTATTTTTAATTTCATAACAGTTACTTGTTGGTACATGAAAGGTGTATGCATGATGATAAATTATTTTATAGAATTACCCAGTACTTTTTTTTTTACATTTCTGACAGGGTTCAAAATTTGTTCTTGTCTGTTGGCTTTGTTAATGCATTTGAGATGCATATAAATCTATTTTTTTACAATAATAGTTATTATAAAAAATTAATGTATGAAGTTAAGTAACAAAGAAAACTGAATGTGTACCCTATATAATCAATTCAACGCATAACCGACACCGTTTTTTTAAAAAGAATTCATGATCATGACACTGTCTCTTTTATCTTCAAAATATTTTATTATTCAAGAATAATGGATTGATTTAAATTTCAGATTATTCATATGTGTTTGCACATGATGTTTAACTGAATCAAGATAGTAGATGAATGTGGGTGACCATTTCCAGTATTTTAATCTAAGGTGGTAGCCAGATGTAATGATTTCTTGTTAACTTGTTTCTTGAAAGGGGAAGAAGTTGCCGTCTTGCCTGTGAGTTTCTTGTTGTTTTACTGGTTGTCCAAATCATTATAATTCCATATCTGTCTCTAGTGGCAGAAGGCTAAGGTCAGTTTATTTCTAACTATCATCACCCCCTGATTGATAGATATATTTTTGAGTGTGGTGCTGACGCTTGCATTTCACAATGTGTCATAACAGTCAGGTAATATACCCTGTTACAGGGCTGTATCACTATGAATGATAGTGCTAAACGAAGACAAAAGTCTAAAGAAAGAGAGTAGATAACTTCATCAGTGAGGTTCAAACCTGTGATCACAGCATGACAGAGTATAGATTCACTCCAATCAATAAACTGTCAAATTATTTTGTTTATGGCTGTCAATAAGTAGTTACAGATATAAGGACAGGAACAAACACATGAGTTCTAAAACATGATCGAGCAGATATTTTGAAAGACATGTTTAATACATTTGTTGACAAAATGTCTTTTATGAAAGTCCAATCAAAATTGAAAATGTAGCTGTACTTCACTAAACTTTATAATGTTATTGAAATGTAGTTGCTAAGGGTATTAGAATTTTTTGTTAATATTTGCTTTTGTCACGAACTCTATTCTTAACTACAATTTAATCAAATTTATAAATACTTGTCTGAACAAAAAAGGACTTTGCCAGAACGAACAAGTCTTTTTACAATTTTTAGGAAGTACAAACATGAGAAATTCTACGAAAAATATTTCGTTTTCGTTTATTTTGCTATCGCATTTAATTCGTGGGGTCAGAGGTCAGATTTCCTAAGTTAGCGCATGTAGTCATTGAATTTGTTTATACATATTGACAAAAATTAACGACAACATAGCTTTATTTGGATTTGAAAACTACAGACCATGACCTAATTATATCTGTTGGGTGTGAATTTGAAACCTTGGAAAATAGAAGTAATCATTACCCATTGATAAATATATAAGTACTGTAATTTGATCATATCTTGGTGACATAAATTAATTTAAATTAAGTCAAATAGCCAGAGTCAGGTGTTAAACATAGAATTAATTTCTCAAGAATGTGACACTTTCACCTGTTTATCTTTTTGTCTGTCCGAAGACTGATCTTCAGAATGGAGGTACAAAGGTGAAAAGATGTTTTAATTGAATAGCCAAAGGTCATAGAAGCTTTGAAATTTTTTCGTAAGAGCAGTTGCACTGTTGGCTTGGTACGGTTTCACTTGTCGAAAATACAGAACTACTTGTAGTCTGCAGTTATACTTCAAACTTATAATTATGTTGCCACAGGTTCAATCTTCCGCTCCTCAATCTGCTAAAACTAATGATGCCATATAGTCTCACTATGGCTGTATATTTCGCCTCCGAAGGTAAACCAATTTTACAGGCTGTTCAACTTCGTACATTTTAAAGGTTGAAGTAAAACATATCATCTATAATAATGTGATTAAACTCTAAATAAGCATCAACGAATTAGGCTACTGATGCCATTAATGGTCTTTTACATAATACTTGGAACGAATGTCCCATGTGTAAATTAGTGCTAAAAAAGTGAAAAGAAGACAAATCCCTGCCTTCAGCATGGAACCTGATCAACTTTTTTATGGTTTTTATCTGTGTTTGGTGTGGTTCCATACCAGTCTGGTACCTGCCACAATACAAAGCATGTGAGTCGCAGAAGAACACAACTATGTCAAGATGAAAAATGACACATGTTATTGTATTTTTTTGTAACTGACTGAGAACCGGTTCATCAAAATTGTTTCCTTATCTTGGATGGATCTTGTATTCTTTCTGTTACCTGTCACACCTACCAAGAGTTACATAATAGTTGTAGAGCGAGCATAATCTAGTATGGCAATAAATGCTGTAAATTTATATGAAGTTTTCCATGTCAGTTTTTGCACAGCATGGCTCATGTCTGTTAATTCCAAGCTCATCAGTTAGTAGGTCAAGTAACAGTACAATATGAAAGAAGTTGCCTAATCTTTAAAAACAGAAGAGTTACATATCCTCTTGATATCTTATAAAATAATCTCTATGATTTTTGTTAGGAATTAAATTTTGTACTATGCATACTTCTTCAAGCTACAGCTAAAACTGATAATAAAAATCATTATCATCAGCAGCCATCATTGGTGCTACGCTATTTACAATAATTGTATTAGTTTTCTCACAGGATGATTTTTTTAATAATGTTCTTTATTTTTCACTTATTTTTATTATTTTTTTTTGTTAAATTCCACTTTAGACTTGTTGCCTGTTGTGAATGTTTTGAAATGATTTTGTTTATACCTTGCTGATTTATTGCTGTAAACAGTTAATCGGTACATTTATAGAAATGCTTGTGAGTGTCCTTGGTTAAGCATTATTTGCGCACGTATTTTCTAGACCTTTTCTTGATATATCTTGAATTTATTAGCTCAATGAAAAATGATACTTCTCATTATTTGGTATCAAAAGAATGTTTGGGTTTTATGAATATTTAAAAATCAGATGGTATATTTGTTAAACTGAGAGACACTGGGTGCATATCGAGCAAAGGTAGCCCCCACATAGAGATATGATCTCAAAATAGCTCAATACAGAAAATACAAAAAATGTATTAAATGTTTTAGATGGTTTCTTACATGTTTTTTGTGGGGTTGACTAGGGAATCATATGGATAATCAATTAACACTGATTAAGAGTTGAATTGTTCGATATAGGATAGAGCCACAATTATGCTTTGATGTAAGACAGTGTCAAAGCTATGCTTAAAATCTTTTATTTTTAGGACAAAAAATACATGGTGGCTAATTTTTGCCATTTTGTTCTGTTGTGTTGGCAGACTGGTGGGGCAAAGATGAAACATGTACATTTGGAATAAAAAATATCTGTAAATATTGTAAAGATGCACAAACATATTGCTGGATCAGTGGTGTAGCGGAAATGCATAATCAGAGGGTGAAAGCGAAAGACCTAAACTCTTTAACATACAGAAGCAGATAGCACTTCTTTTCATTCATTCCATGCTTACTGATTACATCAAAACTGGTAATCTCAGAACAAATCATTGGTCCAGTGGTAATGTGCTGGACTGGTATTCCAGGGGAAGCAAGTTCAATCCACCTTGTCTCCACTAGCATTTCTAATTGTCTTTCAGATGATAAACCAAGGTCCTGTGTATAAGTGCTATACACCAAGCATAGGAAATAACCACTGGTGTCTCTTGAATATGATGCTTTCAGTATTTTGTATTATCCCCCGCAAACTAAAATAACTAAAACTCTGGAGGAGGCATAAGTCATATAAGCAACAGGTACTGATGATAAATAAATCTGAATAGACAGTTTGACCCACCACTACAGAAATTAATTATCTCATAGATGGGCCAATATAACTGGAAAAAGAAATATTGTCATATTGTACATAAGCAGAATACAAAGGACTTTTTTCTGTTAGTATCCCAAAATCTTTGAAAGGAGTTATCTTTTCAGGGGGCATTAGTACTTTACAGGCACTAATGAATACACAAAAACAGACAGAGTAATTGAAACTAGAAGAGTTTTATTTTGTAAAAGAACTTGAAGGAAAAAACAAATTTAAGCTGTTAAAAGATAGCAAGTCTTTTGAGAAATTTATCAGTTGATTATGATTTAGTTGTGGTCAGACACTTGTACAACTATTGTTGACAAAAGCCTGAACTTACAAAGGCAACAAAGGTAAAATTTGGGATGGAGTTTAGTAAAACTTGCGGTTGCTAGCTTCCTGTGCTATTTTGAATTGAAACCACATTATCAATAAATTTTAACCTTATCTGTGATAATTGTTGAAAATTTATAACTGGACTGTGAAAACCATTTTCACTGGAGGATTAAACGGTACTTAAGATTTCAGCTGATATTTATTTTCTGTTCTAAGTATGTCAGCATTATTTAAGGTACAAAAAAGGATTGGCCTGCCCCACTTGATTATCTTCTTATACCTTGTTCTAACCGTTTATGTTAATCTATGTTGATAATATCATACTTTTTGACACAAAAATCCTTGTACTTAACTAAATGCTAACACCTTGCTTGAAATATTTCGTAAAGGAAAGATTTTATCCCTACATGGCTGTGAAAACACAAAGTTCCTTCATTTAAGGCCAGGGAATTAACAATAGCTGACTTCCTGAAAAAACACTAAAAGTCAAGAAAAGTCCTTTTAACTTTTTGTTGTTTAAATATCAAATATTTACAAAGAAGCTTTACCAGGGTTCCTAATGGCCATTTAGAGGGTAATTTTCAAACTTCTTAATATTGGAGAGGTTAAAATGAAAGCTTCCTGTATAGCAATTCAAGCTGAAGTGTACTAGCTCTTAAACAGGAGAACAATGGCTATATTCAGAAAAGGATTCTTCTGAAAACCTTGATGGAGGAATAAACTGTTACTCTTTGTTACCCTTTAATTAAATGAAA
Organism: Cyclina sinensis; assembly: GCA_012932295.1. Taxonomy (NCBI): domain Eukaryota; kingdom Metazoa; phylum Mollusca; class Bivalvia; order Venerida; family Veneridae; genus Cyclina; species Cyclina sinensis. The sequence goes on from JAAONU010000012.1 coordinate 33,410,857, forward strand.
TTACAGACTATACCAAATAACCAGCATGAAATCAAGTATCCATCCTATCTCAAGTCAATGTTGAAATGGGAAAGTGTAAGTATAGACTCAGATGTCCAACAAATAAGAAAAGCCTGTTTTTCTGACTGTTAATGAAGTGAATATACTAGTTTCTGGAAATAGACAGGAAGTATATACTGGTCCTGCATTGATACGATTTAACCCTGAACATGCTGAAATTTTGTAATGGATTTGCCCAGCTTTGAATTTGGAACAGTCCATTTAAAGTTTAAGGGATTTCAATATCAAAATACAAAAATGGAGCTACCAACAGTATAGAGCCTGGTCAGACTGCACGGATGTGCAGGCTGACCTGGCTCTATACTGGTGGCAAAGGCTAATCACTTTCGGTTCCAGCATGTTAAGGGTTAACCCTCTCTCTTTATTTGAGTTTATTTATTGTCTCACAGTACAGGTTGCCCATATGACTGATGCCCCCCTGCAGAGATTAGTTATTTTATGTTGTGGGAGACAGTGCAAGATACAAAAAAGCATTCCTTAAGAGACACCCCTGGTTCTTTAGCATGCTCAGTGTACAGCACTGTTTCATGGGACCTCAGTTTAATGTCTCATCTGAAAGACAATTAGTAATGTTAATGGAGGAGTAGGGGATAGATCTCATGACCCTTGGGTTACCAGTCCAGTGCGTTACCACTGGACCACTGACTTGTCCATCATTTTCTTTAGATTGTACCATTCATCTTTTAAAAGGTTGTTAATTTGAACACTTATGGTCTGAACAGCAAACAGTGCAGATCATGATCATGGTCTGAAGTGGTCTCAGTAGATAAAACAATTACAATGTATCACTAACAGGTTTAAGGTTATAAAATATTTAACTAATTAAAGTAAGAGCAAAACTTGTTTGAGACTATTCTTCCACAGTTTTCTTTGGATAGCACACCAGAAACGGGGACTATACAGCAGCTGCTGAACCATTGCTTTAATCTATTACATAAAGTTATATGAAAGTTTCATAAAATATTGTATATCTTCCATTTCAACTTTTACTCTACTGACAAAAATTGCTTTGATTAAATATTAATGAATTGTTAGAATTGTCAAATGTATCTCTCTTCTATGACTTGACACAATGGGGGAGTAGTGTTGATAAATATGCACACTGATAATTCCTATCAGTGATTCAAGTTTCAACTAGCCTCTGTTGAAACAGCATAACAATTAAATAACTGAGTCAGTCAGATTCCCCCAACATCTGGTGGTCTAAATGCTAAATGGCCATATATCTATACATAGACATGATCATGGGTCAGTTTTGTGGTCATCTTTTAGGTACGATTATTTACTGTGGTCAGTGTATATTAAAGGGATTACCCTATCACCTGAAGAAGGGGCAATAGATTAAAAGGTGAAGGATTTATTTGTGACTGGTAGCCCCTTGATTTGATATAGTGAACCCAATTATGGGGGCTCTAGATTAAACTTTTTATAGGATTGGGCTAGCACAATGCAGATTTCATCCAAGTTATCTTTTGAAGAGGCTTATCAGAGATTAACTGATAAAGATACTGAACAAATACTGACATGATAATCCCCCTTCGGTTTGAAAGTCTAAATGTCAAAATACTCTTTAGTCCTTAACTAGTAGATTGGCTTCCTGATAATATTATATCTGTGATGACATACTGTACCTTACTTAATAATATTATCCATTTTTTTGAAAATTCAGATTTCTTGATTACTGGTATTTTAGCACTCCTTACTTCATTTTCAGAGTTCAAACAATGCAGATATTCTTTAGTCCAGTCATTTGCCATTTCTCATAAAAAGTTAGAACTGATAAATCTTTTTCATGTATCTAATTAAAAAATTAATTGCTACCTTCATTTACTGCTTATTTAAGTCATGGGTTATACTTTGCAATCCTTAAGATAAGCAAGAACTAATCAAAGTTTGCCTTCTTGGATAACCAAAGCATCTGAATGGCTTGTTTTGAAAGTAGTTCCATCTCTTTGACAATCAGGAACAAGCAAGACTTGTTTTGGAACTACAATTTTTATAATTAATACTGAACCAACCAAACTAGTCAAATATCAAAAGGCTTGAAAAAATACAATGTTTCCTGTTACTTTTTGAAAGAGTCAAATTTTTATCTTTAAGTGTCTTACTATTCATCAAGCCTTTTTTAGGGGAATGACCATTAGAGAAGAAACACTCATCTGGGACATTCAAAAGCTTGTTTGCACTTACTGATTTGATTTGCTGATCAAATATTAACCTTGCAGGCTTTCTTGATTACTAAGCAAATATATAGGGAATGTTTCATAATAGACCAGGGATGAAATCCATCTATTACTTCTTCATTTCATCTTGTTTGTTTATGATAGTTGTATGTGTTCAACTGCTTTGTTTATCTGCAGTTTGACTTTTATAGTCTTTGGTTGTTTAAATGCTGATACACCTTTTTTTCTCTTAGACAAATTATGGTTCACTTCTACAAAGTTATGGTTCACTTGTACAAAAAGGGGGGAAAAAAACTTTTCTAGTAGTTATAAAATTTCAATAGAATATTCTTCAATAAAAAGAGTTCATGGCTAAAGTGGTGAATTTTAATGAAATAGACCTCATTTAATTGGCATTGAACAATGTGTATAATTCTTGAAAACATAGGTGCACTTCATAGGTGCACTTCATATGAAAGCATGGTACTGTAGTTGCAGCAGAAGTTCTCAGTTTTATTACCATGTTTTATAAACAATTTTACATACCAAGAGATTCAAGAGATTTATTTACAAAGGCATAAACATAATACAATGTCCATCGCCCTAAACATAATACAGAAAATGACAGTAACAGTTTACAAATGAGAAAAGTACAAAAACTATAGTGATATGAGTATGTTCAAAATACCATTTATTCAACAGATATTTTTTTATGCATACTGAATTCTGTTTTTTGTTATTTTGTTTTGAAACTCAGCAGTCCTTAGTTATCAATACTCACTTATACATGTTGGGTTACTTTCATATTTTGACAGTTTTAAGTAGAATAAATAGCTCTCTTACACTTGTATGTTTTGTATTAATCTCATTTCTGTTCTGTTCTTCCCTGTTTCAGTCGTGAAATTTCTGTTGAAGAGGACAGAAATTGTGTCAACTGTTAATGTGAAATAAAAATCATTTGTAATACGACCCATGTCAGAGAGTATTCAGTATTGTTTCAAATGACTTTATCAAAGAAATCAACAGGTCAGATTTGCCAGACAAGCTACCCAGACGTCTTAAGCCATGTCAAGTGTCATTGTAATGGTAGGTCATTTATGAAATTAAATATATGGTAGTAGAGGGTGTGCATGAATACTTTTAACATCTGGGCAGTCCCCTCATAAATCGTGATAAGTTGAATTATAGAGCCCACTATCTGATATACAGTATATTTGGGGTTTAAGTGTCCAGATTTATTTCTGTTTATGACTGACCACTCATAATTATGTCTTAAAACTGAAGACCTTTCATAAATGGTTTAATGGTACTAATGGCCTGCCTTTGAAGAAATTCATGGGAAACCATAACATTATTTTATACATGACTATAAAAATATCAAATACAGATTAAGTCATAAAGTCACCATAAAGCTGTCGCTTTTCTATATTATCTTCTGTAAAGGTAAACTGTGGAAATAATATTTCCATTTATGAATAAATCAACATATTATCTTAAGAAGCCTTGAATATTAGAAAGAGTAGTAATTAAAATAAGTAGTCTCACTAAAACACGTAAACCACTGAGTATTTATTCTCCTACATCAGCAGTCTAATTATGATATATTTACCACACTGTCTAACTTAATTTAAATTTAATGGGCATTTTGCTTATGCTTTAAATTAAATAAATTAAAGGATGAAATAATTTTGAAAAAAAAAAAAAAATTCTTTAAGGTTTGCAGACCAATGAAGTCATATATTATTAGAACTAAAGAAGTCATAATTAGTGACTAAATCAGTAGTATCTGAAATTTGGTACAAATCAACATTGTATTGTCTGTAAGAATAAGTTCAAATAGGTCTTTCTAATGTTACCGAAGTCTGTAGTTATACCCACATGGTGGTAAGTTACAAAACCGATGAAGTGGCTAATTTCAACTGAGGATGTACACTTTTTTGAACAAGCTTATTTAAAAGATTGGTTTCTGAGGTGATACTTGTACCTGTAATGTTGACATCAGTGTGATAATGCACAACATCAAAGACACACTTACAGAATACCTATTATAACAACACAATTTACTTTCCTATGGTAGTAGACATACTTCAACACCTCCATTGTGTGTGACTAATCACTTGACACTGTGTGTGTTGATAGTTACAAATACTTATAGATAGTTAAAACATGATTACATGGTACTAAAATTAAAATTGAAGCTAATTACTAATTGTCTGATGTAGGATGATTATGGGTTTGTTAGTTATATATATCAGAACTGGCTTTGTTATGAAACTGTTTTTCTGATTTGACTGATTTGACATGTAAGAAACCTGGCAATTTGATGATGAAGGGAATAATCATGCTTTGATAGTGTTTTGTTAAGGGGTGAAGGAGCATAAATTCAATTTGAGACTTTACCATTGAAACTGTTTTACCAAATTTCTGATGAACTCAAATGAAGAGGTCTTTAAACCAAATACATTCAAGAGAAAATATCCCTTAAAGGCAGCTTGGCTGCTCAGTGGAGGAAGTGTGAAATAACCAGGCTGTATCTAGAATGGGATGGTTGTTGTATAATGCACGATCTCTAACAACATAACTTAATAATTTAGGTGGTGTTGTTCACTTTACAAACAATGAATTAACTGTTATATTGTTAGAGGAATCCCAGAAAAATCTGCTTGTTGACAATTCCCCTTTAAAATCCCTCAGAGGGAGTGGGGATTTTTTTAAGGTGACTGTAATCTGCAGAAATGAATGGGAGGGGAATGGTCCAGATCTTAGAGAAGAGATGTTTTTGTCATAATTAGCATCACATACTAGGCCTAGCATGTTGTTTCTTTCTAATGTTAGTTCAAGGTTCATGGCTGCCCTGACTGCAGCAGCCCGTACAGTTCATATCTGGATTTGTTAAAAAGAAAAAAAGGCCATCAGTTACTGTCATGGTCACATTTGGTTTTTTATTTGTGAACAAAGGAAAAAGATAATAGAAATCATCAATAACAAACAAAAAATTATTTATCTGGTTATTAATACAACATTATAATAATGATGTTACAGTCAGCTGTTCAATTCAAAGGTCATGATGTAAAATTTTCCTAGATTACAGGAAGCCAAATTCTATTTTTGAAGCAAAAAATAGTTTTTTTTCTCCCTAAGCTTTCTCAGTAGTTGATAGCTTGAGAGCAGAGCAAATAACACTTAGGGTTTGTATGTTCTAATTAAGATATTCATGACACTAATTTGATTATTTAGCTGCTCAAAAGCCTCCAGCAGTTAGCTTTACACTGCTATATGGAGGTCAAACCACTATTTTCATATTTTTTCATCTTTTAATGGAACTCAATGGCATTTGCTTAAACCATTCCAGTTTCTGTTATCAGAAAAAAAATGTTTTCAGTAGAAGACATCTATAATAAACAATAAAATGGGGTGAGAAAACAATTACATGTTTCATACCATATAGCCTGAAGGTCAAGGTGAAGACTATAAGCTGACATTATCTTTTATTGTGTTGGAAGATAATTGTGGAAAAATTATAAAAAGAACAAGAGGGTCATGATGGCCCTAGATCCTTCACCTGAATACTTTGCCTTTGGGTCTGCTGTTGAGCTAACATCAAAAGCTTTTTTAAAAATCTCACTATATAAATCTATATGAATTCAAGTGACCCACAGGGTAGAGCCAATTTTCACTCAAGGGGCATAATTTGAACATACTTGGTAGATGACCTCCAGCTGACACTCCATTAAAAATATCTAAGTTCTAGGCTTTGTGGTTTCAGATCAGAAGTTTTTTAAAGTTTTGCCTGTATAAGCCTACGTAAAAACAGTTGACCTCCTGGGCAGGGCAAAGTTTGACCAGGGGCATAATTTGAACAAATTTGGTAGAGGTCAACTAGACAATGCTACATACCAAATCTTAAGGCTCAGGGCCTTGTGGTTTCAGATAAGAAGATTTTCAAAGTTTTCCCTATATCCTATGGATGACGGTAACGTAATAAAACATATTCACGAAGATGGCACCTTTAGGCCTCCGTAGATCCCAAATTAACTTCCCAAATATGGATTCAGCCCCAACATTGAAAAGTATATATGGCAAAATACGGGATGTCACGTAATCAAGGTCAAGGACGAATTTTGGACACCGCTGTATCCATTGTAATACATTCAAGGTAGAGGAGAGAGACAAAGCTATGCATGCTGGATTCACTGAAACTGGGTCATTCCTTCCATTTTTTTTTTTTTTTTTTAAGTTGGCCGAGCATACATTGTCATGACACCCTGCCCATGACGTCATTTTCTAGAATCACGAGCTCTTACGCGCGAATTTGTCACACACCACTAAATCACCTTTTCATAAGGTTAAAATATCCCAGTTTAGCGCCCAATCGGACTGAGAGACTAAACTTGGAGGTAGGGGTTCTCTAGGAAAATACTTGCAAAAGTGTCAGTCGTTAGAAGGATATAAGCCCATGTAAATTAGTTGACCCCCGGGGTGGGGCCAAATTTGACCCCAGAGGTATAATTTGAACAAACTTGGTAGAGGTCCACTAGACAATGCTACATACCAAATCTTAAGGCTCTAGGCCTTGTCGATCAGACAAGAAGATTTTCCAAGTTTTCCCTCTATAAGCCTATGTAAAATCAATTGACCCTTGGGGCATGGCCAAGTTTGACCCCAGGGGTATAATTTGAACAAACTTGTTTGAGGTCCACTAGACAATGCTACATACCAAATCTTAAGGCTCAGGGCCTTGTCGTTTCAGATTAGAAGATTTTCAAAGTTTCTCTTTATAAGCCCATGTAAAATCAATTGACCCCCGGGGTTGGGCCAAAATTGACCCTACAGGTACAATTTGAACTAACTTTGTAGAGGTTTACTACACAATGCTAAATACTAAATCTTAAGGCTAAGGGCCTTGCGGTTTCAGACAAAAAGATTTTTTAAAGTTTTTCCTATTTAAGCCTATGTAAATTAAATAAATGGACCCCTGGGGCAGGGCCAAATTTGACCCCAGGGGTATAATTTGAACAAACATTGTAGAGGTTCACCAGACACTGCTACATACCAAATCTTTAGGCTCAGGGCTGTGTGGTTTCAGTCAAGAAGATTTTCAAAGTTTTCGGTATATAAGCCTATGTAAAACCAATGACCCTGGGGTGGGACAAATTTGACCCCAGAGGTATAATTTGATTAAACTTGGTAGAGGTCCACTAGACAATGCTACATACCAAATCATAAAGCTCAGGGCCTTGTGGTTTCAGACAAGAAGATTTTCAAAGTTTTCCCTATATAAGCCTGTGTAAAATCAATTGACCCCCAGGGCAGGACCAAATTTGACCCCAGGGATATAATTTGAACAAACTTGATAGGGGTCCACTAAACAATGCAACATACCAAATCTTAAGGCTCTGGGCCTTGTCATTTCAATCAAGAAGATTTTCAAAGTTTTCACTGTATATAAGCCTATGTAAAATCAATGGACCCCTGAGGCGGGGCCAAATTTGTCCCCAGGGGTATAATTTGAACAAACTTAGTTGTGGTCCACAAGACAATGCTACATACCAAATCTTAATGCTCAGGGCCTTGTCGTTTCAGATAAGAAGTTTTTCCTTTCAGTTGCCATAGCAACCAGAGTTCTTGATGGAATTCAATTCTTTGAACAACTTTGGTAGAGCTTCATACAAGGAATATCCCAGGCATGTTTCTTCAATATTGGCTTAGCGGTTTAGGAGAAGTCCTTCAAGTCAAATTGTTGATGACGAACGACGCATGACACACTGACACACGACGCATGCCAGACAATCAATGATCCCAATAGCTCAGCTTTGAGCACTTTGTGCTCAGGTGAGCTAAAAAGTAAGAAAAGAAAAATAATTGGTCTGAAAAAAAATGTTATTTTGTAAAGCTAAATAATAGCTTTTGAGGAAAGATAAAACCCAACTGCAGTTTTTGGTACAAAAACACCAGAATTAACTGGGCTGTGGGGTCGAGGCCAGGCTGTTGTTTTTCATAGAAAACAATCAGGTTTTAGTGAAATCCCTCAACAACTTGGAAAATGTTTGTTAATTTGCAGACAATGCTATTTCAACCAGCTTTACAGCCGCTAATTATGTCAAATCAAGTCTAGACAGTGTTTATTTTACAAGGACAACTGCAACAGTTTTCTTCATAAAGAAATAAACAGAAAATCCTTTTTTTGTATCAAATTAATGCTCTTCATTATTCTATTCTGGCTTTGAATCGACATATGACATGAAATGTCACAACTATCTGCCCAGTTTATAGAATGTCAATAATGTACAAATATTGATTACATGCGTGCACCTGTTAATTTGAAAGATGCGCAACTCTTTGCGAAGTCTGTTAACTGGAGGTTGTCATGACTTTAATTATATAATTAGTCCAAGGAAGTGTGATGTGTTATATTTTATGACAGATTGTATCTGGTATTGGAAATGTTTACTATAGAAAATTGACTCACAGCACTTAACAGTATTCAAAGGAATCAATCATTAAATGAGTTGCAAACTTTTCCTGTGACAGTGTCATGAAATACATCACAGTCCGATTTAAGTATTTTGGAACGTTTTTTAAATAAATGCAAGAAATGAAAATGATTCTCAATAAAATCGCTGAATTAAGCTTACAATTTAAAGTTTCTTCATAGTAATTTTGAAGCTAATTCCTGCTGATATTGCCCTGAGCAACACAGTTTCTAGAGACTTATAGCCCATAGAATAGAAGAAGTTTCTTTCACTGTAAAAATCAAGTAGCTGAGAGAACAGAAGATGTATCACAAGATTGAGACATCATTAACAGAAAAAAAAGATGTAAAAATTGAATTGGCTTAAACATGGCTACATGTGCCTAATTGTGCCTAATGATGAAATTTGTGACAGTTATCCGCCCTTATTTTTTATTGTTTCAGAATGGTAGTAAATTTATTTGCCAGACTATAAATCTTGACTAAGCAAGCTGCACAATCACTGTTGTCAAGTTGTGCATATTTTACATATCCTGTTAGCCTGAATCAAAAAATGACAAAACTTCCCTGTAGGGTGTAAAAATATTTGTTTGTTGCAAAGTTTCATGCTCTTCAAAAAAAGGATGGGAAATCATTTTGAAAAAAGATACTTTTCATCAAGAAAAGCTGGCACACTTTATTAAAGGATAGTGTGTATCAGTCTGCAGCATGATTTAACAATGGTTATTTTTTACAGAAGATGGAGATCAAGTGATGGTCCTTCCCAGCAAAGCCAGAATGAGGAAGTGGGGCCACAGGGTCTGCACTTGCAGCCCAATCATTTTGACAAGCTGTGAATATGGAGGCACCAGTCTTCATCAAAATTACACCGTACAGTATAAATGAAATACTGGTAATGGTTTATAAAATTCATTAATTTTGGTAATACAAAAAAGTTAAAAGACAAGAATTTTTCTTGATGAACAAAAAAAAAGGTTTTCTTTAGGGTATTTTGAGGAAACCAGAAACAAAATATTTTTTTATGCCAGTGGGTGTTTAGTCCCTCAACAAATGCAACATGAAATTAAGCTGTATGATATCATAAATTCATAGGAAAAATGACCTGTTTGATGGGTTACTAGATGATTAAAGGTAAAGTTTACAATCATAGTAAATGTTTACAAACACCTGGCTACAAGAATGTCTAGACATGTCTGACCTCAAATATACAATGTAATGGTAAATTGTAATGTATGAAAACATTTGATTGTTTTATTGAAGTGCATGTAAGTTCAGAAGTTAATGGCTTTAAACCAGAGACAAAGGTGACTGCAAATGTTACAAATGAATACATTTGTATCAAAGTTGTACAGACTTCCCCTACTTCTGTACAGTGCACAAAGGTGAGGTACATTGGGGAATGGACAATAGCCCACTGGGACAATAGCCCACTGGACAATAGCCCACTGCTAAATTTGTCAGAGAGGACAATAGCCCACTGCTTATCAAAAAGGGTGCACATGTAATAAACTAATAATATAGATGTTTAATTGTTTTAAAATTCATATCTATATATTTTAAATACAATTTCAATCTTTTTTCTGCATTAATTTTCATATTCAATTATACAATGTGTTTTTACTCATTTATACCCTGTGTCTACCAAATAAAACATGAGTAAAAATTATAGAGCTGGTAAAAAATCCATTGGATCTGGATCTGCTGTTTGTTTAAACAGAAATGTAAAAATTAAAAAAAAGTCTTCACTGTTGACTTACGACTTTTTTTTTACATACTCAATTTCTTAATTAAATCCATAATAATGCAAACAAGTGGGCTATTGTCCTAGTGGGCCATTGTCCCAGTGGGCTATTGTCGTAGTGACTATTGTCCAGTGGGCTATTGTCCTAGTGGGCTATTGTCCTACACTCAGGTACATTACAGCAGGAAGATAAACCCCTATATTCAGAGAAGAATGCCATTGTTTGTTGTGTTGTATATTACATAATCCATTTTCTTTACAAAACACCAGCAGGCTAAGGGCATAACCCCTTATAGTTCATGAACAGTTGGAGTAATAATCATGTAAAATTCATGAATCTTAGTAATGAAAAGATAACAGAATGTGCATGACATTTAAGATATGGTAAGTTCCTTTTTCATTACCGGTACATTCATGACAAGTCATGATGACATTACACCAGAACATGAATTGTTACAATCGTAACAACTCGGCCTTTTCCGACAACTTCGTAAAAATACCTCGTATGTAAGTGTATGAATACACCAAATGGTAATTCGCCGCGGCTTTAATAAAATTATAAACAAACATGACAAAATTCAAGCAGTGTTTGTCTTATGGATTAGAAAAAAATGAAAATAAATTTTAATTTAAAGCATGAACAGGTAGAGGCTTTAAGAAATGTCTCCAATAGATGTTATCCGGAACTCGGCAAATGTGGGCTTTTCCCAGCTAATCCGGGGGTACAAACAAACTTTTACCGTTATGGCTTCATGGTACACAACCCTTCACAAAAGGTTTATCAACGTGTTGCGCTGATTTACCTTGTTGTAACTGTAAAAGTTTGTTTGTACCCCCGGATTAGCTGGGAAAAACCCAAATATTCTTTATTCCGGAGTAAGTCTATAAAGAAGACACCATTTGTGTTACAAAATAGTCCATTATGGGGGCTACCATATTATTACCGAGGTGACTTACTGAAGTTGCCCGAAGTATTCCCAATGGAATTGTTAATGTAGAACAAAAATCTAATATTGAAAAAGTTCATATGATTGTTAGGAGTATACATTTACTTTGATTTGATTTGATCTAATTATTGTTTTAAATTCATTCAGAAAAATGAAATACGTCCTCTGAATTTATGTTCATGAACTATCATCAGTAGTTGTATAATTTCAGTTCAGATTCATTCTTCAGTGGCCCGAGAAGTTCATGATTTCAAAAAAGTACTTTCAGGGAGTGTTTCTTTGTAGATGAAGTGATCTAAGGTGTATACAGTGATCAGAATTTAGGAAGCTATGTTATTTTAACATGTTATTAGATTATTGAAAATTAAAGCAGTTAATAAGTACTCTATAAATGATGTATTGAAAACTATGAAACTAAACTCTCTTGAGAAACTTAGATTCCCAAAAATTTTACTAAAACATGTGCTTTATTGTTAAATTGACGTGAACATGGCTTTGAGACAGATAATATTGTCATTGTACAAGTCTTTTTACAGCCTCGTTGACTTTGGTGATGTCCTGTAATTAATTTTACTCCTTTTCTTTCAGTTTTATATCTGATTAAGTTCTCTTCTAGTGGAAATTTTAATCTGCTTAATGGACCAGTTGTAGCATTGGTTGACCCCCTGTCATTTAAAGGCCATGGTAACAGCGAAGTTTGGAATATAATGACTGGTTTTCAAATTTATCAGATTTTGTAAATCTGACTTCTGTATAATTTCATTTGTCTGAAAGTCTTCCCACATTTATCATCCAATATGATAGTCCTCAAGTTACAAACAAAATGGTCAAAAAGGTCAATTGTCTGACTTGACCCATTTTGCATTGCAGATTCTAACAGTCCAAGTTCATCCAGTGCATTTTTTTAAACAGTGCAGACATTGCTATCAGTCTTAAGAACTTGCTCCTGTAATGTCATAATCTTGATGATATGACAGGCAGAGAACCAGACAAGAGTTGCCATCAGTTCTTCCCCATCTTTGGTGAATGTGGCCAACAACCCAAGAAAAATTGTCGAGTTGACCAAACTTTCAAGTCAAGTTTCAAACTTCAACAATGATTCCTCTTTCATCTTGTATGGTAAATAGAAGCAATTCTTTGAAGCAAATCTGTGACAGATCTCAGCATCTTTGCCTTGAAGTAAGACTGTAGCAAATCTTTACTTTAGAAGCATACCTCTCTTGTAGTTTACTGTCTTGTTGACACTTCATCATGCATTTTAAATATGCCCATATGTAGGCTGAAAAGATAAATTCAAATTAAAATGATACACAACTTAAACCACTTGTATGAATAAATTTATTCTCTTTGAATATACATATTTTGTCTGTATTATGGTAAGCATATGAGTAATTAAAAACAATATAGCTAATTTCATATTGTTTGATGAAAAAAAAATCTGATAGTTGAATTAAACCTTTCATACAAATACAGCTACTTTTTTGGTGAGTAGTTAGGTTAGTAACACTCTTGTTGAATAAGGTCAACAAAACAGATTTGGCCACTGCTATAAAACTGGAAATTGCCTGTATCTTGTCAGAAAGCATTAGAACCAGGACTTACTGGTGCCTTGTCAAGCATGTTTCAAACTTCAGGAGGCAAGCTCAGGCTCTTGGGAGCTGTGCAGCCTTCTCGATGACATGCTGATTGATTAAAACAAATAAAAGATGGACAGTTTCCTTTAAGTATTTTTCCTAAATTTAGATTGTGCCTGAACTTATCGTGAACCTTTTTACTAATTCAGGATACTTGCTGATCTAGAAGGTGTATATGACTGAGGCACTGAAACTTAAGTGAAGCTATATGGAGTCAGAATTGGATTGCCAAGTTTAAATGAGTCTGCCAGAGTAGTTTTTAATCCAAAATATAGAAAATTCTCATTAAATTTGAAAATCTACAAGATCATTTGAACAAGAACATTGCTTGAAAGGACATCCAGAATTCAGGAAGATATATAATTTTTTTCCCATGTTTATTATTACATTCTGTCACAGTTATCATTTCCTTTTCTTATTTTTTGTTTACCAGTATTGATACACCGTTGTTCTAATTCATTGACATATACATATAGAAGAGAAAAAAATAACATCTGGCATGAAAGGATATGTATTAATTACACAAAAATAATTAAAAAAACCCTGTTATTGTTTTCAGTATTTTTATTATTGAGATTTTGAAAGGGAGACAGTAATGATCTGAAACTCAGGTGAAAATTTTGCATGATATTTTTGTTTCTGTGTGAAACAGATGTAGAAACTAATTGACAATGAAAGTAAACATTTGTTCTAGCAAAGAGTGAGAAAAAAACCAAATCAGCACAAGCTGTGACACACAACAGTAAATGAAGTTTTAATAATTACCTCAAAGGGTATTTCAGTCTATTTACACCAGTTTATGGACATCATGCAGTTCTGTCAACATATTCATTTTTATTTTTCATAGGCAGTTAAACATTTTCAGGCCAGGTCTTTCTATTAGAAGGGTGAATGGGAAAGTGCAAGTTACAGAAAACATCCCATTCAGGACACTTGACGTCTCTGGTTTTTATACATTTTCAGTTTGTAGTCATCTCATTGGGTGTAAGTGGAGAAGCAGGGGACTGAAGTCACATAAGTATCACTGTATTCATTGCATGCACAGAAAGCAAGCTGAAACCAACCACGATGACAGAAGCTTATTGTTCTCATGTACAGTTCAAGTGAATGAGGCTAGGTGCAAATCAAATATTTTTTGCCAAAGGAATGGATCCTTGGGAAAATTTGAATCTAATAAGAACTGTCCCTTAAAGGACAATGCCTACCGATTGTTGCTTTGTCCTTGTAGATTCTTCTAAAAAAGTGTTTTTGTTGTACACAATTTGACATCAAGGTCATTTAGGGGTCAAGATCAAAAATGATATAAAGCATTCGGAAGATTCTCCCAAAGGGTTGTTGTGTATGAAAATGAACTAAATTTGTTTACTATTTCTAATAAGGGCGTTATGGCAATCTGATTAAAATCATATCCTAAACATCGCTATGCTATTAGGATCTGAGGACGACCAATAGAAGGTCACCTTCTCATGATGTATCCATCAGCCAATCAGAGCAACGCTTCCACCCTCATGAAAGTAAATGTTCGACTTGTGAAAATCTATTTAAATAGCTGGGATCCCAAACAATTATCTGCCATGTATAAACTGTCACCGAACTCAGTTAAATCTATTTGTCAAAATCTTTCAAAATATAAGATTTATGTTTGAGATTAATATCATTTTTTTCCAAATATCTAAGCACTTTCAATCTCCGCTATTAAATATTGCTATGCTAGTGAAGTTAAAACGCTGTTTGAACACGCATTGTGTACAGGTAAGCTATCAAGATGCGTCATAAGCTGCAGTGTCATTGGCTGAGATATAAGTAAAATAGTGGGAATTCTAGGTTATCGAAAAGACAGAAATGAATGCATCGTCTCCAGATCTAACCGTAGGGAGATCGCAAACTTCAGTCAGATTGGGTGTTATGGCCAGTATTAAGTATTTTGGACAACTGGACCTTCGAGGTCAAGGTCATTCAGGGGTCAAGGTCAAATAAATGTCAGTGAGAAAGTCATGTTCAAATAGGAAGTAAATAGATTTACTAATAAGGAAGTTATGGACAATGTTAAAGTTTTTCGGACAGATGGATAGACTGTCAGTTCTTAAACTAAATGCCCTCTTTTGGTAGGCATTAAGATCTATACTTTAAAGGTTCTCAAAGCTTTGATTATATTATAACATTGTATACAGCTCACAGAATATAATTACTGATGACATAAATGACTTGAATGCATTATTGTAAGTATTTTATTGCACATGTAGCATTTTGGTTGCAACTTACAGCAGGTACACGAAATCTACAAACTAATGATAAAAACTTGTTTACAAGTTAATCTAGGTAAGAGGATTTTTTATTTGATTTTAATCTAATTGATAATGAAAGTAATCAAAATCACAGAGTTTTAGCAATGGTATTATTACTAAAATGAGGTTGACTAATATACAAGTCTGTATTTTAAGTAATGTATGAAATCAAGCACATATCTTTATAAACCATCCTGTAATTGTTACTTCATATTTGTGTAGCATTTATTACTCTTTTTATGACATTATTTGTTATCAATCATACATTTTTCTTATGAATGAGACTAATAGTACCTTTTAAGGATGTTAAAGAAGGAAAATGTTTCACCCCATAACAATCATGTTTGGAGGTCCTCTTTCATATCAAATACAGGAATTTTTATAAGATTTTGTCATCGTAAGCTAATTAAAAAGCAAACCAGTGAAGTTGTCATAAAATAGCGTTGAAAATTTATAGCTCCTGATGATTGTAAAGGTCATTTACTGTGTAAGGTACTTTTTCCTAATTTATTTCAGGAATTTAATGATTGTGTTATTCATCAAATAAAAATTATCATAAAAAAATTCATGACATTTTTTTTCATTACCGATGAAGACATATATTTGTTAATGAGTTTTTTACATGAAATGAAATTTACACATAATAAACATCATCATTTGTCTCCTGTAAGCCAAAGAAGTTAGCTACCAGTTTCGTAGTATTTTTATGCTACTTAAATGGATGTTTAGTTACAGTCAGATAAATCTAGTTGTCTGTTTTATTTGTAGAAGCTTATCAGGTTTAAAACATTTTAGTCTTCAAGGCGATGACTTAATTTCAAATAATGAATGTAAATGCTTCTTTAAGGAAAGTGTTATAATACAATTTAAAACCAATTGTAGGTTGAAAAAGTTATATCACTAGGCTATGACAAGAAAGCGAAAAACTGGATCTTCGTGTTAAATGTCAAGTACAATTTCCTGTCTAAGTCAGTAATACAAATATTTAATTTTAACCCTGAAGAGGCATGTCCTAAAACGGCACATTCTGTGCCGAAGTAGTTAAAAATTGAATAAGACCTACGTCATCGTCAAACGGTTTTTAAATGGTCTTATTCTGAGAGAAGTCTTTGTGAAATGTTTCAAAAGGAAACATTTAGCAAAGAATGAAACATTGAAGTCATATGAATAACATCTAGTTAGAATGAGATTTTGTCATCAGTAAATGTTATCAGTGTATTATTTAAATGGAACATTATAATAGGGCTGATAGAGGCACATTTACACATGTCTTGTGGAGGAGTTGAGATCTCTTATCACAATACTATATCAGTTATAGTTGGTGTCATTGTGACCCTGGCACCAATTACTAAATTATCTGTATAAACACTTGTTTTACAATGGACCACAAGAGTCGACTTAAAGCAACAGGCTTTATTCTGTTCAACAGGATTTGAGGTCATAATGATTTTATTCATTCTCATAAGGACCATGCATTATATGTAGCAAGCTTGTGCCTTGAACTTCATTATTTGTTTGTACAGCATCTTGTCATATTTTAGATTTAGATCTTATCTAGGACTTGTTGCAAAGCATCATACTAATAACAATACACTTACTTTGAATGATACATTTTGTATTGTAGTATTGATGGCAAGATGGGAGTAGGGGAATGCCATCTCAAAGATAAATGTTATATAATTAGGAGAATTCTGGGCAAATGCTCATGGAAGCCAAGGTTTGAAAACTTGGGAAATGTTTGGAAATATCTTTGTAGGTTTGGGTTGGTTTGGTTTATTGGGGTTTAATGCCAGTTTTAACAACTAAGGTCATATCCCGGTGGTCAGTCCACCTAACCAGTGTTCCTGAGTATCCAAACAGTTTACTAACCAGTTTCTCCGCAAGTGACTGACTACTTCCTCACTTGATTCAGAGGTGAGGGACAAATGACCTATAGACACATTGTCTGAGATCAATTATCACTGAGAAATTTTGCCAGCCCTGATAGGGATTGAACCGGGATCATCAAGATTGACAATCCAGTTTTTCTTAGTGAAGAGTTGGGAAATACAGAAAACATTGAATATTCTCTCATTCTGTTTCTGTATGGAAGCAGAGTTATGAAAAGGTACAAGTACCTTTATATTTATGGCTTTTTCCAAAATCTTAGTCCTGTTTACAGAAAATGCAAAACATTGTCTGTTTGTCTTCAGTATTTGTACTTAAAGTTTGTCATGCACAGTGCACATTAAAGCGAGCTACGCACTACTGTCTGATGGTTAATGGACCTGAATAATGACTTGTTAAAAAATTCATAAAAAAGACGCTAAAAATTGATCGAGTGGTCAAAAGGGTAGTAAACTGGACATAAAATTTTCAGTAATATGATCTTTTTGACTCATTTTGATGATCTTCTATCAGTGTAAAGGCATGTTTAAATACCAGTAGTAGGGTTTATTTAGGGTATTATTTGAGCTAGTCATGTTTAACGTCAGTATTATCTTTTCCCTGTTAGCGTGACACAGTCTATCTCTTTACTTGGTGTCTGAATGGACAGTCTTCTGTAATTTGATCAGCAAATAAAATGTTTAAATTTACTGACTTGCGCATTCTGTCAAATAAATCTCAGATGGTTAAACAGAGCCACTGAATGAGATCCTTTGAAAAAATAAGTGTGATAAATAGAGTTTTGTTTTCCCTTGGCTAAGAGGTGTAGACGGTAACAGAGCAGTAAGTGAAAAAAAGGTCATAAACATTTAAAAACAACTGGTGTTAAATTACTGTAATTTGACCATTTTCTAGAGACAGAAAAATGATTCTTCACCTTTCCACTTTTAACTGCCCTCCGTTTTAACTTAATTGGTGGAAATTTCAGCTTTAATTTTGCTAGAATTGTTTTGGTCTGCTTTCTTTTTTCAGATTGCTATTCTGTTGTTACCTGTCTCTAACTCAGGGCCATGGATTCAAGTTCCACCACCCATAATTATGATTATTTACAGGTAATATGTTCACTGCTTATTTACAGGTAATATGTTCACTGCTTATTTACAGGTAATATGTTCACTGCTGACCTGGATCTTTCAAAAACTGTTGTAAATCGTATTAAAACATATGGTATTACAACAACAGTATTAAACAATGATGTAGTTTTCATAGAAACACTCCTTTATTTTTCCGTTAAATCAGAAAGTGGCATAATCATCATCACTGACGTAAAGTTACAAAAACACTTCCGCACACACGTTCCAGCTGCATACATACTGCATTAGACTTCTCCATTAAACAAAAAATTCTTGCCAAGAATGGAGTGGGCTGTTTCCATATAAGGCTAATAGCTCTTTTTCTTAACTGTTCTGTCTGGAAATTGCAAGATGTATTTCAGGATGTATTTGTGAGCTGATTGTCCTCTTGATGTAGTGGTTTTACGTTGAAATAAAAGAAGCCTTTTTGCACCAAGGTATGAACATCATTATTGCATTGTATGTAAACTGAATAAAAAAATGGGCTGTTGAAAAGAATTCAAAGAATGGAGAGACACTAGAGCAAATTCTATCTCTCTGTCTACTTCAGAAACTGAAAATATTTTCAAGATTTTTTGACTTTAAACTAAAAATATTCATTTGTGAAACATTAAAATTACAATCACAGAGTTCAAAGGGCACATGTCTTTTTTTAGTGTTTTTTTTTTCCCAAGTAATAACAGTGTGACACTGGTTGGAAAGGGTAGAGGCCAATGGGGACAGGATGCAAAAAGTGAAAATTACCCACATTTCTATGCTGTAGATATATATTTAACCAACTTTAAGCATCAAGAAGGAAAATTGCTTACTTGTACTTCCGTGATTTCAGGGCATTTGTCAAAGATTTCTAGACTAGAACTATAACTGATCTTTGTGAACTATACTCAATATAAAAGAAGATTTGTTAGGACAAAACCAATGAACTCCTTTACATAATGATTTTCCAGACATCTCTTAAATTACAATAACTCTGTCTAGCAGCCTCTGGTATTTTTACCAAATATGGTAAAATATTGATTTGCTTGTGGAATGATGTAACAGTGGGATACTTCGAAATTTCAGTGTCAGACATCCTGTATTTGGGATGCAAGAAAGTTCAGCAGTATTCGTTTTCATCTGAATCATTACTTTCCTGTTTTATATGTGGCAGTAATAACTAAGTCTTTTTTTCTAGCAGACAATAATGAGACATGAAGCATCCACATAGTATTTTATATTCTCCTATTTTAGTGATGTAATGTCTAGTATTTTTCAAAAAGCATGAAAAACCAACAACATTTGAACAACAACAACAAAAGTGATAAAGTAAACAGCACTTCAAAGAAACAACATGAAATGTAAACCTTACCATTTGCTTGTTTTGATGCATTTAATGAAATGATTGCCTTTTCTTAGAATGGGAAACAAAATCTATCTGAGGGTATGTACTGTTTAAATGGAAGAAAATTTGAATAAAGTCAGTGATACAATTATCCGATCTTTATTACAAGTTATAATTCAATAGCTGACTAATTCTGCAAAACAAAAAACTTCGCATCAAGTTCTGACTTTTTCAAGATCGGCAATAATTGTGTACAATTCTTTTCTTCATGTTTTGCATGCCGAGATCCGCAGACTTAATTCCCATGTTTGACGCATGTTTTGAACATGTGTCATGTTGATAGTTTTGAACACAAAAGGTTATGCTCTGTCACATGTCTGGGAACAAAACCATTGATTTGATTAAAATCTATGTTTATCGTGGTCTTAAATACGATTAAATTGTATCAAGTGTTATTAAACAGTAGTAAGATAAGTGTTAATGGTCTGTGAATATTCTTGATCTATTCCACATGATTCCAACCATTATATTTAATATCTTACTGCATTCTTTCAGACAAAGTGATGTAAGTTAATCTCCACACAACCTGTTCTTATCACCTATCACAATGTTTATACAGGTAACAATAAGTAATTCAAGATAGACATCTCTGTTGAACTGGAGATCATTCAATATCTGATCAGGTGCTGATTAACAGCCAATGCCTATTGACTTCCATAATGATCTTTACAGTCGACAATTGACACTTTTTAATCCATGTCATTTATCGGCCTGATATTAATCACTTGGTTAATCTAGTTAGCGTCTAATCTTGCACATGTCTTATAGAACTGCAGCTATAATAGACAATTATCAAGACTGGCAGAGATGGTTTGAGATTAATATGATAATCCCAGAGAGGTGATAAACATCTTTACATATTCTTATATTTCTACCCTATCAGACTAATCACTATAATTTGAATGTGAGCCCAGTCTATGAAAGATGACTTCATATTGTGGTGTTGAGATACAACAGCTATCTGGTTACAGCAATTAATAACAATGTTTCAAAATATGGGCTTGTATACAAAACAACATCTTGCTGATTTTGTAAAGTATCTTTATTGCCCTTTGAATAAATAATAGTTATTTCGTCTTATCTGGCTGAGCATCCCAGTTCATTTCAATAACATGAACTAAAAATTCAGTGTCTTTAACATATTAAAATGACGCACTTCACTGCATTGTTTTACAGACCCAGTTAGGCAGACTAATTGACCTACTAAGTTAGAAACTTGAACCCAGCATTATGTTTTAGTCTTTTGTCCAAATATGGGGACCGGAAGATAAGCAGTCATAAAATTGAAAAGAGACGCAACATTTCTTTTTTGAAAATAATTAGTTACTTTTAACCTTTTATTCACTCTGCACATCAAAAGTATAAATACCAATTAGGTGGTCAAAGATGTACTTAATAGATGAAAGAAGAAAAGTGATTGCTTGAATTTCATTGGTTGAAATTTTCAAATATAATAATGGTTGGTTGCTACTATGATGAAAGATAATTGAAATGGGCTTCAGTCATGAAATCTTATAATGTAACATAATAAAGCATGTCATGATTTAGGTATACTGTAGGACACCCAGTTGGCAGTGTCACACGATAGCATAGTGAGCTATCATCGCCGACAAAGCCGATTACTCAAGAGGTCAAACGCTGATGCTATCAGATATGTTTTCTGTCATCTTTAATGTTCTACAGAGAAAGATTATGTGACAATTTTTTTGTCAAGAGCTGTCATTTTCACACAGGATTTAACTGTTGCATTTTGCTGGCAATAACTAAATACTACCTTTTATCAATAGAAACAAAACTCTGTCAAATCACATCAGACAGTTTTGGCATTTAACAGGTTGAAAACAATCTTTTTCAGGTAACTAAAGCGTCATTAGGAAAACTGTTTTGTTCACAATACCGGAGGACTAAAAGGTTATCTCAAAAACCATATATTTCAAAATATTATTTGTTTTAGACATGTCACATACCCCCTATAAACATACAAAGGTTGCTTGGCAAAGTAAGATAGAAATACCAAATGTGACTTCAGAAAAATATATAATGGCCATATGTGTCTTAAGCTAAAAGATAAGATTCTTGTAGTACTTGATTAACTTTGATAAAAGTTGTTAGGGAGGTGGTACTTTGCAACTATTTCCTACATACTCAATGGATCCCTATTACTAAAAGGGTTGCTAGAGAGGACTATGTCCTAGAAAAGAGG
This sequence comes from Cyclina sinensis, assembly GCA_012932295.1. NCBI lineage: Eukaryota > Metazoa > Mollusca > Bivalvia > Venerida > Veneridae > Cyclina > Cyclina sinensis. The sequence goes on from JAAONU010000012.1 coordinate 33,432,741, forward strand.
TGTACTATCAGTCAACAAGATGTGTTTTATTTGCACACATTTTTTTATGTCCATGGAGAAAAGGCATGTTTTGAATTCCTCCTACTATCTCACAAGTAGAATTAAAAAAGTCATGGAAGTAAATATTGCTGTTTTTGCCATTTTACCTTTTCCTTGCATCTACTGCTTTCAAAATTGATGAAGTATTGATCAATGAATGAGCTAAAAGGATAACAGCTGTCTTTTAGAAATCCTGTTTCTTAGGCTTCACTGCGATGTCTTGTTGTGTATCTGTTTGTTCTCCCTCCCCCAACCCACCACCATGTGTCTCCCAACAACCAAAGTTCCACGTGCGGTCTGTCTTCCCGACGGTTTTACCTAGTGACATAGATTGATCCTCCTCAAAGTGTTCCATGTAATGACAGATTCTTTTGTGTTGCCGAACAATTTCTGTTTCATTTAGGGCTTGTTAATTCTAATTTATTGTGGATACACGGTTGATGCAGTCAAATTATATCCCTCATGAATGTGAAAATAGATTTGAACAGGGATTGGGTTTCTTTAATGATAGCCTATCATGCATTCTTTTTTGTCAATACAAATTCCTTAAGCATTTCATTTGACTTTCCTGAAATTCAATGCGGTTTAAAACACTACCTTGCAGGCTCCTACTATATCTTTCAATTTTCTGGTATATTTGATATTGTGAAACCGAGTATATGCAACAGTGCAATGAAATTGTATTTTCATTCATTTGAAACCCATATTCTATTAGTTAAGACTTTTTTTTGTATTTAGCTTCCCTCTTTCAAAATTTTGAGATTTTCAAGGAACTATTAAGTTTAAAAATGATTGTAACTGTAATTTTACTCAACAAAAGCCCAATCCTATGGGAAACCATTGGACTTTTTTTTCATTTAGCATGATTTTGATGCCTCTCTAAAGCCTTTGGACATTTTTTTTGGACAGACTATTATATGTTTTATATGCACTGCTAGACCCTTGTATAACAAAAATATATACATGTTTAATTTCAATCCTTGATGTAATATGATGGGTAACAGGGCAGAAGGGCTCTTAGGACGTTATTGAGTAATGACATCCTAAGGATAGCAGACTTACGTTTTAGGTCTTGTAGATATCTAGAGCAGTGTTTTACCAACATTTACTTAGCCTTAACAGTCCACTAAACAGCATCCATAGCTGATAAAAAAGCTAACTTTTGTTAAAAACACTTGGTCTTTGTTATATTGTGCATAATTTTATATGATGCTCAAAATAAATTCATTGTATACAAAAATTAATAAATTTAAAAATGAACAGAGAAACATTAAACTTGAGTTATTTGATTAACATGTTTTAAAGAAAAATGTTTGGTTGTTTGAAAATTCTGGAATATATATATGAACACCAAAGATTATGAAAACTCAAAAAAGCCAAACAATCTGTAAATATTTTCTTGAAACAAAGTGTTTACTTTCTGAAATATAGTGTCAATTTTAACCTCAAACTAAAAATCAAAGCGCTTAGAGCCAAGAAAGATTGTCAGGTTCAAAGGAGACACATGCCTATGCGGAGTGGAACTTTGCAAGAATTCAGTGATAAGTTGAAATCAGCAAATAGAAATGTAACATTTAGTATTAGCAAAAATATCTGCCGTATTTATTCATTCACTTAACATGCACTCACACACCCTCTCACTCAAGCATTCATTCATTCTGTACCTAAGTTAGTCATTTGTTTCACTTCTGTCTGATAGTTCTTTCATTCATTCACTTGTAAAGAAAGCCAGAAAGAAGGAAAAAATAGAAAAAAGAAACAAATTAACAAATTATGGAATAATGTTGTTCTTAATTTGTCCTGTTCATTGTTGCTCTTACTATCTGCTTAAAATATCTTCAGTTTGTTATTACCTCGAGTTACATCATATTATTTCAGGGTCAATCATATGCCATCTTTGAGAACAGTCAATCTGATTAAAATCATATCCTAAACATCGCTATCGTGAAGTTCAGTCAGATTGGGAGAACAGTGTACACGTGTTAACTTTTAATGCATGCGGTAATTTCTCACTGTTTCTTTTTGAGACTTTTCTATTTTTTCTTTTATCTGATTTTTTTAGGCAGTAAATGTTTCATCCCTTGCAAAACAGAGTTTTCAAATTGCACTACTTTTTAAACAGCAGAACCATTCCCTCTCTTTAAATCTGAACATCATTGAACTTAGTGTCATTTCCATTGACCTATCCATCATGTTAACACTGAGGTAAATCTGGACATATCGCAACCGAATGATGTTTTGTTTATGAGTAAAATACGTCTTCCTGGTAAAAACAAAAGTAAACTTGAAATAACAATAAGAAGTTTTTGCACGGCTCTTAAAATGTCTTTGAGAAAAAAAAATCAGCTGCGTATGCTTTATTCAAATACACAATCTCTGTTTGAACCTGTGTGTATGTGGAAACTCTAACGTGTGCAATAATCTGAATACATTAACCGACGTTAAAATGGACGTGTCTCTCAATGCCTAATTTTGATCTGAAGAATTTCAAGTTAAAAAAATCAAGATAATTTCGTTGAACTGGGGTAAACAGTCATGTTTGCAAAGTGCAGAACTTGTTCTGCACATCATTGCCTTAAGGTTATGCCCCCCAAAGTGCTCTCATTCACAGGATTAAGAACTTATTAGAGGAAAATAACGAAATGTAGTTTATTGTGCTGAAAGTAATCCAAATGGAATTGTATTAATGGGTACAGAAATGGGCTGCATGAATTTAACAAAATTTATGAGTATTTTTTAAGTCAGTTCATATAATGACATACAGCATTGTAAATACACATTTGCTTTAAACATAAATTGCCTCTATATAACTATAATGTATGCTAGAATATTATCTACCCAAATCAATCTGAAGACTTGTACGCCTGCCATATGGGTAAGGAACAGTGGAGTAAGTCTGTACAATAGTAGAAGCATTATATAAGCTTGGGCGGCTGGCCCTTTCAATAGGGTGACACTGTAATAAGCTTGCTTTACTTTTGCACTAGTCTTAATCAGATATTCAATAAACTCCAATAGCCAACCACACAAAACTATGACTCTTATAGTGCCACAATATAGTATTTAATCCATATATGGTCTTCGACATGATTATTCCATATGGTGTGCTCACGAGTTGGCAGATAAGGGACTGGATGATTCCCAGGTACTTGACTAGTTTTACGTTTTATCAGTGTGAGAATTGAGAAGGTCATAATCTATATATCAGTATAATCCGATTAAAACTGATAAAAAGCGTCGTCAACAACCAGGAAGTAGACATTAAGTACACATTTTTGGAAAATGCCCACCCATTGTAATACTTGGAAAAACTAAACTGCTGTTTTCGTTGAAAAATTTCATTCATTTTTTGGCATATGATTTGGCTTACATTCTCAATGCAATTACCTTAAAATTACAGATCAAAGATTAATTACACAAAATAATTGAAAAAGTTATAAATGAAAGTAAGAAAACAAGCAAATGAAAGTATAGAAGGAAAAAGAATGTTTAACTCCATTAAAAGGTCAATCTGCCTGTATCAAGCTCTAAATCTGGTTTTCTCACAACAGTGCTCAAATTAAGATAAAACCTGCACTTCAGACTTTTAACAAGATGAAACATGGCTTGTACTCGAAGTGTTGATGACACTTCACTTTCTAAGAATTCAAGAGTTTAATTATTTACAAGGTCCTAAATTTACCCTTTGTAAAGCTTAAGGCCTTGATTAAATTGCACAGTGCAAATTCAAGTACAAATGCATTGATTAAATGTTGTGCTCAAAAGACTGTTATAATTTCCATTAAAAATGAAGGTTAAGAATCCTAGCTTAGACTAGGTAATTGGCATGATGAAAAATAAATCGAATCTAATGGGACAGAAGTACTGTGTATTACTCTGGGAATTCAGACTTTTTGGAGAGTTAGGGGAAACAATATACTTAATGCTTCATGACATTACTCACTTGAAAATCTGCCTCTATTTTAGGCAAAATTTAGAACATAATACGAAGTTCTTCAGTGGACAGATTAAGTATAAAGAACTACTACTTTCTAGTACACTTTTTATTTGTAATATAAGTTCCTCAACATTTATTTGAGCTAACTTTGTTCATCTGTTGTAACAAGGTATCAACTGTGTATTCCAAACACTGGAACTTCAAGTCTTTGCAATTAGTAACTCATCAAGTTTATAACTTTTGGCTCTAAGAGTAGTAATTTTTAAGTGAAATGTTATTTCTATTCAAATGCTTTTAGTTCCTTTATTGTCCCCTGCTCTTCCCACCTGCAAAGCACTATTTTTTCTATTTTTCTGCATCATGTGTAAGTCACTCGGGTCCAATTCTGTGCGATCACACTTTCGGACTTTGCACACTTGACCATGCACTTTGAAACTGAAAAAAACAACAATAAAAAAAACATCACTCAAAAATGAAGATACACAGATACTCCATTTTGGAGTATTCCTGCAAAGCCTTTAAAAGGTAGAAAGACTGTCTGCTTGATAGGAACTAAAGGTTTACACTCATCCACCTGAAATTAACTGTTCAGAAGAATGTTCAGTTAAAGTCTGTTAATAGAATTATTACATTTAACAGAAAACTGGCTGTGGTATGAAAATATTTCAACTCAGCATTTTTTTTTTGCATTAAAAATACATGTATATTAATAGAATACAAACAGTGAACAATAGTTCCAAATTCTGTATCAAAGTTCTCTTTTTGTAAATGAAGAACAAATAGAGCATGGTTCTAAACTGAAGGCAATGTCTTGTTACCTTTAGCCTGTATCAGCAAAGCAATCATACTATGACTTAGTACTTTATTTCTACTTTTCTTTATAGTTTTATAAAACTTCTAAAGTAACTTTTTACCCGGACACTACAATACTCACTTGAAATCACAATCTTCAAAAGCAGAGGTTGTGCCTTGTTAGCTTCCTGTTATAGACAAATGTCTAAGCCTCTGTCTTGGACCTTGACCTTGAAATCCAGGGTAGAGGCACTCCTCAATCAAAGACATACTGACATTTATCTCATACAGGACATGAGCCTGAAAAGAGTTTAACATGTATCTTAAACAAAATCAAGAATTTATATGGTAATTGAGCTGTGTATTGTACGATAAATCACTAGAATGACTTATGTTAAATGTTATGGAATTTTTCAGCTTGGCATTTGAAATAGAATTTTTCAGTATGGCATTTAATGTTTTTTCTTTAATTTTCTGAGTAGTATCTACTCACTTTATAGAGGTGCATACTTACACATTTGGTGCAAACATACTTGTAATTCAGTGAATGTATAGTTCTTGCAACTTATGTTTGTTCTGACCAGAATGTAGGAATGTGGAAGTCATAATCACATTTGGTCGACCATAAATTTTTTACATTAAACACAGTCTACACCAGTTACAAGGACGTACATGAATATCACTAATTACAACTGGAATAAACTGAATACTGGTAATAATGTTAATATTAATATGTCATAAAATTAGAACATCAAACAGTTGTATTTCATCTTCTGTTTTTCTTTTCTTTTTTTTGAAACAACCCCAATGTCAAATATTTCATTTTGTACAAACACCATAACATTATCAACAAACCAATCTCAAACATTAAACAAAGCAAACCCAAATTTTCATGACAAAAAACACACTGTCCCACTCTTCTTCAAATACAAAATTGCAGTTGAACAACAAAGATAGAAGCCCACAAGCAAATTAATGCAACTCAATTGAGTAAAAGAGTACCATTTCACAATATTATAACCTTTTCTACTAGACAACATCTGGCACTGGTAAAAACAGTTATGCAAAAAATATAAATCTCCAAATTCATTGGATTCCCTTTGTCTCACGCATTATGCAAAACACATGACATTGGTAATGAATGAAACATGAAATTATGCAATTAAACTCTTCAAAAGCTTGCAATTAGGTTAATAACATGTAAAACATTTTGGATAATGATAAATAGCTGGCTGTGTTGTGTAATAAAAGTGATACATAAAAGAACTCTGTTCTGGACACACTGTTCAACAAAATCAGATCTATCACAGACAAGATAAATCATCAGACCAGTGTGGTAGTATGTTGCATAACAAACATTCAGTCATTAAAACTCCATTACTGGTATGGCCAAAACATAGTCACATTAAACCTCTGAAGAAATGTAGTTGTAAAAAATATATTAGAAATGAGTATTATTCAGGGCAGATATTGTAACCCCTAAAAACTGTTTAGACAAACAGCAAAACAGAACAACAAAGTTACAGTTGTAACAAAAAGGACAGAATTCCCCCAAATGTTGAAAAGTGCAGGAAATGCAGTCTGTTGCTTGGAGATTGCTTAGCAACAATTAGTGTGCTAGTAAGAATAGAAAATTTACTAAACTATGCCAGATATGATCAGAGTAAGTATAACATCAATATGCATTACATTAATGTGACAACATGCATAACCGTAAATAATTAAACTGACATTTTTTAGTGCTTGTATTTCTAGGCTCTCAAGGGATGCCATTGTAGAAGTCCATACAACATTACTGAAAAGGAGACCTCCCTGTAAAACTTTCAAAAAAAAAAGAAAAAAGAAAAAATTGATGCATTTTTAATTGAAATGAGAATCTGATTTTATGCATGATAAAAGATGGCTCTATTTCATCTGAGTCTAGTCCACTCTTAACCAGCCTAATACTGGATATCATGCAATCCAGAAATGAAGTGCATATTGAAAGTTAATGTGGCAGAAAACTAGCTGAAATGCTTTGTTAAGTCTGCTCCAGATAAATCATGGAATCAGTAAAAACCAAGGAGTCAGACTCGGCGATTTGAGTGTGACATGTTAAGTAGATCATGACTATGACAAAAGCAATTGTTGTTTTAAATTTCATCCAGCAATATGGCAGGGTCTGTGTAACAGGTTTCCTTTTAAATTTTTCATGATAAAGAAAAGGTTGATTTTTATTGTTCATTTATTCTTTTCTATGGATGCAGGATGTGTACACCATTATTCATGAACTATTTCTTTCACTCAATTTACTCCTAATACAGCGAAGTGGAACTAGCTAATTTAACCCTGAACATGCTGAAATTTTGTAATGGATTTGCCCAGCTTTGAATTTGGAACAGTCCATTCAAAGTTTAAGGGATTTCAATACCAAAATACTAAAATGGAGCTACCAACAGTATAGAGCCTGGTCAGACTGCAAGGATGTGCAGGCTGGCCTGGCTCTATATTGGTGGCAAAGGCTAATCACTTTCGGTTCCAGCAGGTTAAGGGTTAAACATGTCATATTAACTTTGACAACAGAACAACCTTTAGTAATCAGTCATTTTAAGCTAATATTCACTCTCTTTGAACCATCGATTGAAATAATACCACTAGACAGTCACAAGTTAAATGCTTGCAACAATATTCAAGTCTATGTCAGAAATTGGCATTATTCTATGGAAGACAGGGGTTCTAGAATGGCAGCAGTAATGTAAACTGCATACCTTTGTAACAAAAACTCTATTAAAGGTTACTAAACAGAATAAAATAAATCAGTCTAAAATACTTCAAGAGGTTAACTTTTCAGATAGTTAAAAACTGGAATGATATAGTGCAGTGACCTCTGCTTCTAATAAAGACACAACCCATTAAAACTCTAGTGCTTTGTTTGTTTGTTTTGGGGTTTAACGCCGATTTCAACATTTGTTATATCTCGGCGGTCAGTCCACCTAACCGGTTTTCCTGGATAACTAACCAGTAATCACCAATTTCTCCGCAAGTGACTGACTACTATTCCCACATGATCTACTCTGAATCAGCGGTGAGAGACAAATGAACAGAAGACACAATGTCTGAGAACAATTGTCACGGAGAAATTTTGCCCTGCCCAGGGGTCGAACCAACGACCGATGGATTACTAATCCAGTGCTCTACCTATTGAGCTAAGCGGGCGGGCAACTCTAGTGCATTCATCTAACACCATTTTATACCTTGCTGGTAATTAACCCTCAATTACTTTGATTACCTCCAACAAATTATTGACACATACTGGAATAATTAAAACAAGATACAGGAGCTACTTCTAATAAAAGGCTACCCATTACTTTATTACAAGAAAAGATATTGCTAAAGTTTCTGTCATTCTTAGTTTAACCCACTTAACTTTTATTTCAGTATATTTTGGAGCGAAAAAAAATTATTTTTCTGTATGAAAAAGAGTTACTCTGTGGCAGATCAGTTATTTTTCTGTAAATATCATAATGTCTGCAGGTTTTATCACAGATGAATTCTTTATGCCACATATCATTCTTTTAACAACATTTTTGCAGACACATGAAAGTCTACCATTATAATTTTCAACTCTGCAAGTAAATTAGCCAAAGAAAAGCATAGAAAAGGCTTTTGTTAACTGTTTAACTTTATTAAGATGGAAGATCACAGAGGAATGGGTTCTCATACTTGGAAATATCTTAGAAATTAACTTTGGTTGATAATGTTGCATCCATCTGGTAGTAACTAAGTATTTACCATTGCACTAAAAAATCCAACATATTACAACAAAATTTTAAAGTTTCTTTTCCTTAAGACAAGATTTATATTTCATAAACATTCTGACTTTGGTTTCCTTAGACTAAATACAAGGTGATAGTTGGACAAACAACTGGTAACCATTCCTAACTTAGCTGGTACCTGGCTTGCTTATTTGTCTATGGAAAAAGAGACTGACAGAACTCAAGACCTCCAAATATATAGATAGACATATTAACATTTTATATTATTAACATATTAATATTTTGGCCACAACTTGTACATCATAACAAGGGCAATCAGTGATCATGTGTTGCCTGATGATAGCCAATAAAACAGTAGTATTGAGAGGTGACTGGACAGTTTGTAGGCTAAAACGCATTTTTTTATTCAAGGGCCATAACTCAGCCAAAAATAATTCAAACCAAAAAACCTGTTATACATGCGCAAGTACTTGAGGTACCAATTAATCCTGTAACATTTCATTTAAATTGCTTTAGTAGTTTAAGAGTAGTCCAGACAAACTTTCAAAATGAAAATCATTAAAGGGTCATAACTGGAAAATGCCGATGATATACACAACTAGTCTTGGCACTGATCATTCCTGTAAAGTTTTGATAAAATCGCACCAGTAGTTTCTGAGGAGTAGTCCGGACAAGTTTTGTGACAGATGGACAGACAGACGACGGAGAAGTGATCCCTGTATGTCGCGGCTACTTTGTAGCAAGCGGCACAAAAACTGCAGATTCTGTCTACTTTCAGTTTCCTTTAAATGTAAGTGCATTTAAGTAACAAATCTGCTGATAATGTAAAACTGATATGACATAACCCAAAACTTGACAAGTTTTTTTCATGTTATCTGGAAATTGGCAATCCCTAAATATATAATAAAATCTTATATAAAATGAAGAAATTCATTATTAAGAGCAATTTGTATAATCTGAGCAAATTCATTTTTTATTTTCTCAAATATATACAGAAAACAGAAAAAAACGTAATTAATTTCACGTATATCTCTTTAAATTTGAAACAGAAGTGTTTTTACTTACTTTAAAAGCAATATAAAGATGATATTAACACAGTGTTTGATAGCAATCTCTTCACACTTTATGAATGAATTTTTTGGCCATAATTTTTTATCACTACAACCCATTCATTAAAGTTTATGTAACTTTATCAAGATTTAAATCTTGTCATGACATTACTAACCATACCCAATGTTATCTTAAGTAATACGAGAAAGAAAATTTTGACATTTTTTTCATGCAACAGCTACATGACATCATGCACAGTAATCAGTGTAAAACAAGTCTGATTTCCTTTGTCTGATGCAGGGACTAATTAGGTCAGATTAGATTGTAATTTCATTAAAATTTCTAGAAGACACACACAAGTTATTCATAACATCAGTTCTTGGTTTACAAAGATGAAAACCAAAGAGTTCTAAGTATTATGAAACTGAGGAGCAGTCTTTACCACATGATTTCATTCCAGGGAAAACAGAAAAATGTTATACCCTTGGTGCCAAATAATGACAAACAGTCTGGCACATTTTTTTCTTAAAATGACAATATTGGAAACTAACCCAAATCAGACCAGTCTAGAACAAGATGTAGCATCGGATCATGTAATGACGTATTTCCTTCCTACAGACTGATGTTAAAAGTATTAATTTTTGCTGTCTAGTATTGATCAGAAACTCATCCTATTGTGCAAGTCGAGTGTCTCCTGCGTCCAATCGTATTTGCATTTTTAAGACTCTTTGTACCAACTTAAGACTTTATAATACGTCGGCTAGAACACATGTTGCAGCCAATACAATATCTTCTCATTTTTTGTTTCCAGCAATCTTATATCAATTTCTTGAAACAGCTTGCATTCAAAGACAGCTTGTATAAATATTTCTCAGGTCCATTATTCTTAACAAACTTTTTTTTTCACCCACTTATGTTACTTTGTCTCTCAAAATGTTCTAAATATGTGTTTCTTTGCAGATGACTTAAGAACATTCTTGGAACACTACAAAATCTTTAATTATTCTCTTCATTGACAGCTTCATGAAAGCAGAAAGAAAACTGAGTATTTGAAATAGATAACTGTATTAGAGTCTGATGTTGTTTTGTCATATTCACTCAGACCATTTTTCTGCCCACTGGCACGGGTCCAAAAGGTACCCATTATAAAAGGTAATAAAAAGCTCTCAAAATTAGGGAAATTATATATCATTTTCAAGGTGTTTAATTCATTGCAAACCTTGATCATAAAGTTACTATTAAGAAACACCTTACACCAAACTATTGATTTATCTGAAAGAGCTATAAAACTTACATAATACAGATAATTCAATAATCCTTGATCTGACAGCAAGCAATAAATAACTTTACTCAAGATGAGCCATTTATCATGTTTTGATCAGAATGGCCCTTTGTTCTATACAGCTTCTTTCCTTCTGTGTATGTTGGTGTCTACAGACTGAAGTGGACCATTACCAAAAATAATGTTTCAGCAAGTATGACACCATGCAGGGTTTAACCTGTAACTCTGGTTTGAATCCCTGTGGAATCTTATTCCATCCTTCTAAACAAACTTGCAGTAAGTTGAAAAGAACTTAACCAAGTGAAGATGGGCCACTTCAATAAATCAACTATATGGAGTCAGTGGTGCTTATTGTTACATAATTTTGGAAGCATTACATTGTTGATGAAAAGTTGCTGAAATGAAATGTAATTAAACTGATCTGACAAGACAACTTCACTGAACAAGTTTGCAAAATCCTTTGACCCCAGAGGTCAAACAGCCCTCTGACCACTTGTGTAGGAGCCAGACCGTAATTGACATCTAAATACCTTGTTCAGTCAGGCCCAATCTCTGTTATGGTACAGGTACAAACCTGGTTAAAGATGGCATAAAATCTGACAGACTATGAAATGAAATTAGTGCACAGTTGATAGGATTAGTTGCCTGTTAAGTGGTGTTGAGAATCAATTAATTTGAAAAGAGAGTGGCATTCAGGTTTAACACTGCAGTAATTTACTCTACCCCTGTATACTGGGTACCAAAATGGCTTTGTGAGACAAGATATGAATAACAGGATAACATGCCAGAGTGAATCATCTCTACCTTGTTTACCAGCTAACTGAAACAGCATTATAAGGCAGGATTTTTTTTTCAGTATTAATTGTACATCACCATGACAGCATAAAAATAAGCTAACAAAAGAATCCTGTGAAAGTGACCACATCAAACTGCACCCTAGTCTAAAAGCAGAGTAAAGCAAAAATTACTAATACTGGTATGTGGGTGGTCAGTTCAAGACAGTGATAAACTGTTGACCAATTTGTAGGCATTGTTGATACTGATGTAGGAATCCATGCCAACAGACAGTCCATACTGAGAGCAACTTTGTTGTAATCTGACTGATTAAAATTCATACAACTTGTTCAACAGATGTTGCCACAGTTTTAACTAATAGTATGCTATTTAATTATGAGTGTTTAGGGCACAGATGCCTTTTCCTCACTCCCAGTGTTCCTAAAGCAAAAACATTTGACTAGCTTGATCATTGTGAATTTGAAAATTTTTAGGAGTCAAAGACTGAAAAAATACTAAGGAACATTATAGCAAAAATCATTAACTAGTAAATTTCTTGCATAAGTCATCTAAATTTCTTGCTTTTACAGTATGAAGTTACAGGATTTACAGAGCTGATAAAAATTTATACATTATTTCAGAGCTTTTCAATCACTTTAGACCTTGCAACCAGTTAAGTATTTTCACTGCTGTAATGGTCACACACACCAATCAATATCAGTGCCCAAAACCAACCCAGTAAGAATCAATCAAGCATATCAGTCACACAAATTACAAGTGATGTTTATAAAACATATATGCCCCCCATGTGCCTTAACTTTAGAGGCAGCCACAAAAGTAAAGGGAAGTATAGGGGTCATCTCAACAGATCAACCTGCATTGCAAGTCTGTGAAGCCAATGCCCAAGGGTTCTCTTGTTATAGACTGGAAACTATTTTTCTGTTATTGGTCAATATGACCTTGACCTTTCATCTAGTGACCCTAAAATTTGCAGGGGTGATCTTCTGGTAATGAACAACCTGGCTATGAAGTTTAAGGAAGCCTGGGCCCAAGCATTCTATACTTATTGATAAGAAATTGTTTTGCATTACAAGGTCAGTGTCACCTTGGCCTTTGACCTGGTGATCTGTAAAGATAAAGGGGTCATCTTCTGGTCATGACCAACATACATACCATATTTGAGGAAGATGGGTTCAAGGGTTCTCTATATATTGATTGGAAAACGAAGTGTCTACCAACCGACTACTTAGATTTGAAAAACAATATGCCCCCAATATGAACCCAAGCATTCCATAGTTATTGATCTGAGAAACCATTTTGCTTTTCAAGGTCACTGTGACCTTGGCCTTTCACCTAATGACCTGGAAATCTATAGGGGTGATCTACTGGCCATGACCAACCTGCCTGTGAAGTTTTTGGGAGCTTGGCCCAAGCGTTCTGTAGTTATTGATTGAAATCCATTTTGCTATTCAAGGACACTATGACCTCTGCCTTTGACCTGGTGACCTGAAAAGCTATAGGGGTCAGCTTCTGGTCATGGTCAACCCTCATACCAAGTTTGAGGAACCTGGGCCCAAGCATTCTAAAGTTATTGATCGGAAACTGTTTCACTTTTCAAGGTCACTTTGACCTTGGCCTTCGACCTGAAAACTATAGGGGTCATATACTGGTCATGATCAACCTACATACCAGGTTTGAGGAACCTGGGCCCAAGCTTTCTATAGTTATTGATTGGAAACCATTTTTCTTTTCAAGGTCACTGTGACCTTGGCTTTTGAACTGGTGACTTGAAAATCCATAATTGTCATCTACTGGTCATGAGGTCTAAGGTTTCTATAGTTATTGATAGGAACCCATTTTGCTTTTCAATCTCCCTATGACTACGGCCCTTTGACCTGCAAAATCTATAAGGGTCATCTACTAGTCATGACCAACCTGCATATGAAGTTAAAGGGAGCTGGGCCCAAGCATTATATAGTAATTGAGAGGAAACTATTTTGCTATTCAAGGTCACTGTGACCTTGACCCTTGACCTAGTGACCTGAAAAGCTATAGGGGTCATCTACTGGTCATGACCATCCTATATACTAATTTTGAGAAACCTGGGCCCAAGCATTCTATAGTTATTGATCAGAAACTGTTCTGCTTTTCAAGGTCACTGTGGCCTTTGACCTGGTGACCTGAAAAAGTATAGGGGTAATCTTCTGGTCATGACCAACCTACATACCTAGTTTAAGGAAGGTGAGTCCAAGGGTTCTCTAGATATAGATCAGAAACGAAGTGTCTACCAACCGACCAACTAACCGACATTTGCAAACAATATGTCCGCTCATCTTTGATGGGGGGCATAAAAATCCTCTTGGCCTACCTAGATTTATCTAGGACTCAACTTCTCATGATAGTGACCCAGATACTTACTATCAAAACAAGAGGGCCATGATGGTCCCGAAGTACTCACCTGAGTAAAACTGATAAGAAAGACAATTCCCACAAAATGGATTTATCATCAAAATAAAAAAGAATGAACTAAAAAAGGTGCATCATTTGAACAATACTGTTAGAGGTACACCAGGCAATGCTTCAAACAAAATTTAAGAAGGCTCAGCTGTATGACTTTTGACAATTTTTTAAAAAGAATTTGTGTATATATAAGTCAAGGCAAAATACTATTCCCTTCAGGTGGAGCCAAAAATGACCCCAGGAGCAAAGTTTTAACAATTCTGATAGTAGTCTACTGGACAATGTTTCAAGCAAAGTTTCAGAACTCTGGAATTTATTGTTTCAGAGAAAAAGAGTTTTTAAAAAGTTTATATATTTCTATATAAAACATGTGACCCCAAAGGAAGAGCAAATAATGAGTACAGAGAAATAATTTAAACAGCTTATTGGATTACCACTAGATACTGCTACACACCAAATTTCAGAAATATAAGATTTGTGATTTAAGATTTAAAGTTTTTCCAATATATTTCTACATAAAACATGTGACCCTCAGTTGGGCCAATAGCGACCTGGAAGACAAGAGCCTACAGAGCTCTCCGCCATGTAGTTTAAGACAAGATTTTTCAAGTTCTTCATTCTTGTTGCCATAGCAACCAGAGTTCTGCATGACATGGAATTCTTCAAATAACTTATGTAAAGCTTCATGCATGGAACATCATCAACTTCGACCAAGTAGTTAAGAAGCCAATATTGTTGAAAGCAAAGGCTGACAACATAAGAAGGTCACACGGTGATCACGAAAGTTCACCCTAAGCACAGATGAGCTAAAAACTATTGAATTATTATAACAAAATGCATGCATAGCTGCAGAATGACACTAAGAGAAGCAGCAGCCATATTTTGTTACTATGTCTGCCATGTTCAGATTATGCTTGAGAGCTGCCAATGGCATCTTCTGACTGTACATTTCAAGGATTCCACCTAGATTCCACTAATTTCTTGAACAATTGGAGATGCACACACATTTTGACATTGATATGTTCTTGTTATTTATCACCCTGTTCATAGCAGAAACCAAAAATAGCACACAGGCAACTACAAAGTATGTAAAAGATTCATATTCATTGCTTTGGTAACAAAGTAGGAGGTATTTTGCATTGATGTTTCTCCAACAGGGATATTACGAGTATTCCATTATTTTTTTTCCACTATCATTCCATTATCATAACAAAAGGATGTACAATCATGTACATCAAAAGCTGTAAAGAGGAAACTTTTGGTCAGGGCTTGCAGATCCAGTTTCGTTCAAA
Source organism: Cyclina sinensis (assembly GCA_012932295.1). NCBI lineage: Eukaryota > Metazoa > Mollusca > Bivalvia > Venerida > Veneridae > Cyclina > Cyclina sinensis. Next base: position 33,448,122 of record JAAONU010000012.1, read on the forward strand.
AAGACCTTTAAAAAATATGTCAAGGCCCTGTTACCTTAAGAATAAGACTGATACTACACCCAAAACCAAAAGCTCTATATTTCCTTATATATATTCTTGCATTTCAAACTGGAAGCCCGTGAGCTTTACCTTTGACCCTCTGTTCTCAAGACATAGTTTACAAACTGGTCCACTGACCAACTGACATCTGCAGAACAATATACCACCTTTGCTTCATCAGGAAGCAAGAAGTGATCAACTGCTTTTACATTCTGCAAATTTTGATGGAACTATTAAACTTTGAAATTTTCCTCAGATGGAAGTAACAGTGAACTTCAGTTGCCTGGTAGCATTATTTACCTTGAAAGGATGAAACAATAGTATTTTATTGCACCTCCTTACAGCTGGTTTATATAATTATATATAAAATCTTATAAATATGAACACACTGTGCACTGCCTTTGTTCCAATCAAACCATACTTACCATATGTTTATCATTAAGTTACAGATCATTGTTTCTTCTTCTGGTCTCTTATTGTGTTTCACCAGGCTACAATTCAGTGTCACTTCCACTATCAGATGATGTGTTTGTACAACCTTCCGCCTTTGTTTCTCGAAGCCATGTACAACATCTTTTCTGACAGAAGTGCACATCAATGTCACTCCTTCTTCCTACAAAAACCGTCTGTGACCTGAAAAGAATGTACGTAGATTATATATTTCTGTCTACAACAGAATGCATGCAACATTTTTTTGGATAGTTCTGTTGTTTTTTTCCAGGTTTTGTGTGGGCCCATATACAATATGGAAACATCTGGATAAATTGTGGCATTAGAAGAAGTAATAACATGTAATTTATATCTGTAGTATAAAATATCATTTCTCCACAATGAGTTATTGCATCATTTAAGATTAGCATACAGAATACAGAAAATATCTGCATATTGTATTGATTTCCATGTCTTGTAAAAGGAACATGAAAATCTGAAATTACATTGGCAATGAGACAGAAATTATACAGCCGCTTCCTGTCAGATGTCACATTCCAAGAAATAGCGTCTGCTGGTGCTACTGTGTCTGTATAAACAGTTGTGTAACACTTATTTTTCTGTACTACGCAAATACACACAAGCCATTTTTTTATATTCATTTGTGAGTCACAACAGATATGAATCAGGTAATTTTTTGTCCATAGGATATGACATCCATGAGGCTATTACTTTATGACCCACTTGTCTTTGCTGGAAAATCCTGTGAGGAAATTATATCTTTGAACAAGTTAAGTATCTATTTCAAAGAAGAATATGGGAGAAAATAGACATTTCTAATTGAAACACATTAATGTGTTGGTTTTACAATCCTCCCCTAATTAAAGCAGAAATGATGATGACATAACACTGTTCTGAGGCAGAGCTGGGTCAAATCAATTCATCTAGTTACAGCAATTTTCCTTGCTGAAGCAGCCATTTTGGAAGCATTCTTCAAAACCTGACACTCAAAAACTCTCCCTTTTGTTTCCAAACAAGATCAGGTTTCTTATTTTAATTAATATAGGCTATTATTACCTGCATTCTCTTTTCTCATTATGCTAATTAGTTCATTTTTTCTTTCATATTCCATTGCACAGAAAACATAATTTAACTTTTCTGTCCATGAGTATACAAACAATCATGGGCCACCTTTTTAAGTTGCTCTCGAAGTAAAATTTTCACAGAAGATTTTTAAGCTGACTAACAGTCATCTTCTTGCAATGTTTGCTTTTCAAGGTTTCAACAATACAGACTAACGCTGACATAAATTTAGTTATACTGGACAAAGTACTAATTAGAAATTCAAGCAAAGAACAACTGTGCTCTATTAAAGTTTGTTTTATTTCAACTTCAATAACTAAGAATTCAGTCGGTGCATTGAATAGTGACAAAAAAATGTTTTGCTTATTACAAAACAAATACAAGTATTACTTGTGGTTTCAAACAACAGTTATTGTAAATGTATGGTCTATCAGACTTTTATGCAAATTAATGAAAATTATCACTTTGCTACCTCATTCATAAATCATAAGTGGCATTTTTTGTTTTTATTAAAAAACCATCCAATCCTTTTGAATAATTGATCATCAGTAACCACTTACTGAACAATAATCTGTGATACGCTGCATTCAATAATTTTATGGCCACAAATCACATTTTCTTTCATTTGTTACACCAGGATATCATACTGAACTGATTTTGGTTTCTAAATGTGGTGAGTAATTTTTATTTTTCTTGACTTTTACTTGTTCAGCATCAGCAGAAGACAATGTGGTGTAAGGAATCCTAACAATGGAATGGATATAGTCAAACTAAAGACAACCTAGGAATAAAGACCATTTTTATTTATACCCCAATGAAAATGCCATTATATTACACGTATTTTACTTACAAAAAAGAAAGTCATTTTTAAACAAAGATCATCACCTTATAACAAAGACCACTTGCGTACAAAGTAAATGTTTGTGTTCCCAAAGGTGGTCGCTGTAAGCAGGTTTGTTTAATTTCCTTTCAGTGCCATGTAACCATTTTGTTTTGTTTGTTTGTTGTTTTTTTTTTATATCATATAATTATGTACCTGAAACTGTTTTAGTCTTGGCTCAAATGTAACTGACTTTCAGACATTAATGACACGATCACCTAGAGTAGCACCCTTTAAAATTGGCAGGCTAAACAATCTTGTCCAAAATTCCTGTACTTCACGATACAAGCTTGATCTCAAACACATAAAAACATTGTGAGAAATTCATACAGATTTAGTTACCCTAATTACTTACCTGGAAAAAATAAAAGATATTTTCATGATAAGCTCTGGAGACTGGCAGATTTATTATTCATATTTTGCAGGTATTAACTGCATATCAATAAAACATTAACAATTTTTTTTGTTGCTGTACAATTCATTCACCAGGTGTGAATTTCTCACTCATGAAACTGATATATACACCAGTTAAACATAGAAACAACTTTTTCTTGCTGTATTACAGAAAGTGAAAATGTGATATCAACTGCATTTCCTGAAAATGGCACACAGAAGGTGGTAACTGTAAAAGTTAATGACCAGCATATGTTTACTGATGCAAACCTATTTCATTAAAACACAATAAAGAAAAGAGATTGATAACACAATAAGGCTTTATTGCTGACAATAACTAGCAGAGGTAAGGGGCAGAGCTGTTGCTAACCTCACAAAGGATCTAACTGTGGTGGCCAACTCTTAGAAGCACAAATAAGATAAATGCAATTAATGGCATTTTTTGTCCAATTAAAAAAAAACTAGACACATGTCCAAAGCACACAGATGCCCCTGCAAAATGGGCTTTAAACTGGCAAATACCTGGCATCCTCTACTTATTGTGCACAAGTGTGACAACTGATTTTGAAATACCATCATGCATGCAAAAGTTATGGACCAGAGAAATATACTAAGTTTAATCCCCTACTGTGACCTTGACCTTTGACCCAGGCACCTGGGCCTTGCATGCGAGACATCGTCTACTTACTGTGGTCATGTCTACAAATTTATTTTGAAATCCCATCAAGCATGCAGAAGTTAAGGACTCCAACTGAACTTAAGCCTATATGACAAATACGAGGGTTGTCCCAAAATACCGTATAAAATCAATTTATATAAAAAGCAAATCTCTCAATATCATAACTGATATTATTTACAGGTAGTTACATCCTTATCCGACAAAATGCAAAAAACCATTCTAGTTTATCTTGAGTAGCAATGTTTTTACACACTTCACAGTAACATCGTATAGTATGTCGCGGCCTGTACCGATAACCAACGTAACGTCACGCACCTGACGTCGCACTTAAAGTTTTTCAAAGTACTGTCCCTGCTGCTGAATACACTTCCTGTGACGGTCCACCCAACGTAAAAATGTGTCTGCAAACCACTGAGATGACAAGGATCGGTTAAATGAAAGTACAGCTTGTTTTAAGTGATGAGAGTCCGAAAATTTCCTACCGCGTAAATGATCCTTTAGAGAGGGAAAATATGCAAAGTCTAGCGGAGCAAGGTCAGGTGAATAAGGCGGATGTGTTATTCTTCTGAAGCCTAGAAGTGCTATCTCCAGTTCAGTTGAGGCGGCTGTGTGTGGTGGTGCGTTGTCATGGTGATAAATTACATTTTCTAGGTCTTGTACAATGGCAGGCCGCTTTTTTCTTATAGCCCTCATTAGACCAACGCGTACAACCTGAAATGGATAACGTTACTTTCTGTGTGCACGGTAAATTAAACATTTATCAAAATGATAGATAATTAACAGTTTTATTATTATTATAAACTTATTTTTTAACTTATCAATTTTATTATTATTATTATCATTATTACCGGTATTACTATTATTATTATTATTATTTTTATTATTATTATTACCTTTGAGTAATAATCTGCATTGACTGTTTGACCAGGAGGGACCACATGTGTTAGGATTATGCCCTTGTTATCCATGAAAACCATGAACATTATTTTTCCCATGGATTTTACCGACTTGGCTTTTAATGCTGGGGGTGTATCTGGAGTTTTCCATATTGACGACTGCTTCTTTCCTTCAGGCTCAAAATAGTGGGCCCAGGTCTCATCCATAGTGATTATTTTATCAAGAAAGTTCCTATCACGTTCATATTGGCGTATGAATGTGCACGAATCTCTAACACGACGCTGCCTCTGTTCTTCAGATAAAAGGCGAGGAACCCACCTAGCGCACACTCGAGACATACCGAGCTCCTCTGACATAATTCTCTGAACGGAAGATTTACTTATTCCAATGAGTCCCGCAAGTTCTCGCACAGTTTGTCGTCTATCAGCTTTTATGACGTCAGAAACCCTTTGAATTACAGCATCGCTGATACCTACAGGTCGCCCTTTTTTCAGACCTGTGTCTGTCCATCCCGTTGTAAATCGCTTGTGCCACTTATAAATCAATACCCGTGATGCCTTGCAATGCGTTCTGGATGATTCCATCTCTTTTATTGTTTGTCCTGGTGTAAGGCCACGTTCAACACAAAATTTTATTACAGACCGATGGTCCGCCTTTTCTGTTGGCGTCGCCATTTTTTTCAAACTAGAAAACGAACGTGCCAGTTGTAAACGTCATAAAAGAAAAACAAATGACGTCATTTACGTACCAACGTCATCTTTAAACGCGCCAATAATTTTTCTTTACGTCAATATGAATTTTGTTTCGATACTTGTATTTTTCGCCGAGATATTTAGAAGTAAATTTTACAAATAGTATTTTGATACTGTCCGTTTTTGACGTCGGCCGCGCGGCTATACATGGCCTACTAAATATATGTATAAAATTCACATTTTTGTGCAAACACTCTCAAAAATTGATCATAATATGTGAAAAACAATACTGATTAAGCTTCACAAAAAATTAAATCCATGACACGTCACATTGAAAAAATATTAATGAATTATACGGTATTTTGGGACAACCCTCGTACACAAAGTTCAATCCCCTGCTGTGACCTCGACCTTTGACCTACAGTACGTGCCAGGAGGAACTCTCGTTTTCCTCGAGGTTGTCGTGAACTACCCATTCCTTAAAACGCGACCAAATCCGCCGCATTTCGAGGATCCCTGCCGCGGACATGGTCACCAAATATCGCGGCAGACGTCCGCTAAATGGTTCCGCGAACTTTTTCACAGGTAAGAATTGACGTATCGAGGCTCACAAAGTTCCTGATTACATGCATTTCGGCGAATTTTACACTTTAAAATATCATTTAAATGTATAAAACTCTCATTCTGATGCATTTGTTTACGAATGCTCGTATTTGTTAACGGAAGGAATGACAATTCAAAACCGAAAGTAATTGCTTCTCTATTTTCAGAAAATAAATTGACTGGTTTTCAATTTACATGTGTTAAAACTGCTTTCCTATATTTAAAGAGAACATACAACATCTAAACCCTACTGTGACATCTGTATCGTCTATGCGCTTGACAAAATTATTGATCGATTTTGCTATACAATAACGAGCGTTTTCAACGACGGAAGTACACATAAACCTACACAGCAAATGTATTAGAAATTTGGTTTTAATTTTACCAAATGTCACATAATTGGCAGACATAAAATATACAGTTTCATTACAGTCATTTCATTAAATGTTCAGCTTATCCAGGTGAGTTATGACTCTAATTATTTTCGCGCTGGTCGTCAAATATCGCCGAGATATTTCGTGATGTTGAGACATCCAGGAAATCCTTTTTTTTCCTCGATGTCGCTGCGGATATTTTTCTTTCTGCGTCTGCGAAATAAAGCGGAAAATGTGAGTTCCTCCTGGCGCGTACTGTAGGGACTTGGGCCCTGCATACGACAATGATGGTCATGTTTACCAATTTATTTTGAAATCCCATCATGCATGCAGAAGTTTTGGACTGGACACCAACTCCAACAGCACTTAAAACTATATGACAAATGCAAAAAGTTCAATCCCCTGCTGTGACCTTGAACTTTGATCCAGGGACCTGGGTCTTACACTTGACAAATCGTCTACTTATTGTGGTCATGTATACCGATTTATTTTGAAATCTCATCATGCATGCAGAATTTATGGACTGGACACAAAGTATATACTTCTTCAAGCAGACACACACGATCACACAGACGGGGGGTTAAAACACTACATAGCCCATCCCCCACTTTATGATGGGGGCATAAAAAGCATAAACAAGAGCTCCACAGAGAGGCGCTTACGCTTGTCTGTTTTACAAGTCGACATTGGGGGCCATATTTATAGTTCTTGTGCACTACTCCTGAAGGAGGTCTATATACCTCTGATGTTTCATGTCAAGATGTTGATATTGTTCATATTGACACATTGAATCATTCAACTTAATAAGCAATTTTGACAAAGATTGTAAGTGAAAAAGGTACATAACTCCAGAAATATAGTTTTCAAAATAATGTCCCTTGTGTTACAACTGCCTCTTGTCATGACAAGTAAGCAGTCCACGTTTCATATTGATACCTTTGAAATCATTCAACTTAATAAGCAATTTTGACAAAAACTGTAAGTTAAAAAGGGAGATAACTCCAAAACTAGCTTTCAGAATAATGCCCCTTTTGTTTCATGGTTAGCAAGCTGTCCAAGTTTCATATTGATATCTTCATAGTTTTGAAATCATTCAACTTAATAAGCAATTTTGACAAAAAATTTAAGTTAAAAAGGGGGCATAACTCCAAAAATATGGCTTTCAGAATATATGCCCCTTGTGTTACAAATGCCTCTTGTCATGATAAGCAAGCATTCAAAGTTTCATACTGATACCTTTTAAATAGCTTGAGTAATGGGCTACCTTAAAGTTTATGCATGACGATGACAATAACGACGACAACCCAGCGAAAAAGTGCAAAACCTTCATCACTCTCCATCCTTTGATTATTCTGCCTGTAAATATCTGTCACTAGCAAAAGGCTGTTTTATTCAGGATGGTGCCTGATAAATTGTAAATGAGTATTACTTTAAATGTCCGCTTAAAATGGGATTATGCAAATAAGCAATGTAACAGACTGGAAATAAAAATTCCTTTAAGCCTATCAATGGGATAAATAAACGAAACATTTGTATTTTTATGAAGCAACAATGGTTGGCAGTTTCGGGTAATGAACTTTGAAATAAAAAGCAAATCAAGTCTGTCCAAAATCAAGGCCTGTTTCATCTCTTTTTTGTTTCCCTTTTTTTTTTTTTTACACCTTTCTAATTGACAAAACAATAAAGTTGTACAACCCTTTATTAGCAGCTAAGAACTTTAGCAAAGTAAGAAGACATGACGACCATGATTACTCACCCAAGTACCACTGCCCTTACAAGGACAGCAAATGAAAGCCGTTCAACGGTAGTACAGCATAAGGGCTAGTTCTTTAAAAAGTTATAATGTGTAAAGCAAATTAAGCATGTAGTTCAAATTTCAATGAAGCTAAAATAATACAAGGTATAAGGTCAAGATAAAGTAGAAATAATTTGGTAAAGGTCTACCAGGCATTGCTACAGGCCGCAGGCCTTGCGGTTTCAGAATTTTTTCTGCTCTTTTTCTATTTAAACAAAAATGATGACTCCTGCAGTGGGGCCCTCTTTAGTGACCCACTTGGCAGAGAGCTACTAGACAATGCTACATACCAAATTTCAAAGCTTTCGACTGGAGCTTTATAGGCAAGAAGATTTTTCAAGTTTTCACTTAGATGCAAGAGCATTCAGAGTTCTGCATGGAGTAGAGTTCTCTGAACAAATTTGGTAGAGCTTCATGCAACTTCCGGAACAATCCTGTCAAGTTTGATCAACTTTTGCCAAGTGGTTACTGGGAGCAAGTGTTGGATGTGGGATGAAGGATGGAATGGTATCACAATAGCTCACCCTGCATGAGCATCTGCCCAGAGGAGCTAAAAACAACCAATGAACACTAATTCATCAACTAAAATGCTTTAGCCATGTAAAAAAACAAGCTTAAAACACCTGAAATTAAAACATACAACTTCATTTTGCACAAGATATATCAGAAATGCAAACAAGACCTAGCTAATAGTTACCGAAAACTTTCAACTCTTTTATTGACAGACAATATTTACCTGTTTTTATGACACAACACCAAAATGCTATGCTCGAGAGCCTTTTTATCGACTTAAACATTAAATATTTAAACAGGATGTTTTGGATTAGAATAGTCTAGATAAGCACTCCCTTTTTTTTTCATTCCCTCAAAAAAAAAATTGAAAAGAAAAACTGCTTTACATGGAAGGTTAAACATAACCATAACCAAAGCATTTTTACTGTCACTTAAATCTTGTTCTCACAATTTTAAGGATAGGTTTCATTGATAAAATATGCAGGTCAGGGTAACATACTCTAACTGAATGTGTCCCAGTTGTTATAATGTTTAAAATGATACTATGTAACACCTGATATCACTTTAAAACCTCAAATCAATCTTTAGACAATTTAAGATAGTATCATGTTCCTTTCAGTTCAATGAAATATTTTTTTCCTTGTTATTGCTTATTAATGGTATCTTACTGTTTTTTCTTCTTCTTACTTTCCTTGAGTACTCTAGTTCGGTCTGGGTACTTGATTTGATAGTGTTGCTACACAAGAGCAAGTTGTAAAAGTAAACTGTCAGCTAAGAGATTCGAGAGTGAAACTGATGTTTTCTTTGACAAGATATTTTACTGATATTCACCCTTCATCTTACTTAGGACTTTTATACAAGCCCCTTTATCTGCCTCATCTAATTCCAGTGTTTATTTTAGAAGTTCCAGTAACTTTTGCACAAAGTCGTCAGATCCTTTTTTTTTTCAAATTTCAAAGCTTAATAAGTAGTTTCTGTTTACTTCCAAGATCTCCTAAGAGAAAGGTAAAGAAAGTTAAATCATTCATAGAACAGTGCGAAGGCAAGATCTGATGGCATCATTACACACTCATGTAATCTGATTTGTCGATTTTGAATTTATTGGAGATGATGTAATTTGTTTATGAACAGAACCAATGTCTTACAGATTGTCACTGGAAATGGCCACTGATTGTAAATGTAAACAAATTAAGTATCACATTCCATCCACAAAATACCAATAGTGCTTTTAAATTAAGTATTTTTTACGTAACAAGAAGTAGGAATCACCTACTTGGCGTCTGAGTATCATTTATGATTTTTTTAATTCTCCCAAACCGGCTAGGTCTCTTCAGAATTCGAGAATATGTTACTTATCTTTTAACAAAAAATAGGACTTTAACAGTTGTCCACCTACGAAGCTAGAGGTCAAGGCTTCTTGCTTTTTTCTGTGCTTGTTCTGATCTTGTATGGTAAGAAAGGTTTCCAGCTGCCTACATTAACGACAAGTCAGTTGTGAAGTTGTTTCGTAACAGAAGGTTTGGCAGATTTTCATCAGAAAAGAGAGGTGACAGTATTTTAATTAACAAGCACATTACTTCTAAAATATGAAGTATTTGCAGCAGTACATCCACTTCCTTATTTCATCACCTTTAAAAAATAAAACTTAACAAAACTAATAAACCTGCTCAAATCAGAGCTCAACTGAATGTAGATCAAACTGGCAAATGTCTTAATACAGGTCAGACAACAGTGCTAGAATTTTACTGCCTCTCTGATTTAACTTATTAACCTCATTACTCCTTCTTCAATATCAAATAATTTGTAGAAAAACAGAATAATACTTCAGGTGACATGTGACTCCTGCCAAGAAACATCTCAAATTGCAAGTTAAGAGTTCAGTGGAAGGAATGTGATTTGTTTTGTATGGAATGGGCAAGACAATAAGCTCAATTGAGTTGGAATACAAAGCTGAAATGAAATTCTTCAAATTGGCTACAGACCTGGAATCTCTTTCACTGAATCACATTTTTCACATCATCACATCTTTCGATCCTTGTAAAAATTACTGAAGAGAAGAAGTTCTTTGGTCAATACAAATTATATCGCTATTTGTAACTGTTCAATCATGTTTCCACTGTATTTGACTGTTATTTGACCATGTGTCTTTACTTAATATACAGAGTAGTGTTGTAAAATCGGTCTGAAATGAAAATTGATAACCAAATGTGTAAACTATGTACGAATCAGTACGTTGTTGTTGGGGTTAACAAATCGGTGAACTATGGAGAAGAATGCATCTTTTGAGAAACAATTTCATTTCAACTTCAAAAGCACTATCTTTTAGTTGTTTCTCTAATTTGTTAATTGTATTTAGCTGAAATATTAGCACCAAAATTCACTGGACAGTCATTTGTAATATTTTTACTAGACTGTCAGCCATTTTGGTGGACTCGGTCTTTGCTCCGGCTCCTAATTCACTAAATCCACTTGGCGACATCGATTCTTGGAAATGAAAATGTCGCCAACATAACACAGCTGCCAACTTGATTATCCTTACATCACTAACAGAGAGTGTCCTTTATTGGAGAGAACTTAAGTGGGACTATAATGGACAATTTCAGTCTAGCTGATAAGATAATAAAATATAAAATACTTTTAAAACAGCTTGCAGAAGTTAAATCCCCTTTATCTACTTAGTTTAAGAATGAAATTTCATTTAAAGTTTGAAGACTACTGTGAAATCATTTTTGTTCGCGTAGGATGAATTTTGGCGTATTTCACGCTAGGAACAATGCGCGAATTTAAGACCGTGCTTTTATTAAACTAATAAAACATTTACGTTATCCGAATCTTGATCCTGTCCGAAATACCTGCATATTTTTCCACTCACTTTTGACCATTAGTTGTTGTTTTTAGCCAATATAACTTGAATAATCGGATGTTTTGGCAAATTCTATATATCTAGCAAAATTACAATGAAACTTATTTTGTTTTCTTTTTTAGTATGTTTCGTTTGCATTTCCTTGAATTGTTGGACGCTTGTCTGAAGCGTTTACTTATAATTATTAGTAAAGGTAATTTTTCACAAGCGGCAATGTTTTTTTTAGTGTAATTGATTAGTGACTGGTTACAAAAGACCTGTCGGTATCGATCTTTTAATCTGTGCACACTTGTGCACAACCTGTGTCAATTAATGTCAATTAACAGTTGGACCTGTCAGTTTGTATATTCGAAAGCAGACCGGGGTAATTGACACGTATACACGCGTCGGTGGTAGCTGTTGTCTGCTTTTTATGCTGATAAAAAAAATTGAATCTGAAATTGAAAATGCGCGAATTTAGGACCGCGCGAACATACTATTTTATACAAAATTTCATTCCAGCGAATTTAAATGATTTCACAGTATATTATTGTAACTAATCTGTATGATGACAAAATGTAACCAAATACTGTATTCACACCGTCTAATGTCCAGGGTGCTTAGAAAAATTGAGAGGAGGGGAATGCTTAATGGAGTACTAATATAAAGCCTTCTGTCTAGTTCAAGACGCAAGAAAAGTTCCTAAAATCGACACAAGAAGTTTATTTTGCCAGACGGAAGTAAAGTCTGTATGTGCTGTAACAAAACGGAAAAGAAACAAGATGCAAAAATATGTTTATTTATGATTTTTCTACAGCAAAAATACAGGCCCTTATTCATTTGCAGGTCAAAAAACAAGTGGGGGTGCTTATTGGTGAATGGGTGCTAGATGGGGCAAATATGGTAATGTATTGTGAATCTATCTTCCATTACCTTGTGTTGAAAATGAAAATAATATTTATGGCTACTCACTAATTATTGACATTAAAATGATGAAATACATAAATGCAGAACTTCAAGTCAATGACCTTAAAATTTGGGCTCTCTTATTGGCAAATACTTGAGTGTTGTGTATTTAGGACAAGAATTGTAATACAAAGACAACTTTCAAAACTGATAAGAGCAGTAACACACTTCATATTAACCCAATCACCCAACTAATACCAAATCGGCTAATAGGTATGTAGGTTACTGTAGCACAGAATACTTAACTTGATATCCCCATTCTAGCCAATTAGGCTTCAAGCCAAGGTCATTTTCATTGATAAAATTGCAACATAATGATCATAGACCATGAGTCTGATGTCCTGACTTTCCTATAAATAGCAGTTATTGTAGAAATGGAGTTAAACATCCTCAGGACATTGAACTCTGGTCTCCAGTATTTGAAACCTTCTCCACTAATTATCAAGAATTTACTGAATGAGAGCTCACTTGCTTAAACACACTTTGAACTTGTTCTTCATATGGAGAAAGCTGTAAAGGAAATATTTTCAATCCTTAGTTGCTTCTCATTGGATATAAACTCTGTTTTCTATATTAAAACAAAACTTTTCCCATTGGATCACCAATCAAACTATTTATGATATGCCAAACCACATGATCACAAACTTTCCAACCCTTACCTTCGAAATTCATTTCTAGGAAAAACTCACTGCTGTTTGAATTGTGGCTTTTTCATTTTTCATATCATATATTATTAATCTGATAAATTCAGAATGTGAAGTTTTTTTGTTAAATGTATTGCAACAATGAGACTGAGAACATAATGGTATGTAAATATGTAAAATAAATGATGCTTCCTCCATGCTTTTTGTATCAAATCATATGGACTATCCATCAACTTCCATACGATTACCTTATCTTCTGAACTATCACACTTACAAGTTACATTTGTGAGATACCTGATACATATAACAGATATCTGTGTAATTATTACTCATACATTACCATGACTTTATACAACAGGTTATAAAAACTTAAAAAAAATTTCAGTTTGTAAAACTCAAGGTGATAACAAATTATTAACACTTAGTTGCTGCTGAGCGGATTATAATGCATCAGCTTTTAAGAAGTAGGTTTTGTTGAAAGGATAAAATTCTAGACCTTTCTAAAGTTCAAGGACAGTAACTCTAGACAGCTGACACAATAACATTATCTCTCTTTTTTTTCATTCAAGGGCAGTAATTCTATAAAACTTATAACATTAGTAAATCTGAAATGTGAAGGGCACGGGTAAATGGGAGTAATGATTTATACCTTGGAATCAAGCCTTTCAGTAAGTATGGATTTAGGGACAGGGAACTAGTCATCTTATACAACATCATTCTAAGACACTGACTTTCAACTATTATTAAAAATCTGTAATTTATTCAGTTTTCGATTTCTTGGTTACCAGTAGGTATCAAAGTATCTGGAAATTATTACGATGTCAGACTGGATACCAATCTTTCAATGTAGGAGCTAAACCCTTCATTTCAGAAAGAGTTGAACTTTTGTATTCCAGACATAGAGAGCAAAAAACAGGTACTAGTATTGCCTAAGGCTATGCCCAAATTAAGTAACAGGTTATTTGCTATATACAACCATAATCTGTAGATATTACTGAGCAGTTCTGTTCTGTTCATGATAATCCATTGACTGGTTTAATGACTTCTACTAATTTAATACTATTGTTTCTGCTACAGTAAAATCCTGAAAATGAGACTTAAATCTGTAGGCTTAATAAACTAGCTATAATTAGAATTAATGAGCAATTATAAGAATTAATGGGCTATCATAAAAATTCACTAGCTAATTTAAATGATAAAATATAATTATATCAAGACTAAGCAGATAAACATAAATCTGATTTAGTATCGTAATGTTGTCTGCAATGCTAGGTAATGCATTTTTATAGTGATTAGTGTACAAAAACTGCAAAAAGCAAGGCTTAAGATACGAAACCATAAGAAGTTATCTGTGTGAAACTTATTTCATCCTCACAGTGATATTTGACTTTCTATTGTCATTTGCAAGCTGCTTGCTACGTAAGAGCAGTCTGCAATGTGCCTGGTAAACAGAAAACTAGTTTCAGACAAAGGACATAGTTAGATAAACAAAGAAGTCTTAATAGTCAACGAGGCTGATCAATTTAACGAGGGTGACATTAACCTAACAATTTGTATAAACAGTGTCATTTTTGGGCGTCAAAGAAAAATGAAACCAAAAATCCCTATTCAAAACTGAAAAACAAAGCATTTTATTCTCCAAACAATTTTTACAAACCACAGCATATTGAAAAAAATATTTCGTCATTTTAGTATTGGTTTCTTTACTTTGAGGCGAATATGAAACTTGGCCTCTGCAGGAGATCAAGTGTTCTGGAATATGAAGTTCAAAGATTATTTGAATCTTTATCTGGTTTGCCTTTTGTATGCCCTACTGTTAGACAGTTCTAATTGCTAAGTCTTCGGTAAGTTGTTTCTGTTTTATTGCCATGTCTTAGCTGAAAATTCATAATTTTCATTGGTCAGAAATTACTAACGTATATTTTTAGGGACAACGCTCAACACGTGCGACCCCTAGAATGGTGCATCTAGTCAGCAATCAGAAATGTGAATTTGTTTGGAAAGGATTAACTTTCGTTAGGAAATTGAATTAATTAGGTTTTGGGGATAAGCAGATAGCAATGTTCAGTAAGGTGGTATTTTTGTGACCTTCGCCTTATCTCTGATAATTTTACAAGTGCATAACTTTTGCTTAATTTGATAAACTGTTTTACCCTTTCAACTTGTGTAGATATAGCAGACAGTATCATTACATTTTTTAATTTACACTTTTGTTAACTCTAAGAGTATTGAAAACATACTATTGTGTCAAGAGACAGATTATTGATTTGTAATAACCTTAATGATTTCAAGAGAGTTAAGGGCATACTGATTTATATTGTTTGATTTTAATGTGTAATTGTTATGCTTAATTACTGTTTGTACTCATAATTGCTTATTCAATCATTCATAAGTCGGTTGTCCTTGTTTTCAGATAACCATGGATGCGCTGATACAGTGGTACATTTGTTTGTTCGTTAGTATGTTTGATACTGTGGCTTTACAGTCATAAAGAAGTTACCTAGAGTTGTAAATAAATCAAGTTCAACGAGTGAATTGACAGTGTGAGATTGTTCTGTTCCCAAATGACTTAGTTAAGCCTTGAACCTGTTGCCAGTGTTAACCAGGTTTCAAGGCAGCATATATTGACTTTTAGAACTGATGACAGCGCATGCAGTTATAGCCTCAAAACACAGACCACATGGTTATTAACCCTTGAATAAGGAAACACTATGATTTGCTTTTGTGTAAGCTAACTGTCATTCCTTAAAACACTTTTTTCTCTACCTAGCATTGTTCTTATAAACTTTCTTCCATGACACAATAATAAAACACATCAGAAAAATTCCCAGTCCCAAAGGCACTCAAACTGAGGCCTGCTTAGGCAAACTGGCATGAAAAAAAGAACAATTTATATGAACTGAAAGCACTTATTACACTGAATTATAACATAATCACAACACTGTATTATTTTCAATCTAAGGTTCAGAATTCAGCCTTGACCTTGGCAAGAAAGTAACCCTTTTTTTGACACCTAATTGTTACATTTATAAAATGCACTGTGATCATATCTTGTCACCTAATTGTTACATTTATAAAATGCACTGTGATCATATCTTGTCATGTCTTGTAACTGAATGGCCACATCTGTGATCATATCTTGTCATGTATCATAACTGAATGGCAACATTCTGTGATCATATCTTGTCATGTCTTGTAATCTTGTCATGTCTTGTAACTGAATAATCACATACGTGATCATATCTTGTCATGTCTTGTAACTGAATGATCACATATGTGATCATATCTTGTCATGTCTTGTAACTGAATGGCCACATATGTGATCATATCTTGCCATGACTTGTAACTGAATGGTCTTATATGTGATCATATCTTGCCATGTCTTGTAACTGAATGGTCACATATGTGATCATATCTTGTCATGTCTTGTAACTGAATGGACATATGTGATCATATCTTGCCATGTCTTGTAACTGAATGGTCACATATGTGATCATATCTTGCCATGTCTTGTAACTGATTAGCCACACCAGAGATCATATCTTGTCATGTCTTGTCTTTCATTTCTTTCAAAAACAATGTCACGCGCATTTTGTCAATCAACATTTTGTAATCATGGGATTGGTTCATAAAAACGTGTGCATGCATGGTAATATAAACAGCAGCTGTCAGAAATATGAATTACTGCTTGTTTATCTGTTCCGGCAACAAGGATATGCAAGAAATAAATTATTTTGTACCTGAGGACCCAAGTGTGCAATCGATGCAACTGCAAAAAAACTGCAAAGATTACCGAGTTAAAAAAAATTCACAAGGAACTTTAAAAAAATAACATGTAGTAAAAAGAAAAACTTCAAAATGGTATAAAATGCACATGCAAGCAATTAAATCACTTGTGAAAAATAACACCCAAAATAAAATAATAGAAAATCTACTTCTTGCATGTTTTATTATCAAATCACTTAAAAACATTGCAGATTTATTGAAAGTTTTCCCAGTAATATTCATGCAATTAATATTTTTCAAACCAAACACAACAGGGTACTTGAATTTATACTCACTTTATTTTCTCTGAATAAATATAAAAGCTTTAACTCAGCTGTAATTTCACAGAATATATACGCACTGCACAGCACTCTAATTTACATGGTGTGACACTTTATAACACTTAAGTGTAAGTGAATCTGATTTGTTTTTAGTTTTTTATTTCATTTTTATTTCTTAAGAAAGATTAGCACTAACTCAACTTTAAAGTCCATTAAAACAAGAAACAGTACAATGCTATGAAACTATATTTTCAACAATACCAGTAATTCTAATATTGTGGTCTCACACAAAAAGAATTTTAAAGATATTCCACTTTATTTCCATGTAAAACATATGACCCCTCGGACGGGGCCAAAAGTGACCCAAGGGATATTATTTGAACAAACTTGGTAGAGGTCTATTAGGTCTCTGTGCCAAGTAGTTTTAGACAAGAAGATTTTTTTTAAATTCTTCATTCTAGTTGATATAGCAACAAGAGCTCAATCTGCATGGAACTGAATTCTTTGAACAATTTTGGTAGAGCTTCAAGCTGATAACATTTTTGCAAAGTTTTTGTGGTTTAGGACATGTTGTTTATAGTAAAAAGTTGACAGATCACAAAAGCTCACCCTGAGAATATGCTCAGGTCAACTGAAAAAGGGCATTATAATAACATATTCCAAAGTAATGGAGGTTGTGAATTCTCCATTATACAAGGGAAAGTGGGTGTGGGGTGAGGATTTGGGGTTCCTGTTGATCTGCTAGTGCTTCTTTTGAAAGAGGAGAGGAGAGGATAGGAGAGGAGAGGATAGAGGAAGGAGAAGAGGAGGGGGAGGCAGGAGGAGTTGCACACTCACACACACCCTCCCTGTTGATCTGCAGGTACTTCTTTTTATAAGTATTTTGTTACATGTTACAAGGATTTTCTAATGGATGCCAAACCTCTGCTGAAATCATGACATCACTGTGTTTAACACAAACACACAATTTTTCACAGATTACATTTCACACTTAATCTTTAAACCAGATGAGAGAATTTTTAGATTTTTTTTCTTTTTCTGCAGAGAATATGTCCCAAAAATATGTTCATGAAAGAAAGCCAATAGGAGTGAACATTTCAATGGTCCAGCAGGTAAATATAAATTCAATAGAGGCAATATTGTGAAATGTAATCTCCCCATCTATCTAATATATTAACCTACTATCATAATGTGTAACCATCTGTTATGACTTAACTAGAAATATTATGAATGCAAAGCAGTAGTGTTACTATAATTGATTTCAATTTATCAATGAAAAAGGGATAGTGCTTTATCAATTTTGAAAAAAATCTGTATAATATAACATCACAGCAGTGCTACCAACTTAGGCTTTCAGGTTGGTTGGATTTGTTTTAGTCACAGATGTCAACAAGAAGGATGTCCCCAAGTACAAATTACTAGATTTAGCAGTATTTATTTGCTAAATCATTTTTATCTGAACCACAGTATGAGTAGAAAGGTCTTCAGTGCAATGTTTTAAACTGTATGTGTAATAATTTCAAGATTGAGGTCATACTTACTTCATTCACACCAATAGAAGATGGTGCTTTCTGAAGTCCTAAGCACCACCTGAAGTGGTGGTTGTGAAGGTGCAGTGAAATATCTGTTGCTTCCATGTTCTGAGCTCTTAGGAGAACACCAGTCTGCACCCCCTGTGCACCCCAAGCATCAACTAATGACTGCAGTCTGAAGAAACATAATATTAATTAGATAAATTTGTTTCCAACAAAGTGCTGACCATAATTATGGTAAACACTGGAGAGGCATTCTTATCAATCTCAAAATTAGTGTCCTATCTGAAGTCTAAAAAGAATTTTTATTTATATTCTGAATAAGAGCATAAACCTTAGTTTAAGAAAAAGTAAATTTGACAGTAAGGAGTGCATACAAAATATGCCATTTAGGACAAATGTAACAGCAGCATCTGTACTGTCCTTGTTATGCCTCCCCATTCACCTTGTGTGCAAGGTCACTTGTACTGACAAGTCACTTCTAAAATACATCACTCCAGACTGTAACAACAACATTAAGTAATACAGCTACTTATTTCATTATGAATCTTTTATTTATCATGTTGGTGCTAAAGAAAGAATTATTGCACTTTTCATTTTTTAATACCATTGTCTGCAGAACTAAAATGTTTCTAAAACACAGGACAAAATCCCCCTGCTGAGAATACTTGCAATGATTGCAAGGTATTCAATGAAATACATGAACAACATTTATCATACAATGTACATCAACAAATCATAAAAGAAATTGCTCAAATTTTATCACAATATACTTTATCCATGCTCCCAATTCAAATCATCTTTTCTCAAAATCATGAAGCGATACCAACTTGAATATTTCAAACTGTTGCAATAGAACTGCTTGATAGTGGGGTTGAAGGCAGTATAAACATATGGCAACTGCAATAAAATGCTTCAAACTTCATAAAGCTACAAAGACAATCTCCACTCAATATGTACTTTATGAGACAATTACATCAGCCCATAAAATACAAAGTATAAACAACAGATGCATATGTGCATTAATCTTAAAGATCCTGTGAAAATTTCATTCATCAAATCGGTCAACAAAAAGTAACCTGATTTTGCAAAAACGAAATATGAATCATATGTCTCTTTGATACAAAGCACTTACCAATTCTGTATCTAACAAGAGCACCACAGAGCAGCACCAATGCTCGTCTGTGTTATTTGTTAGAAATGGGTGCATATTAATAGATTTTAAGTTTTAACTGAATAGGGTATTATTATATTTTGGGTAACTGTTAAAAAAACATGAGGAAACTACTATAAATATCATGGATGTAAAACATTCTGTTGAATGATAAGTATGCATCCACCCCCCCACCCCTCCTCTAACAAAAACAACAAAACAAAACAAAAAATACCTTCCCATCAAATAAATAGTTAAGTTTTAGGCCTTTTGCTTTCCCAGAAGAAGTTTTTTCCTACATATAGGTCCATGCAAAACCAAAAGACCCCTGTGGTGAGGCTAAGTTTAACCCCAGGGATATAATATGAGATCTACTAGAGGATGCCCCACATCAAATTACAAAGCTCTGTGTCAAGCAGTTGTAAATATCTCCTCATTAAATTACAATGCATTAATATACTTTTTGTAAAAGTCTTCACCGTTACATATGAGACATAGTTTGCGCTAAAACACATCAGGATATGCTGTGACCTAGTGACCTAGAATTTCTAATCTTAAGTGGTACAAATCAGTGACCTGTATTTTGTTATCTTGATCTATCACCTACCATATATCCAGTTTAACCATTCCCCCTTTAATAAATGCTCCCTATACCCCTTTTTTCTTGCCAAAAATACCGACTTACCAGCTCTGTGAGTGGCTCTTGGGAACACTTGGTTTGGACTTGATTCTTTGATTTTTAAACAGAGTGCTGACCACTTTTCATAGAAATAAAAATCACTTAAGCACTTTCAAAAAAAATAATTCATTTTTGGTGCAAAATAAATGCCCCCTAGCTGTGAAATGCTTATAGCCCCTGGAAGCATTTAAACAGGGGTAAATGGTAGTTACCCATTCTGGTAACTCTGACTGGATATTTTTCTTTTCAACCAGTTTTCCTGCTAAGTATGAGCAGTAGAAATCTCAATACTCAGTCACAAGAGCAATTTGATGAATCTAAGATAAGTCTGACCTTATTCTTCATCAGCTGACTGTCACTCAGACTTCCACTGACCTTATTCTTCATCAGCTGACTGTCACTCAGACTTCCACTGACCTTATTCTTCATCAGCTGACTGTCACTCAGACTTTCGCTGACTTTATTCTCCATCAGCTGACTGTCACTCAGACTTCCACTGACCTAATTCCTCATCATCTGACTGCCACTCAAGACTTCCACTGACCTACTGACCTTATTCTTCATCAGCTGACTGTCACTCAGACTTCCACTGACCTAATTCTTCATCAGCGGACTGTCACTCAGACTTCCACTGACCTAATTCTTCATCAGCTGACTGTCACTCAGACTTTCTCTGACCTACTGACCTAATTCTTCATCAGCTGACTGTCACTCAGACTTACACTGACCTACTGACCTAATTCTTCATCAGCTGACTGTCACTCAGACTTCAACTGACTTTATTCTCCATCAGCTGACTGTCACTCAGACTTCCACTGACCAATTCTTCATCAGCTGACTGTCACTCAGACTTCCACTGACCTAATTCTTCATCAGCTGACTGTCACTCAGACTTCCACTGACCTTATTCTTCATCAGCTGACTGTCACTCAGACTTCCACTGACCTAATTCTTCATCAGCTGACTGTCACTCAGACTTCCACTGACCTAATTCTTCATCAGCTGACTGTCACTCAGACTTCCACTGACTTTATTCTTCATCAGCTGACTGTCACTCAGACTTCCAGTGACCAAATTCTTCATCAGCTGACTGTCACTCAGACTTTCACTGACCTACTGACCTAATTCTTCAGCATTTCCCACTGTTCCTCTGACCTTTTGCATTTGAAGATTAAATCAGATGGTTATTGATGCAGGACATATAAGGTCTACATAAAATGCTGGAACAGCTTGCATATCATATTTTGTTCCTTTTCTTGTTCATAATTATCATTTTATCTGTAGCCCAAGCCAAGTATTGCTGGATATACAATCTGATTTTTTTGCATGTGTAATTCTTAAACACTGCATCTATGTGACTCTTTATTTTCTGAAGACTCATTTGAAAGCCTTCCACAATCTTTTACTACCAAGATTATCAACATCTTATCAAATTTCTTTAGTTCATACCACTGTCATTTAAAATCTTGTCTAGCATTCATTACCTACACTGACTAACACATAGCCGTGAGGTAAATTTTACATCCATTTTATGACTCCTTCATGTCTCTTTACTATCATTTCATTCTCAGATGAAATTTTAAAGATTTGTACAATTAATCTTGGTAATATTTTATTAGTTTATGATTACTCAGGAGTATCATTTTATCACATCATAATCATAACAGTTATAACACTGTCTGATAATATATCACTTTACCTGTTTTTTTTACGACAGCTACATACCTTTCACCTTTTTTCTTTACAGGGCAAAAGAGTTTCAGCATGCTTTTATAAACTTTTAAGGTCATATGGAATATTTCAAACTTCTCAATACCTGGAAGGCTTAATACACAAACAAACAAAAAACTTTGCATTTACAAGTGAAACATCTGAGAACTACATCCCATGTTCTGTTTCTACAATTCACAATGCCTTGTTTCCTTTCTGTACAAGTTGTCATGAAGGACAAAACCTAGCAGAAGCATTTTAATTCAGGCTAAGAATTATTTAGGGGGAAAAAAACACTTGAGTATTACTTCAGCCTAACAGTTATTTAGGGGGAAACAAAATATACTTCAGCCAGAGAAACAAACAAAATAAACAAGAAACCGGTGGAACCGGGTTATTTTACCCGAAGTGCTCTCATTCATAGGACTTCGTAGAGGAAAACAACGAAATGTAGTTTATTGTGCTGAAATTATGCTGAATGGAACTGAATTTAATAACGGGTAAAGAAGTGGATGTCACGACTTTGTAAGCAAATTATTTAAATTAGTTCATATAATAACATACTGCATTGTGACATACACATTTGCTTTATGTTAAACACAAATTATTGCCTTTATATATAATGTCTGTTTGAAAATTATCTACTCTGAGAAGAAACTATATCTTAATAAATAGGCCCTAAAGCTATTATATTGTGTGTACAAGTTATGGTGTAGTTAAAAAATGAGTATGAAAATTTACTAAAGGCAATAACTCCAAAATTATGCAATAAAGAGATACGGTTCATGTGCACTGCACTACTTGAGATCTATCATACTATGAAGTTCCATGTTGATTCCTCTTTAGAGTCTTTGAGTTTTGTGCTGGACAAAAAATTAGATATGAAAATTAACAAAGGGCAATAACTAAAAAAATTCAAAAAGGAGAGTTACGGTTTTCATGCCTGCACTTCTCCAAAATGAGATCAATTCAACTATCAAGTTTCATGTTAATACCTGTATATTCTTTGAGTAATGCACTGGACATGAATATCATTTGAAAATAAACAAAGAGTAATAACTCAAATATTACATAATGGAGGTTACTGTTTTTAAGCACTGCACTTCCCTTTCTTAAGATCTATCCACCTATGAAGTTTCAAGTTGATAGGTCTTATAGTGTGAGAGTTACTCTCTGGACGAAAACTGAGTATGAAAAATCAACATAGGGCAGTAACTCCAAAATTATGAAGTGCAGAGCAACAGTTATTGTGTAGTGCACTTCTCTTTTACAAAATCTATCCCCCTATGGATTTTCAAGTTGATAGTGATTACAGTCTAAGAGTTTTATGCTCCTGAAAAAATATAGTATAGAAAATCAACAAGGGCAATAATTCCAAAATGAGGAAGTGCATAGCAATGGTTTTTGAGCACTGCACTTCTCCACAGTAAGATATATCCACCTATGAGGTTTCTTGTTAATGCTTTTATTACTATGTGAGTTATGATCCGGACAAAAAGCGTGACAGACAGATGCTGGATAGACAAAGCAGCAACTTTATGTTTTCCCCCCTCCCAGAAAATTTTTCAGGGAGCATATAAAAATGAGTTACTGAGAAAGACAGACACTTTGTATCTAGGCTTTTTCAGTGAAATACCTAAACCTACAAACATCTTCAGAATCAATCTACTACAGTAACAGCCCTTCAAAATCCCTTCATCATTAACCTGAAGCCAAACAAAACATCCAATTCACAAGTGAATGGGGCTGTACATGGTCAATGGCTTGGGAACCTCAGAAGACTGAGCTAATGTCCTAAATAAGGGTCTTATTTGAGTACCATCAACAGGCTGGCACTCATAAGGTCACCTGTTGTCCGCTATCAACTCGCTTGAACTACAGCAAGTAGCGTGTGAAGAAGTTAATTGATACCTTGGCTCTTTTTCATTCAAAATGGATTTATATGTTTCTTTTGACCAGAAGTCAGGCAGCGAAATTGTCATTATAACCTAAACTACGATGTACATACCCTGGAGATAACACAGCCCGGCTATTACTGACCCACATTATTAGGGCATTGTTTGGGTCCAGTTACTTGTAAAAGGCTTGATACGGTCATAACATTTTCATCAGAATATAAAACTTGTTCTCATTGATATCAAGTGCGGCTTGGAGATTGTAATTACTGGTCTCATCTCCGCTGATTACAAGTGGGCCAACATTTCTCCCAATAAATTTCAAGGTGCAAGCATTTTCATGCCTGTCTAGGTGCAATAAAATGACTGTCATTTATACATTACAAGTATTTCATTTTCTATCAATCAGTGATCTTAATTCAATTTTCTTCATTTAAACCTTAAAGGCTTAAAATGTTTAATGTAAAGAAAATGCTTCGAAGCAAACTTGTCCTGTTTTTTTTTTCCTATTTAGTATAACTAACGATGAAGACATAATGATATAATGTAACATGTTGGTATTATAACCACTGAAACAGGATCCTATCAAGTATGGCACTGTTGGTGAACAATACACAAACGATTTACTTTTTGGATTATAGTAATAAAATCATCTAATCCATCTTAAGGCTATCCGGGAGCCCAAGTGGGTCACTTAATGCTGACGTCAATTAATCCTTCATCTTTCTGTTTTCCATCTCAGATAGATCAAGAATACTAATTTAAGTAATATGGTAATTTCATATCTTTTATTTCTTGTCAACAGCTGTTGTAAACTTTTGTCTTCCAGAGTTTTATTGGTTAGGCCAGATAAAAATACATCTACCATTAAAAAGGTCTGGGAGGGGGGTGGGGGCAGTCGGGGGAAAGAAGAACAAGATCAACAGGTCAAAACTTTTTAAATTTTGGACTCAAATATAAAAAAATATAATTTAAAGGATTAGTTATACACGTATAATAATTTGACATGGCAAAGGTCTGGACAGATATATGTATATTCCACTATGTCAGAATGTTCAAAGTGACCTTGTATGAAAAGAACTGATGGAAGTACATAGAAGTGCAGGCTACGAAAGATTGCACTGGAAACAAAAGCACAAAGGTTGCCTCTGACAGAATAAAAATTATCATACATAGTCCCATGCAACTACTAAAAGTATATACTCAAAAAAAGTCAGTGATACTATTTCCTAACTTACTCCTTTGGAGAAGGGCAGACCTGGGCTTTGAACCTCACATGAAGGTCAAGAATTCAGTATCTTATGAAGTAAACTTTTTATTTC
Organism: Cyclina sinensis; assembly: GCA_012932295.1. NCBI lineage: Eukaryota > Metazoa > Mollusca > Bivalvia > Venerida > Veneridae > Cyclina > Cyclina sinensis. The sequence continues at coordinate 33,473,288 of JAAONU010000012.1, forward strand.
TTGATGCAGAAGTTGTATTAAAATAAACAAGTTTTCCTAGAGATAATTCTACAAGAATTACAGAATAATTAATATATATCCATGGAAACTGCTAACCTTACAAGAATGTCCACTATGAAATAAATTGTCCCAGTTTCTTGTCAGAGATAAAAACAAAACATTACTGTTGAACTATTAACCTAAGATCAGCGGTTATGAAAAAGCTAAGGTCAATGCCCAGGCAAAAAGCAAAACAAGTCTGACCTTGTATAAACAATTTTAGCACTTTTATTCTACTCATATGTCTAGGCCTTGAAGAGAGAATCAAAATATATCAACCAAGAAAAGATAAACCAGCCAGTAATTCAGAGAATCTAATAAAGACAAATATTACATAGGTTCAAGGACAGTTCAAGAGGTTGGCAAATAATTGATTTGAAGTATTTCTAAAACACCTTTATAATTAATGCATTGAAGGTCATTTTAAAAATGCCAATAAAAGAATAGTTCTATATAAAATGAATGAGAACTCAAGCCATAAAGATCAATACAAGACTCAGTCTAAACGTCAATTTAAAAAGGTTGAGTTTAGTATTTTTATTTTGGACTGGCAGTTTTTAAGTCAGACTGGTGCTGAACAGATGTATCAGGTAGCAACTTTAAAAACTCCCCAGGGATTAATCTATTGCATTGTGCAATAGAACATGCCTTCCTAGTGGAACTTTATCATGCAATAAAGCCATAAAAAATAATACAGTGGAAGCCATGAAATTTTTGCCCTAGATAACCTTTATCAAAGGTAGCTGAAACAAATGACCCGAAAAGTGGACCCTGGATCACTGAAATCTAAACACACCAGGGTCAGCAGTGCAAGAGAGACTGGAACAAAAACAGATTATCAAAAAGTATCACTTTTTCACTGTCAGAAATAGAATTTCATTAGAGAAGCATAAAATTTTCAGAGGAATATATTCAGTCCACATCGGTTCTTTGACTTACTGACTTTTCTGAGAGGGTTTAGGAATATTGAATGCTCAACAGTTTCTGCTGGGCAAGAAAACAGATTTGTCACTTGCCTAAAAAAGGCCCATCAAGCTACAATAGACCACAGAATGTTCTCCACCATCATTCAGTCAATAATACAAATTTCTTTTTAACCAATTACAAATTCTTTCTTTACAGTTTAATAGCTATCTCCCTTTCACATGAAAGCATATTTATGACAATAAATTTAATAATTATGAATAATGAGAACATAAAGTTTTAATAGCCTCCAACCTTTCTCTGACCCCATTTACACTTCTGGTCATTTATCATACATATAAGTATCACCGGTAAATAATTCTTTAAATATGCTGTAAACATTCAATTGAAACCTACAATGGCCAAGACAAAAAGGATTTGTTTGTGTACAGTAGTACAGGAGCTAGGCAGTGTTCAAAAACGTCAAATAGGTCATGTATGGTCATAAATAGGTCATTATCATGACTGTAATGATCAACACGTGAGCTCCTTTCACATGATAACACACCTTGGGACAAAACAGGTGTTTGTTTCATATTCAGTATATATGTTAAAACAAACAACATACTCAGAAATGGACCAAAGCAGTCTTTTAATTATTTAATCTGTTTTGAAATCTGCATGACATAATCAACCTGGGAAAATTCATACATTTTAGCACTGGAAATTTGGCCCTCTTTCTGACCCCAAATAAGGCCCCAAAATTCACTGATCCTACATAAGATAAGTTACATTTTTGTGCCTGTGCTTTGTTCATTTTTCTTTAGTTACATACTTAAAAGATGTATTTTCCCTATAAAATACACTACCAAAATATCAGTATCACCATTTTCATGTCATGGATTCATTTAATGACTTTACAAATGACCAAAATTAAGTACACACCTATCATACTAAGTAAATGTACATGATAATGTATGTATCCTTCTGGACACCTCGGTTATGCTATTGTATTTGCACAGTGGTCAGATCAAACAGCAGGTCATCATAATCTTTATATATGTAGTAAGAAAAGATTGACCGGTCTATAACAGGGACTATACTGTACTCAAAAACAAATGAAACCTTAGCAATATTGGTTTAAAGTGAATAATACCCCACCTCCACTGTTTATATTTTCATAAAACCTTTTTGACATTAAAATCAACACTACCTATTTAAAATGGGCAAACTTTCTGCCAGGTCTGTTTCATTTCACTTTTCCCTTCTACAACAAAATTGGACCCAGCAAAGTACTACTGAGATTATGAAGAATCATATTATGCAATACAAAGCTTAAAATTCATCCTAAGTATTTTCTTCTTATCTGGATGCATGATTCCTAAAATGCTGCAGTATTATAAACTGCATGGCAGCATCTAGAATTACATGGGATGGTTCATACAGTTTGCACATGGGCTGATGTGATCAACTTGACAAAACTTACACAGAATTCAAAACTAGATAAAAGATTGAAATTTCGTGAATAGTTGAAATTATTTCTATATATTTTGGTATTAATTTCAAGGAAGCTGCACCTTTTTTCAATGCATGCAGTGATGTTTTCTAATTTAATACCACACCTTAAACTGTAAACATCCTTTTTAATACTGGACAAATTCAACTGGCATGAAAATCGACTACAATTAGTAGCCCTTGAAAATATTATTATATTATTTGGATGGAGTCCAGACTATTTTCATTGCAATTAATGTTTTTCTTTCTTAGTACACATTTATCTTAAGACCATACAGGTAAAAGATAATCATTCTAGTGAAATTGAAAATAAACACATGTATAAAAGTTTAATTAACTTGTAATACTTTGGAGGACTTTTCAACTAACTTGCTCAGACTGTATTTACCAACTCTAATTGGATGTTGAAAGGATGGGGTGTTAACTCACCTTTCAATTGTTGCTTCAAGAAATCTGTACAGTGCTTCAACTAACAAAAGTGACCACACAAAATCTGGTTTTCCTACAAGCAATGACTAAATTGGCACTTAAATAGTGTAGAACCTGTTCTAGGGCAAACTATACAGCATTGTAAATCCCTCTAAGTTCAAAGGAGTTCCCCCTTTTATTGGGACCAAACAGACCAGCATACATTTGTTGCCCCTGTCTCTCTTGCACAATAACCTATTGATAGAAATGATAAATGACTAGAAAAAGGTCAAAAGTTGACCAGTGTAGAACATAACTTCCCTGCTTTGTTACATAAGGTATGGTCAAGGTGACCATAAAAGAGTCAAGCACCCTTTAAATGTTACAGCATTACTTTTTCACCTACAACATCAGAAAGTTTAATTTCATGCCACATTAAACTGTAACTTTCCTGAGGGGAGTGGCAATCAAGTGTAAGCAATCTGTAAATCAGATTTTCATACTAATACAATTTTTGGCACTTTCAACACTGTAAATTTAAAAGTCTAATCTATCTTTGTCCTTAGAACACTTGACTGTAAATCTTGCATAATTTACAATTTCAAAAACTCATAGTCTCACTACCTGTTGGTGTAAAATAAAACTTTTAAAATGATCAAAATATTACATATGTATATCTTGCATATTCACAACTCTTGCTTGGCCCAAGTTTTTTTTTATTTTATTAAATGTTTGGCTGAATTTTCTGAAAGAAAAAAAAAACATTTGTTTTTATGTACAAAAATGTCTCTACTTATGTTTTGAAATGCACTCTTCATCAGTTGTACTAATCTACAGATAACATCACAGACAACATAGCGAAAAAATGACTCTTTTGGCTTCACTAAACTGTACAAAAAGTGTCATCTGGTATAAAGGGTTCACCTAGTGGTTATGGGTATGGGGTCAATTAGAATTTCAATGAACAAGAAAATAACAAGATAAGTATCAAACACAAATCGTGCTACCATCCCATTCAGCGAACTGATGCACAGTAAGAAAAAGAAAACGGGAAACATCATAAATTATAGCTTGCCGTTATCTTTGAGAAACTGTTACTATAGGAAAGCAGACACCAACCGAAAAATTTCATTGATGAACATGGATGATATCGTCTTTGTCACACAAAAAGGGTAAACGGAAACGAAGGATTGTTAATGCTTAGTTATGCCTTAGTGATTGAATACGGATAAACCCGATAATGAGGGGTTACAGGTATTCAGTGTGACATTTGCAATCGACTGCTTGTAGGTAGGATGAATGTATGGAAAAAAAAACAAAAAACATCTGACTTTTCTCTTGTACTTGACTGTACCCCTTTGCAAAACCTTGCACTCATAAACAATTTCACAAACTCGTACTCTCACTATTTGGCGGTGCAAATAAAACATTTAAATATCTTCAGAGAACATTATTAACAAAGCCATACATTGCCTTATTGTTCTGTTTGTACCAAACCATTAACTGATTAAGGTTATTATTTGTTTTCTCTAAGGACAGTTTTGAAGCCTTTTTTTACTGTTTGTGTCCAAATTCAAAACAGTCATCAACAGTAGTTGTAACTTGATCCAGAACAGCATTAAGTGATCTAGACTGGCTTCCGTGGTACCCTTGAATGCAGCAGCATAAGCAGATAGGAGGCTGATTTTGCATTACCAGAAACCAAAAGTAGCTATTGGCTACTGAAATTCCTGAAATAATTGAAATTTGTAATTATTGTAATTTATTTTCCATAATTTCTGGCAAAATTATTTTAAAATGACATAATCTCTTTCAGTTAACTGATTTTTCCTTCATCCGACTTTTATTTCTTTAACAGAACCGCTGCTGGGCATATAACTCTACCAGGCAGTACAGTAATTGACCTTTCATTCAGGCCACCAGACTTGTCATCAGGTCAGTTGTAATTACAGGAAGACTGATGCAAATACCAGATTGTGAGCAGGGAAAAAATTAATTTGTCCAGCAGCAATATAAACACCTTTGTAGGATCAGTTCTAGTATCTACATGACAGATGCTTGCTGGACAGTCAATTAGCCTGACCTAAATTAACTGTTCTGTACAAATATTGAAGCAAGAATGCCTACTGGACTCTATTTTCACCTCAAATTCATAGTGGCTGGTGCAGTCCACTCTATATGCCTCTACTGAACCTTCCTCCTCTTAACCCCCACACCACTATTAGACATTTTTAATATCAAATTGGACACAATTACTTCTATGCTATATCTAGTGTACATATTCTGTACTTATATTTCAAAATTTGCCAGGACAAAGCAAGAAAATTTTAGTAAGTATGCAAGTCAGAGTTATGGGCCTTGGTCCTAAATTGTTAATTTTTTCCCAGTCCAAGGTATTTCTGCAGTTTTGGTCTGGTATAGGAGGTATTATGATTTTTTTTTTCTAAACATTATTGTCATCATCCTTTGTAATAACATGAACAAATGTCACTGTGCAAAATATAAGAAGTTATAATACTGCACTATATAATGAAATAAGGATGCTCCTTATTATGAACTTTCTCCTCTATGAATGAAATTACCACCTGTTCTTGACTTTCAACTACCTTACTCAATACACAGTAGCACAATTAAGCTATGATTAACGGCCCTATTATCTCCAGTCTGACCCCTTACTTCCTGCCCCAACACAGGGTCATCAACAGCAGCAACATACTATCTGATAAGACAATCATCCTCCCCACCTGATAACTATGAAAACATGCAACAAGAAACAAGATGGCCCACAGGTCATGACCTGAAAGGACTGCCATTTAGATGTTTCTCTAACATCCATCAAAACAATAAAAGCCATTAACAATGAAAACAACCAACTCATAAAAATTGTTATAAAAATTTCTGTCCAGTGAAAGGAATGTTCACATCCTGACAGAAGTGGTGTTAAGGTAATTAAAGTACCTGTGGAGTTACAACTCAAAACTCAATTACCACACAGGCATTGTACCTACACCCTTTGGGGGCCTGTTGTCACACTCTATATAATCTAACCCATGTTCACACCGATAGTATCAGCTACTATCAGATACAGTAGCTCTAATGAATTCTTAACCAAGAGGCACTGCTTTCCAGTAACTTTTGGCTATGCTATGTGAAAAATCCTCCCTTTTCCAAAACATCAATGGGGGGTTTTAAAATTCAATGGGATTTTACAAAACAGCTAGTAAGAATCAAAATTTCATTCAACATTTTGTTTTGATTACAGCTCAATTCTTTTTTGTAAATAATCTGTTCTTTTTTATAGGTAAAATGTCATCTGCTGGAATTTCTTCCCTGCATAGCCTTATTTTCAAAAAGTTGGTCCAAATATTTGGTGGACAGCTTCAATGTGGTCTGATGTTTACTGGTCCTAAAATTTCACTGAGTTATTTTCCCTCTCCCCATGCACTCCTGAAAATACATTTTGCTTCCAACAAATTTTACCAAACAGTACAGTTTCTTTCAATTTTGAACAACTTTCTCAGTACTAGTAGGGAGGTTACATATTACGCTACTGGTGAGTCTTTAGGGGTAACACAGTCAGTGTCTGTAGGGGTGACACAGTCAGTGTCTTTAGGATAGATACAGTTACTGTTTTTATCTAAAAAACTGACCAAAGTAGGTTGTCTCTCACGCGCACACGTCTTTTTTTCGGTGGCATTATACAGTATTGAAAAATGAATCAACCGGAAATAGCTGACAGTGATAAAATTCGCCTTTCACAGAATGCTGTTAGGTATGCATACACTAAATTTTACTAAGCCAAGAAATATATTCGTAAATACTTGAAATTATTAGATTAAATTTAGAGGTGTAACAATTCATCGATGCATCGCGATCTGCCCTGTCTTCGATGTACACATCGGAATAAAAATATAAATACCAATATATTGCAATGCAATACATATTTCACCTCCCGATACATCAATATGGCGGACAAATATCGCAATACACTAACATTATCTTCCAGGAAAATAAAAAACAAACGTATTTTTTGAAAGACAGAAGAAAAACTTTTAGCTCGGATAAAAATAATGAACGAGCACGACTATTATCATATCGTTGTCATCTCGTTTCCGGTTTAGGGTAGACCATGTGTGCAGTAATAATACCAAGTTTAATTAATTTCATATAAATGGGCTGGTGTTCTTTGAACTTTTCTATAAAAAAAATAATTAGAAAATTTATACGTTTTCAAGAAATTACAACTTACAAACATGAATTTGTAGATTTAGTCGCACTTGAAGTAGGATTAAAACAGTGACGATAACAATATGCCCATGTGATATCTGTTACGTATTTATACTTTCATTTCCATTGACATCATTTTCCTGTAAAAAAAAAACAAAAACAAAAAAACATGTCGACTGCAAAATATCTAGAAGAAGGGAAAACTTTAGTTAATCTGCCCTCGTCATTTAAGGCTAGAGTAAGGGAACATTGCAGTTTTCTGGGAACCAACAAAGACGGCGTTGTAGTGGAAGACCGAGCGCCCCTTTGCCCGATGTTGAGCACCACGCTGCCCCTCCTTCAGTGCTCTTATGCCCTTTAAGGACCGCCCATTCGCCTTTTGCATTGGCCTAGTTTAATTATGTCCCGCCCAATGTTTATTAATTTGTCAAATTGATTGATGTATGATTGATCTGCACACGCCTAATCATGTGCGTCACTTGATTGTTTGTTTATTTAGTTGACACCAGTCAACCAATTAACACAGTGTGATGTACAGGGATTAAGCAAACTGCGATACCTAAAATTATGGTCGTTGTGAAGATTGAATTGGATAGGTGTTAAAACATTTTCAGTAAGTTGTCAGTACCGCCCATATCATGATCAGAGCAGGACTCTCACGAGCGGGCGACCTGAGCGAAATCGTCACAAAAACTCCCTGACTTCACCTTTATTTGTTTCAATTCTAGGATTAATTTGTAAGAAAAGATAGCAAATTGAAGGAAACCAATTTCAGCAAATATTTAGTTCATTGAAGCACCCTGCCCTATTTTTGCAGCGAGTGAAAATCACGGATAAATTACGTTTGTCATATATTTCCGCGACCCCGTCGTATTTTAATATTAATAGAAAACAGTGTTTTGGAAACTCTTTATATGGCAAACTTACAACATTCAATTAATTGATTTAGATAAGTGGTCATGATTTTATTGTAAGTGCCAGTTTTTCATTGGAAAAGCTTCCTATTATCTAAGAATTGAATATGTGTGTTAAGGCTACAGTAACAGTAATTATTTTTTTGGCAGATCTTCAGTGCCTGTACATTCTCACTAAATAATGAAATAAAACATTTCATATCAGTATGAAAAATAATAGTTTTATTGAATAATCTCTTTCTTTTTGTTAAATACAGCACAAAACTTATACTACTTATAGGCAGACATAACTATGCTTTCAAGTCGGAACACGCGCAATAATATGCTGCCCCTATACCTTAGCACACTGCCCTAATTTTACAGCACCCTGCCCTTTTTGGGGTTCTAGATTATTCCCTATGGAGTGTTTGCAAAATTTGCAAACTTAAAATTAAATACTCTGGGAAATACAACCAATTTGAGCAAACATCTTTCGAGATAACACAGTGTCATGATAGATAGAACAAAAAAATCTGACGAAACTAAACCTGAAAAAACACAGCCAACTCTTTTGTCAATGGTAAGTTCTTCAACCTGCCGATCTTCTAAAGAACTGAATGCTTAAGAGAAAGATGAAATAACAAGGGCTGTCTGTGAATTTATTGTAAGAGACCTGAGACCATTCAAAGTTGTTGAGAATATTGGTTTCAAACATTGCTTGCAGTTCTTGAACCAAGGTACACATTGCCTTCACGCCAATTGTTTTCTGATAGACTTATTCCAGAAATGCATGACAGTGTTAAACAGAAGGTCGTTGCTGAACTAGGATATGTACATGGAGTTGATTTGACAAGTGATGGTTGGTGTATTGTTACTACTGTACAACTGAAATTGTTAAACTGTCATATTTACAGTAGTAGACTTTGGACTTAAGTGTTAGAATAGTAGATACTTGCTGTTATGGTATAATTAAAAATGCCTTTAATCCTTAAGTAATCAGTAAAGTAAATTGTTGAAAGATCAAAATTGGAAACCAAGTTCTAATAATAACAAGTTGAATTGTATTGTTATTTTAATAGTTTCATACCATTTTCGTAATTATGCCATAAACAAATGACCAAGTTTTTATATAGATAAAGTCTGAAAGTCAGTATTGTGACACGTATTGTATCACAACATAAGAATCGCGATATGCATCGCATTTCATCAAAGTCTGTAATACATATCGTGAATCGCATTGTTTGGAAATACAAGTATCGTGACAGAAAAAATGGCAATGCACAGCCCTAATTAAAGTATATTTTATTAATATAATTAAGTACTGGTTGAAATGGAAACATCTCACAGTCTGTGCGCGTACATAATAATTATTTATTCTCCCAATTTGCTGTCATACTATGCAATAACAAGTGTTCAAGAAGCTGTGCGATAGAAATCTTACGGTTATACAGTACGCGCCAGGAGGAACTCACATTTTCCGCTTTATTTCGCGGACGCTGAAAAAAAAATATCCGCCGCGACATCGAGGAAAAAAACGGACTTCCTCGATGTCTTGACATCGCGAAATATCACGGCGATATTTGACGACCAGAGCGAAAATAATTAGGGTCATAACTCACCTGGATAAGCTGAACATTTAATGAAATGATCGTAATGAAATTGTGCATTTTACGTCTGCCAATTATGTGACATTTGGTAAAATTAAAACCAAATTTCTAATACATCTGCTGTGTAGTTTTATGTGTACTTCCGTCATTGAAAACGCTCGTTATTGTATAGCAAAATCGATCAATAATTTTGTCAAGCGCAGATACAGATGTCGCAGTAGGGTTTACATGTTGTATGTTTTCTTTAAATATAGGGAAGCAGTTTAACACGTGTAAATCGGAAACCAGTCAATTTATTTTCTGAAAATAGGGTCAGCTGTTCCGAGAGGCAATTACTTTCGGTTTTGAATTGTCATTCTTTCTGTAACAAATATGAGCATTCGTAAACAAATGCATCAGAATGACAGTTTTATACATTTAAATGATATTTTTAAGAGCAAAAATTCGCCGAAATGCGTGTAATCAGGAACTTTGTGAGCCTCGATACGTCAATTCTTACCTGTGAAAAAGTTCGCGGAATCATTTAGCGGACGTCCGCCGCGATATTTGGTGACCATGTCCGCGGCGGTGATCCTCGAAACGCGGCGGATCTGGTCGCGTTTTAAGGAATGGGTAGTCCGCGACGACCTCGAGGAAAACGAGAGTTCCTCCTGGCACGTACTGTACAATGGTTATGAAATAGGTTTTAGCAGTAAGTATATGATAAGTTATTCCAAATTTTTCTTTTTTGAACCTTTTTTTATTGTTCAGTTTTCCTACTGTTGGAATGAATATTGCATCAGGGGTGTATTGCGCATCAAATGGCAAATTCAGTGAGATATTTTTGTGAATAATGCGTGTATCATGCATTGTGCACGACCTTCCAAATCACTGGAACAGAGGTTGGTAATCAAGTATTCAGAACTGGGCTAGAGCCAATACCTGTACAAAATGGGTGGATTATGGAAAGCAGTAACGACTCTCAAACCTGGTAAGTTTCAAACCAGAGCTCTCTGGATTAGGAGTCTAACAGATTACTCTGAAGGACAACATCTGCACAGTGCAAGAGTTGTATGATTATTCAGGGCTGCTCTATACGATGATTGTATTTTCCTGTCAATAGAGCCAGATATGATCAACTTTTTTTTGTTCAGTTTCCTGGACGAAAGAATCTACTACTCTGAATGTATTACAAATTCTAACTGACAAGAATCTTACTCAAATGTTCAATATTTAAGGCACTGCAATTTTCATTAGCAACAGAAGATTACAACACCTAGTGCCAAACCAAAGTTACTTAAGTTCTGTAAATAAATAATGATATCATATCAAAATATTTGTCAAGCTTTTAAATGTCTTCTGTAAATAGAATTCTTTTAGAATATTAATAGTATGTCTAATGCCAAACAAAACTTTTCTCATTTATGTGCAGTGTTCAAGATAACATTCACTTTACAACCACAATTACAACTGTTATCATAAACTATTCTCATTTACATAAACCAATTGATGTAATACTTTCTTTTACTTAACCACATCCTAGTTTACAAGGAGGAAAAAAATAACTAATTAAATATCCTTGAAAGTATCATCATAGTAACAAGGCCATAATAGTATCTGAACATTAGATCTTGTCATGAAATACATGTAGCATTTAATATATTTATGACTATTGTTTGCAACTACTAAATTTATGTGTTAATTGCTTTTCCCACTAAGCCAGGTCATTGTGAGACCTTCTTTGCTAAACTGAAGAAGAACTCACAAATAATATGGATTGATAACCTCACAGAAATCATGCCTGGAACTATAAGACACAGTTTGGACTTGAATCTTAAGGGATAATCATGAATGAAACTTACGCTGGAACTCTAAAGATCTGGACTGTAACCTGTAACAAAAATCTAGCCTGAAGCCCTCAGAGAAAATCTGGACTGGAGTCCTCTCTAATGGACTGGTGGCATCTTCAAAAAATAAAAGTGGATGGTAACCCTCACCAATAATCTGGACTGGAGGCTGTAAAAAAATCTGAAATGGTACTTTCAGGTAAGACAGCACCATTCCTATAAAATCTGGACTGCAGCCATTACAGAACAAGAGCACCACCTGTGGGTGCCGACCAAAATAGTGGTTATCTAGTTAATAAAGGGAACTGCCCTATAAAATTTAAAGGGGGTGGGTCAAATGAAACTCCAGATATTGAATGAAAACAAATTTCAAATTCAAGGTCACTGTGACCCTATTCTTTTACCTACTGACTGCAAAAACAAAATGGGTATTCTACTTAATAAGGACAATCATCCCATCAAGTTTGAAGGCTTTGGGTTCAATGGTATTCCAGTAACTGAGTGGAAACGGTTTTCATATTCAAGGTCACTGTGACCTTGACCTTTGAGCTAGGGACCCCCCAAAAAATCAGGTTTTTTAACAATAAGGGTAACCATCCTACTGAATTTGAAGGCTGTGGGTCGAACAGTACTTAAATGATTGAACGGAATAAAAGTGTGACAGACAGACAGAAGGACAGGGCAAAAACAATGTGTCTCCCTCAGATAGGAGGAGAAATAGATACATTCAGTAATAACAAAGATACTGCAAATTATAGTGATTTTAAGGAATTTTCTAAGTTGAAAAGAGATTTAATTCTGAAAATTAAGAAGATAGTTAAATAACATGCGGTGTTTATATAGGTTATCATTATGAAGAGGTACTGCCAGTTAGAAGAGAAGTATTGCAGAGATATTTGTAAATGTCAAAGTTTTTGCAAGCAGATGAGGGAGCTTTGATGTTTTCTTCAAAAACAGCCGAACTAAAAATGAACTGGAACCTTTAAAGATAATACATCTGGATTGGAACTTGCACAAAATCTGAACTGTACACATCACAGATAATCTAGACTCAAACACTAAATACAGTGTCTTCATTAACAGCCGATTGCCAATGAAAGTCAATGGCTGAATCCGCATTTCTATCAGTTGAAAATCCGATGTGAAAATTGTTCATATAGACGAAACTGAAGAGAATTATTTTGCCCCGACACCGCTGATGGTTCTCGAAGGTACCTGCGTGCATATGTTTAAAGCACATTTTATAGGTACAAGTATTTCACTTTGATGAAACACAAACTTTGATCAGTTTGCCTAAAAAATAAGTGTTTAACAAGTTGATTTTTTGTCTGCGGACCAAGTCAAATTTATACAGGGTTTTGGATCTGAACTCATTATTTGAACATGGAAATACAATTGTGAGAGATGAAAATGGGAGAAGGAAGCATAGAAATGGCCGAAAATAGCCCTTCAGAATGCCTAACTTTCAAAAGCTTCCGGAATAGTCCCCTGGAACCACAAAGGGGCCCTGGCAACACCCTTGACCCCAGTCCTATCATCTGCTTTCAATTTTCTATCCCCTGCCCTAAAACATAATGAAAACCCTGCAATAATCTGGAATGGAGCTTAAACACAGACTAGTTATATGTATTGCTACCCTCACAGAATGCTAACTGTATGCAGCAAGTCCCCTAAAAAGTTTAAAAACCTTTGTGTGTGCTTTATTCCTCTAAATGAAAAATTTTCTTTAGTTCAGTATTGTTGTTATTGTTTCCCCCTGCACTATAAAATAACATTACATGACCCCCTGAGCAATAAAGTGTCTTCACTCAAAGGTTGGACAGAAGAGCTTCCCTAATGATACACAAACATGGAATGCCTCTCCTCTTCAAAATCAGATTAAAATTATCAAATGATCTTTTGTCATTATAAACTGCGACTTTTCAGATTAGGTATATCCGGTCAATGTTATAACAGTGTCCACTTAAAATGTCAATTGACAAGCAATATTATGCCATATTTATCTCATATTTGTGACAGTATATAGCTACTTAAGTCTATAAAACTAACAATCTTTGAATTTTGATACTCTAAAGGTTTTGACATCTCATGGGTAATTAATTGAAATATAGCAAACAGTTTTTAAACTGTGACAGGGGCAAACGATCAAACAACATGTCATCAAGGGTACCAAAAAACGTACAAGTATTTTTAAGGACTTCATTTCACGTGGAAATGCCTTGTGCACAAGTATGTAGCTAAGATGACACTAAGAAATGAATATCTTTAGTCAAATATTCCATTTTATGAAAATCACAGGTCATTTAACAAAATTTTGTTATTTTCAGATAATTGTAACAGTTTTAGCAACCACTGGCTATTTTGGCTTCATGTAGCCTCACTGCCACAAAATCTTGTGCTTAAGAAAGTCACTAATTTTGTCCTTTACAGAACATCTTAAATAGCTGAAATGCTTTAACTATGATTTAGTGCTTTAGACTGAGACTTCTTGATAACACACCTTTCTGGTCTTGGAGTTTTTTGGCTTGGAGGTGCCAGCTTCCTCTAAATGACAAAACAAAGAATTAGTTTCTTTTAACTCCTGACCTTTTCACCAATAATCTTGAAGCAGAATTCTGATAATGTTTTTCACACAGATTAGTCAACACATTCCATGAGGTATTAAACAGTCTGCGGTCATATTTTTCAATTTATTATAAAATGTTTTGGTATTAGTAATTTAAACTAAATAGCCAGCAGCCATTTTTGATTTAAATTCAGCTCAAGGTGTTAATTTGAATGTTTATATAAACATATCTTAAGCTGAAGAATATTTAATAGCCCATCTAAAAGTAATCAAACATACCATTTTGACATTTCATATAAGGCAATTTCATCAAAAGTCTCAAACTAATATGTATTTCTTTAAATCTGCACCAGTGTCATCAACAACAGTAATTTCCTTGATAACTTCATTTTCTACATCAACTTCATATTAAAAATGTCTATGCCAGCATTTGTTTTCAGTCATCTCGTAAGCTTAAAATAAAACATAATCCTGAATAAAGAATAAAACAATATTATTGTTAAACTGAGAAGGATCCCTACACCAGAATCATAGTGTCTCTCCTTAATTTGATTTAATTGGTACTGGAGGGTTGGAGCAGACTGTAGTAGGCTGAAGCAATGAAGTGATGCCATATCCTGAACTCGGCTAAATAAACAATTTTCAAGACAAAGACTTCCATCTCAGAACTATTTTTCATTAAGGAACAGCATTTCCACTAAAACTTCTGACAGCAAACAACCATGCAAGTACATCTTAAAAGAAGTGGATCTGATTACATTGTACTTGTCTTTGTTTCTGTCTAAGATGTTGAATATTTATGCTAAAATTTTATTCATAAAATATATTTCTCATTGTTACATAATGTACAATCCTTCAATGTCACTGTATATATTGTGTGCTTCATAAATTCTAATAATATCTGTTATGTACTTTCATTTAGAGACATACAGTAATCTCTCCATCAAGCTTCCAAGAACCTTATCTTGATCCCCTCTTATACAACCCTTTCACCCCTTGTATGGTTATAAATGATAATGAAGAAAATAATTGCAAATACTTAAGACAATGATCTTGACTCTAGTGGTTTACTATCTTTTTAAGAGTGCTTTTTTCCCCCTTACTTCTTATCATTATAATCTATAGTCGTGCAGTTGGCACTTAAGTTTTGCTTTCCGATTTTCTATGAAACTGACCCTGCAGTGAATCTCTTCAGCATAAGTCAATTTCCTTTGAAATTGTGTCAAGTAGGCAGTACTGTAACACTTAAACTTAATTTCATCTCACGATTATAATCATTTTTATTTCCTTCCCTAATTTTTGTGAAATTTTCTTCCAGTGTCACTTCTCATGTATTACCGTTGAAAGTCAAATGCATATTTATGTAAGTGAAAAATTATGCGAAGAACTTTGATGGTATAGCAGTATGGCACTATTTAATGAATAATAAGTAGGACAGACAGAAGTTGTATTGAATTTTTGGCACAATCCTTACTATATTTACATATAATCTAGATGCAGTGTCGACTAGAAGCATTACTATGTAACAGATGTATTCAAATCAGCCCAGCTGCCATTCTAGTACCTAGGCATCCTGTATTACTATAACGCGTCCTACAGCTATTACCCATCCCATTCTGATAGTAATTCTAAATATCAACCAGTGAATTGTTTTTCCCGATTACAGCTCTTCAACTCACACACAGTTGACATTTATCCCACAAACATTGGCTTTTAACAAGGTGCAACATCATCCGTGTGTTTGTTTGTAAAGCAATCGAGAAACAGATAACTAGGTATCAAAGTCCTGTAAAGATCACAATAAAGTTTCCAAATACCAGTAGCAACTGACCTAGTGGATTACCTGAAGTTTTGTTGAAAAAGTGGCTATCTTGGAAGAATGTGGAATAAGAACTCTTCAGTAAATTATTATGTTTGAAGAACTGATACGACAGATTAGCAAGTCTTTCTCTGCTGCAGCGTCATGGTACAAGGTCCACTCATATGATAACCTTCACTTCAAGTTACAACATTACTACATGTATGATTCCGTTTACAAAACCTCTTACTATTTTCTGATCAGCAATAATATACTGCTCTCTGTCTCAGAAACATGTAGCCTCTGTATCTTAGTCATTTAATTTTTTTTTTCATTACAAAGGAGGCAAACTAACCATGGGTTTCATTAAGAGGGCGGAAGCGGAGAATTTCCCCCTGCTATTCTGAGATCTCTCCCTGCTACTTTTCTTAAAATCAGGCTTTTTTTATAACAAACTTGCAGCAAATCCCACAACTTCTTTACATGTATTCCCTCCAACTAAAATCTTAATAAACCCATGCAAACTAATTGAACCCAAGTATTACAATTAAATTTATTCTGTTTCTTCCCGCCTACTGCTGTCGTATCATATTTCTACACTATGTCTACTATCAATAAAACTATATTAACATTCTCCATTTCTGAAATATTATTTATTCTTTTTTTATTCAAATATAATACATGCAAGAAATATGATACTTCAAACATTAAAAGCAAACTGAAAATAAATGGGTTAAATGTGCTTTTCATACAATACAAAATTTTATCAATTATGTAGTAAATTATCATGTTTGCTTTTTTTACAAACAATATATTATATACTTCCGAATAACAAGAAAGACAAAGGCTGCAACATTATCAGTCAATATGCTAGACAGTGAACTAGTAACGTGATATATTTCCGCCTTTTTCTTGAAGAGTTTTTGTGTCAGAACTACTAAAGTTCACCATGTTAAACAATAGCCAACATAATTTGAAGAAAAAAAAATATAAATAAAAAGAATGAATTGTTCAAAAGCTTATAATAGCTGAAAATGAAGCTTTCACCTTTCAGAACACAGTCACATGTAATTAGACTTGAGTATGTTAATTTTTGCCAACAGTTTAGTGTAACTGACCTTCTTTCTTCTGTTTGTATTTACTGTTTGTTTTGAAATAATATGACAGACCATTCACTACCCAAATAAAATATCCACTCAAGCATATTTATTATCAGTAGTTTTATAGCTATAGTACAATCACTGGTAACCTTGTACTTAATTAGTGAATCTTGAAAAAAAGGTTAGGTATATCAGCGAATTAAATCAATCTTCACAGTTACCAATTAACAAATCAAAGCTCTAGAGTAAATATGAACATATTAATCCAGTGTTTTCTTTCACAATTCTTGGAAAGGGGCCAGAGGTTTTCTGATTGTTTTTGGCTCAAATTGGGAGTTCACATTTTGCTTTAAAGTTATGGTGACTAGTGTAAGAAATATTAATATCACAGATTAAATTCATACTATACTTACAGATGTGTCAATGAAATTATTTAAAAGAAGGAAAATAGGACAAAGTTTTTTTCTTGTCCACTGTTTCTTAACTTTATCATTTGTGAATATCTTTCTTATTACTGACAAAAATACATACTCTTTGGTAATAGGACAGGGGTCCTATTTTGACCGCAAATTAGGTAAAAATTGACGCTGTAATCTTGACAACCATTTCCTTTCCCTCTGAAATCTTGCATTAACTGTTTAAGAAAGCAACCAAATACACAAAATAAATAGTATTCACTTTAAACAATATTGAAAAATGTGTTTCAGACTGCATTAATTGTTAAAAATAACTGAAAACAGAAGGTGACGAAAACTTTAAGGCAAAGGGTTCTACTACACTTTGAATTCAAAGTCATCCTACAATAACTTCTAATTTTGGAACTGAAGGGCTACTTCTTGCAAGACCATTTAAATGTTCTGTTTCTATCTACCATTTTTTAAGTAAGAATTACATAAACAGACTGCACCCTCAAGGCACTTTAGACAGACAACAGTATAGTCAGAACACACCAGGAGATCTTGATTCCAATTTTTGAAAAACACCATAAAATTTTCAAGTGGAGAAAAGCTCATTATTTTTTGCACTAATGCTATGTCTGCCTGTACCAATTTTCATTTTCTACAAATATTTCATTAAACCAACAGCAATATATTTCATTCACTAAATACCCTGAGTAAACACATGCCAGGCAATGTTACTTAATTTTGCATTTTAATGAATTTTATTACAGTTTTAGTGCCGTTTCACCAAAGCAACATGTTTAAAGAGGTTAAAGTCAATTTGTTTAATGGACCACTGTTCTTGTAAGCACATCTCGCCTGAAATTCTCACATAACTCTCTTACTCAGGAAGCTACTCCCATATAAACCATGTCAGAGTCAGTCACTAGCACGGCCTGAAGCGACTTGAATGACATCTAGTTCTATGCATCCTCTAACAGTACACCAACCGCAAATTCTTTTGGTACATTTGGTTTCATTAACCGCCAATCCTTAGTCTTTAAAAAAAATTTCCTTCACCTCTTCCAAAATTCAGCATTACCATTCTGTTTTAACAAGCATGTCCTGAGTAAAATCTATGATAAATGTTTGTCATAAGCCCAATGTCAGACTGTACAGAATGAGAAAACACCTTTTTACCTGTTGTTAAATTTACCAAACATAATGTGCAACAGGCTGTAAAGAATGTTTTACTTAAGACAACTTACAACAGTTGATGATAAATGAAACATCATTGTTCTCTTGCATTAGGAAAGTAATGAAATGCTAGCTTATTGAATGTATCAGACTTGTCAAACAAATTAAAGTACTTCCTTACCTTTCCATGAAGCAGCTTGTAAGTTCTATTGTCATTCTATTTTGAATTCAAGCTCCTTGTCACACAGATGCATCTTACATTCCACAAAATGAATTTCACTGCACAAGAAAAACACTTTCATAATGCTTGAAAATACTTAACACTGAGATCACATTTTAAGAAGCCACTTGTGTAATTCCAAACTCTAATATTTCTATTTTTAAGCACTGCGGCATATAGGTTAGTTGCCCTCAAGTTGAATTCCAAAGATGCTTTCTCTGAAGAAGCTACAGACCATCTCATGTTCTATGGCAATACTTTTCACCTATCCACATTGGATTGTTCAGGTCAAGGTAAGCATATTTTCTATCAACCAGAATACCACTGTTTGGTACTAAGTGTGATCCCCAGACAGTAAGAGTGACAGGCATTTAAGCCAATGCAGTATGTTTATGATGATTATGTTTATCATTGTTAAAATTCCATCTCTAGAAAGGTAGAGTTTTTTTAAGACCTACTATGCATATTTATCATTGTTAAAATTCCATCTCTAGAAAGGTAGAGTTTTTTTAAGACCTACAATGCATACACCAGTAGTTTTCCTTATCTGGTTCGTCCATCACCTCTACACAAACAAGAAGGCAACTTCAGTGCCTTGGGTGCCACAGGAAGGAAAAATTGTGACATCTCTGCTTTGTGGACATATGAATGGCTATAGCATGACTTTCATCATTCCACATTTTCATGATTACTTCTGAAAAGTAAATTATACAAATCTAAAACATTTTAGAATATAATCAACATTGAATGTGCCATTTTCTATTTAAGTCTGTCTTGCAACACTTAAAATTTAGAGGTAATTTGATACTGTACTTGGTTTAATGTGTAATATTTTTGTAAATTTTTAAGATAATGATTGTAATTACTGATGGTAAAAATTCTAGCCCTCTTGGAAATCACGCATACTTTTCAGTGTGTTAAAAAACCTTACATGGCTATTATTACTTTGGTGAAAGAGCAGAATGATTGTAATACTGTCATATGTTTTCCATGACACAATTCCTACCCATAAAGAGACTGGACACTTTGCAACACTGAATTTTACCAAAACAGTAATATGGAATGGGCAAAAAATGTTCAGTTCTGTTACAAGTATGAGTTTATACATTATCATAAAAACTGAAGGTAACCACTATGCCACTACATGATCATTTACGCAAGTGATACAAGTGTTTTGGTCAACCAAAATAAATGGATGATGATTCCAATTTGTCCTCAGCAGTTGTATAGTTTAAGATGTCAACTTAGTTCAATTGTATTTGAAAAGTGGTGGTCAGATTATACGTCAATCCTTAAAATTAAATAAATATTCAGTGTTTGGATTAATATAAAAACACCCTCACTTCCTCCAAAGATCTTAATCTTAGTCAAAGTCATGACTTTTGTGTCTCTTGTTTAATATTCTCCTATATTAATTTCAGAGGTCACATTGTACCTATAGCATTCTTTTTCGCATTACTAGTTTAATCCTTCGTTCTTAATCTAAGAGGGACTGAGTATGTTGCTTTGTCAGATAGTGCCAGTTACAAAAAAAAAAGTCAGACACAGTAATCTGTGTTAAGCTTATTGGTCGCAATAATAGTTACATGGACTTGAAAAATTGCATCTTGTTTCAGTAAACTTATATCAGTGGTCAAAAATGACACTATAGAAAATATTTCTATTTGAACTGATGTATATCCTTAGAAAAACTAAGATACCCAATCTTACTTAAATATATTCATGGATAGAGAAAGTTTAACTCCCACCGAGTAAATATGTAAAGTCTTTTATAACTGGTTGAGTCATAAATTGAATTTACAACTGTACTGTGTATGACTATGAGTTAGAAAAGAAGTCTTTGTTACTTTTACATTTCCAAGATCTGAAAAGTCACAGCCTTGACCTTGACTGTAATATATTTTATGTAACTTTTTAGATGATGAATACCATTAACCTAATGCTAAGCCTAAATGCCCTTGAAGTTTGAAATGATCAGGCTGCCAATCTTTCTATGAAACCCCTAACCTCTGAGAAAGTGCCAAGGTTTCAAAAAAATAGCTTTAAGTATCTTTTAGTATTTGACAGCAGCAGCAGAAGTGAAGGACATAAGTAACGTCAATAACCTAAATTAAAATTAGGGATGTCAACGAGTATCCTAATTTAAATCTTGATAAACATCTGCAGTTGGAAACTATACTTTCCTTGAAGCTGACTTAACTATTGATGTAAAACATCTTATTAAAATAAAAATTGGTTGCACATCAACACATCTCAACACTTTTTGCGGCAGATGTTACTTTATATGACTTAATTTTTTGCTAACACGCGTCAGCAAACAATATGACCTGAATTTCCACAGTAGACTAGTATTTAATGAGGATCAATGTTTGATAATAAAACTAAAATATACTGGAAGGTAACAATAACTAGAGCTATCACTAAATGTGTTTAATACCCCCGCAAGTCTGCTTAGGAACTGAGAAAGTTCTTAATAACAGAATACTTTGTAAAAGAATTGAAATAGAGTTATGGTTGTGGGCAATTAAAGATAGTTGTGGTTTTTGTACATTGCATTTCCTGTCATTGTGCTTGACCATTGTATGAAGTTGCACTGAATTCCAACCAGTAGTT
This sequence comes from Cyclina sinensis, assembly GCA_012932295.1. Lineage (NCBI taxonomy): Eukaryota > Metazoa > Mollusca > Bivalvia > Venerida > Veneridae > Cyclina > Cyclina sinensis. Next base: position 33,494,580 of record JAAONU010000012.1, read on the forward strand.
TCCAAGTTAATGCTCCAGACAAGGAAAACCAACAAAGGGCAACAACTCTGCAAATAGTGAAGATGGAGTTATAGCTCTTGTAAAGAGCACTTCCTGTCATAAGCTTGACCACTGTATGAAGTTGCATTGAATTCCAACCAGTAGTTTTCAAGTTATGCTCCAGACAAGGAAAACCAACAAAGGTCAATAACTGTGTAAATACTGAAGACAGAGTTAAAGCTCTCGTATAATGCACTTCAGCTCATTGTGCTTGACCATTGTATGAAGTTGCACTGAATTACAACTGTTAGTTTTCAAGTTATGCTCTGGACAAGGAAAACCAACAAAGGGCAATAACTATGCAAATAGTGAAGATTGAGTTATGATTCTTGAACAATGCACTTCCTCTCATTCTGCTTGACCATTGTATGAAGTTGCACTGAATTCCAATTGTTAGTTTCCAAATTATGCTCAGGACAAATGAAAACTAACAAAGGGCAATAACTATGCAAATAGTGAAGATGGAGTTATGATTCTTAAACAATGCACTTCCTCTCATTCTGCTTGACCATTGTATGAAGTTGCACTGAATTCCAACCATTAATTTTCAAGTTAAACTCCGGACAAGGAAATTGCAACAGACCGCCCATCTGCCCGACCGACCAACCAACCAACCAACCACCGGGTGACTCCTTTATACCCCGCAAACTTTGTTTCGGGGGTATAATTATGGCACAAAGATTGTATCTCTTCCTCAGTTTTACCAGATTTATAAAACTTTAAGTCTTTCACAATATACTGTAAACAAACTTGGTAAAATGCTTTTTGGTTTAGTTGAAACGAGAAGTTATTTAAGAGTCAATCAAAATAGCACAGCACTTATAAGAGTCCTTACAAAAGCCTGTATATACTTTCATATGTAAAATTAATATGTTTTAAGTACATTATTTGTACAACACATTGGCTGATTTGTAAACTACACAAACAGAAAAATTCAGGGGAGAGAGAAAAAAAAATCACCATTAATCATTGTGAAGGAGTAGCTTCACTGGTACTCTTCATTGAACAAACAGTTCCAACTAAGTAAAGGTAAATCATGGAAACAGACAATTTTTCTCCCACAGAGCTCAATTTTCACTATTAGCCACCATTCCCACAAGGAGTCCATGTTTATTTTCATTGAGAATTATATACTCTTTCCTAAAGTACATGTTTACAATTGGCTCACAGCTGATCTAGTGAGTTTCATTCATAAAATGAAGTGGTTAAAATGAAAATCTCAGCCAGAAATTCTAATAAGTTTCGTTAATGTTCCCAAATTTTATAGGGATGCTGATTACTTCTACTGCTGAAGATGTACACGTTTCCCATTAAGTCAGATTCAAAGAAAGAAGTTCTAAAACTTCCTTCTCAATGCCTCTTTCCTGGGTTCAAACCAGTACAGCCAAAAGTGTCACTACAGACTCTCAACCATGGTTTGGTTCGAACCAGCAACCTTCTGATCTGGAATCAGGTGTTCTACTTCAAAACCACACGTTTAACCCTGAACATGCTGAAACTTTGTAATGGATTTGCCCAACTTTGCATCTGGAACAGTCCATTAAAAGTTTAAGAGATTTCAATATCAAAATTAAAAAATAGAGCTACCAACAGTATAGAGCCTGGTCAGACTGCACGGATGTGCAGGCTGGCCTGGCTCTATACTGGTGGCAAAGGCTAATCCCTTTTGGTTCCAGCAGGTTAAGGGTTAATTTATAAAGGTATGTATGGTAAAAAAGGAGGTATTGTATAGTGAACTAGCTTGATTGTTTTTTCTTTCTTGTGTCTATGTTACAATTAAAAGTTGGATAACCAGACCTATATAAAGAAAATCTGAAATAAGATTAAAATATTCATGTTATTATCACAAGATAAAAATATTTACATCAAACAAGATATACAATGGTGAGATTTTGTCCGCTTAAGTAAACTTCAACAATTTTCTGAAACAAAGAGAAAGCTAATATCTCGGTAATTAGAGCACAGTTCATTGCTCCAGATAATGTACTTCAAAATATTTTTATCTATAGCACTTCAACTATGGAAATGTTAATGTTTAACCCATGGTAACCTACTGTCTGTCCAGGTGCTTTGGAGATGGCAACATTGTGCTTTTCCCATAGGATTATGAATTGTCTAAAGGGTAACCATAAGTCCATTACATCAGAATCTTCTCTTGTAGGATAAGTTTGCTGACATTAAAGAAAGATTGATTTTTCATAGAAATGCTAGTTCTTTGTTCTTGATTTCTATTGCATCTGAGCTTAAACCAGTAACATATTCCTAGATCAGTTCAAAAAAACCGATCTGACTAAAGTAAGTTGCCATTGCACTAAAACATGGTCTTTTTCCAAGTCACTTAAATGCATTCAACATTGTGCTGTTCGGTAAAATGCTGGCATTCCCAAGAAGTTGTGTTAGTTATCTTTTTTAAGTGCATTTATGGTCAAAACATTTCAGTCAAACAATAATAATTCACGGTTCCATATAAAAAGCTTATCAGGGCAAGTCAAACTGAAGCTAAATATTTGCCATTCATTCCTCTTCCCTTCATTAACATTTGTATAGCTCGTATCAGCGGGGAGATTATCTTTTCTTTGATACTAGGCTACTATACTCCACAACTTGGCAAATTTTACTATAAACTATTAACTAAGATCAGGACATAAATTTACATATTTATCGATCAATCCATTGACTAAAAAAACATACAAAGATAGGTTTAAGCACCCGTTTCTAATTCATCAAAAAATATTTCATAGTATTGACCTTATAGGTCACATGACATCTCCTGACGACAGATAAGTTGTAGGATATTTATACTACTTAGTGCGCGCCATTCTTCAGTTGTACGAGACTTACAAATGTAATTCAACAATGATCAATAAAATACTGTCATCAAAGTGCTATTTGATATTGCCATGGTCTAGCTGAATACTAACGATAAACAAACACTTAAGAATAATACATAGTTTACTACTAGGAATTAAATCTGCACCGGTAAATAGGAAATTCATAAATTCTGTGGCTGTGATGAAATTTTACTTGCAGTAGATTGCTGCAATCAAAATAAATGAATTATCTGTATTCTGACTTTTGTTCAATATTAAAAACTTAACAACTATACAAATAAGGCACAGTGCCTACAGATAAATGTAGCTATAATATTTCAGCTACAAGGTTATATTTATTTCAGGAAAAAAAAATGAAGTGCCAGTCTTATTATGTAACAGAAGTCGATTCAAACTAACAGAATGATTTAGTCAAAGACAATCCAACAAAACAAAAATGAGTCAAAAACACAACATGAACTGAAGTATTTTATGGCTCTACAGACAAAACAAAAATGAGTCAAAAACACAACATGAACTGAAGTATTTTATGGCTCTACAGACAAAACAAAAATGAGTCAAAAACACAACATGAACTGAAGTATTTTACTGCTCTTCAAACAGAACAAATACTTGTCAAAGACACAACATGAACTGAATTATTTTATGGCTCTAACAAAATAAATTTATACAATTTCACTTCTACTGTCTATTAGTGTCTAACAGTAATTGTTGCCCAAAAACAAGTCATGCATATAAAATAAATGCATAAATGTGAGGGAAGATAATACTTCAAACCATTATACGTGACTCTACATATTTTTTTTACTTTTATCAACAACAGCTTTCCTGTATAAACCTGAAGTACAACTCATACTGAATGAGAAACATATCACTAAAGTAGTGTAGCTATCTAATGTTGAGCAGTATAGTCTGTGGCCTAGATATAAGCCAGACTGGACTTTTGTTATATAATGAACTCTGCCTAAGTTCACTGGGCTACTGTCAATCAATTTTATGCTAATGAGCTTGCTGTCATACAAGTATTAAGCTCCGCCTTGAAAGTAGTTCCGTCAGCATAAGTACTAAATTTAGATAGTAGAATTTCACAATGTCACTACAATCTAGAACTGGCAGAGATCCTTTGCCAAGCTTATCTGTAAATGTGTACTAAATAAGAATTATTTATACTCAGTACACTGACTTTTATACTAAGTAAATTGAAATATACTTGATATACTGAATTCAAAGGAAAGATCACATACAGGGTCCTACATTCACCTTTACTGGATAACAAACTTATCATGTCTATATTTAATAGAAACAAATAAATTAAACCACAAAAATGTTTTTAATACCCAAGAGCTATGAAACTGATTTTGTTTCCTGATTAGAAAAAAAAACATCCTCTGTATATGATTTCATAAGGAAATTAAGCTATCTAAATTCTTAAGAGGCTTTATTGTCTGAGTTGGTTAGTTCAGCTCTGCATTGTTGTTGCTTTCTCCCCCCATCAAGGTGAATGTCATAACAGCCAAGAACGAAGTGCCTGGTTTTCATTTTCAAGTTCCCCAATATTTACAAGACAAAAAGCATGGCTATTTTTTAGTCTTGGCAGACAACCTCTTTCAAAAGATCGGTTCATTTAATTCCATATCATAATGACCAAAAGGAAAGCGATATAACTGAGTCAGTATGTGCACCTTGGGAAAGTTTTAAAACAGCCAATTACTTGACCTGTTCTCAAAGACAAAGTGAAACTGCAAAGGGTTGTTTGTAGTGAACATTCTATGAAATGACTTCAGGTTCAGACTGAAACTAGACCTGCTCTTTGATACAAAAAATGCCTCCTGTATCACCTAAGGTTGGGACTGAAATAAGAACCTGCTCTTTGATACAGAACAGTGTACTCTGTCACTTAAGGTTCTGACTGAAACTAGACCCTGCTCAGTGAAACAGAACAGTCTAATATGTCAGTGAAGTTTCTGACTGAAATTAAGTTCCTGCTCTTTAATACAGAACAGTCTACCTAAAACCGCTGAAGGTTCAGACTGAAAACTAGACCCTGTACTTTGACACCAAACAGTTTATTATATCAGTTAAGATTCTAAAAGATACAGTACAGTGCTATGTCACTTAAGGTTTTGACTGAAACTAGACCCTGCTCTCTGATACAGTACAGTGTACTATGTCACTTAAGGTTTTGACTGAAACAAGACCCTTCTTTTCGATACAGTACAGTGTAAAATGTCACTTAAACCTGGCTCTTTGATACCTTCTGTGTCACATAAGGATCTGTCTGAAACAAGAACCTGCTCTTTGATAAGAACAGGCTACTATATCTCTAAAGGTTCTGGCTGAAACTAGACCCTGGTCTTTGATACAGAACGGTGTACTGTGTTACTTAAGGTTCTGGCTGAAACTAGATCCTGTTCTTTGATACAGAACAGTGTACTGTGTTATTTTAAGGTTCTGGCTGAAACTAGACCCTGTGTACTGTGTTACTTAAGGTTCTGGCTGAAACTTCACCCTGTTCTTTGATACAGAACAGTGTACTCTGTTACTTAAGATTCTGGCTGAAACTAGACCCTGTTCTTTGATACAGAACAGTGTACTCTGTTACTTAAGGTTCTGACTGAAACTTGAACCTGGTATTTGGCCACCTGACATCAAGATTATCAGAACAGACTTAGTTTCAAAGTGACTCATCACCAAAGAACAGTAAACCTTTACAAGTAAGCTTAAATAACCACTCTTCAAATATCAATGCCTGAAAATAGAATTAACTAAAAGTTTCTTAAGCGCTGGATCTTTTCCAGGAAATAACAACCATCTTAGACAAAATGGGCATGCAAGTGACTTAATATATCAGTTTGATATTAGAGAAAAGGCAGAAACAGGTTATACTAACCTTTCCAGACAGACAAGCTTGCCAACTGGTAGTTGTCCAAAATTTCATATCCTGCATAGTACAGTTGTTGCACAACTGTGATCAATATTGTGACACACCTGATGATTATATCAATTGATCACTGGTCCAGTACTAAAAGTGTGAGGGATCTTTAATTAGGTTTCAATCAAAGACTGAAAAGGCTCTTATAACCACAGTGACAATCAGTGAATGAGTATCTTTTAGCTGGTGAGTCACTATAATATACCCTTATTTACAGGGTATGTTACTCATTTCTTGGATGTAAAGAAAGATGGCAGTATGGAGAGGAGAAATGATAGAGGTATGGGATAATAACGGGAGAGTAGAGAGTGGATGGCAACAAGATAATGATGAGAAGGGACATAATGACTACTGAGGGGAGAAAGAGAGAAGGGATATTAAGGGAAGAGAGAGAAGTGATAATGAGGGATGGAGAGAAGGGATCATGAGGGTAGGGAGAGAAGGGAAGGCACAGGGTGATAGAGAAGGGATAATAAGAGTAGACAGAAAATGGATGAAGAGAGGAGGGGAAAGAATGGAAAAGGGATGAAGAAAAAGGGGAGACTGATGACATGACAAACAATACATCATCTAATATTTGACAATGTGTACTATCAGGCGAATATTTACAGTCATGAGTACGATTAGGTCTACTATGCGCAGTTTTTCCCAAGCCACACAGAGGTCCTGAGCTTAAACTGTATCCTGTTTGTTTATATACCTGCACATGTTTACAACATTCTCAGCATGGTAACAGATGTCTATCACTGGGCAGGCATTAGCCTAATTAGTCCATTACAGATCATCCTGTGAAGCAATTTGTTCCACCAAGTTTCTTACAGAAACAACTATCTTAAATGTTTTCTCATAACAAGAAGAAAATTAATACTTCCAAACTTACCATCTAATGCCTATAAAAAAGTTTCCTTCTGTTGAATCAAGTGAAAATGATGTCAGACTATCACTCAAAAAGATAAAATGCATCCATACTTGGAAGTACAGTTTCACTTTTACTATCTTTTGATTAAACTCTTTCTTACAAATTTCTATGCATCTGATAAAGCATCTGTCTTGACAAAGGTTTTTTTTTTTTTTCCGAAAAGGCACTACTAATAATATCATTCTACAAATATATTCTAACATTTAATGAGCAATGTTTGGTTTATTGTTTTTGATAACTTTTTTTCATAAGTTCACTGTTAACTTCTGTTTAATACTGTATTCCTGGTTAATACCTTACACTGCAACATAAAAAATGCAGATTTCAGCTTATTCATTATTACCTTACCAACATTTTTTTACGTTTGACAGATCCGAGCTGTTTTTCTGTTTCCCAGTATATGGCCGACTTTCGGTCATTTTTCAGCGAAAATATTTCGCAACTTTTAACCTGATTAAAAACTGCACTTGTATGATTATGTAGTTATGCATTACCACCAAGATCTAGAACAACGGCAAACAGACCTTACCTGTATAAAATAATTATAGAGGTTGATTGCATCAGACAGAAGATGGTACACAGGACAGAACAACCTTAGTATTTTTCAAAATCAAAAGGTTTTCATGTCATAATATTTTATCCGCCTTTTCTCCCTACAAGGAAACAAGGAAAAAATTATCCAACTACAATAACAATTTTCATTCAAGATATAGTTTGAAACAAAACATGAACTTTCTACCTATGAAGTTTAAGGGCATCAAATTTGTTTTAAGGGCATTTTTGCAATAGATTAAAGATTTTTACTTTTGCTTTACATTTCAGGATATAACCTTTGCTTCAAGGACATTACTTCTGTTTAATGTTTCAGGGCATTCCTATTGCTTTAGGTTTCAGTGCATTGCTTTTTGCTTTGAAGGCAATAGTTTTGTTTTAGATTTAAGGTACTGGCTTGGACAGTGCAAAGTGCAATATTTTTGTCTTTATATTTAAGGATTTATTTAAACTTTATGTTTAAATCTTAGTATCTTCTGTTGTGATCATGAAAGTTTTAAGAAAGCACTTTCACAATAAAGATTGATCATTTGACAACCAAGCTGTTAGCTACTGAGACATAGCTAAGTATATGTTAGCTGCATAGCAGCAGTTGCCAATGCAACATCTTGAATTTCTACTTATTCATTTAAGAATCTCAGATGAAAGAAGTTCAATCAGGTTTGTCAAAGAGCATATACCAAAAAAGAAAAACAGAAAATAACTGGCTCATCACCTGACAATAAAGGATGGCTTATAATCAAAGGACATTAAATACTAAAGTTGGTAAGACAGAGAAATACCATGATTATGAAACTGTCAACTTACTCCTATGGTAGCAAAAAGACCCAAAATTGAGATATAACTCTTGTTTACAAGTCTGCAATTTTACTATAAGGCTACGTTGACTGACTAATGGTCTAGTATTTCATTCACAACTTCACATGTCTAATTTTAGATCTTTTCCCTATTTTGTTTAGTGCTGACATTTACAATTAAATGTCACCCTAGCAGACCAACCAGTCTGACATTAAAGTCTACTCATATTTTAACAAAACCACAAAATATCAGGGCAAACCATTAACTTTTAATACAAAGTGCAGGACAAATAAATGCCTTATTGATTCTGAGCCTATTCAAAACCCCTGTCAAAGAAAAAAAAAAAACGGCTATAAAGTAAAACTACAGGCTACACGCACCATTCCCCGATTTAAAAAGGCTTGCACTACTACACTACATACAAAAATATGAATGGAAAGTGACAAATTATGCAAAGATTTGAGCAAATGTACCGAGATTCCAGATAAGCGAGATAATTGCTCTATCACTAAAGGAGTGTTTGCATGAACAGATGAAAAGATCTAAATCCGGCACACGCAGGAGACATTTCACAGTTGCTTATGCATACTACATGTGAAAATGCAGTTTCTGAGAAGAAACAAAGGTGTCTTGCATGATGATGAGTAATTCCAATACCTCTATCTACATGTCACTGAGCACAGTCTCAAGACCAGAGTATGAGTTATAGAAACCACAAAATACCATCTAACAAAGACAGGCACATATGTTTCTATGATAAAGACACAAGCATGCATGTCAGTATACAAAACAGGCATATCTATTCAAAGAAGCAAGTATTACAAAATACTACATTCATGAAGTCATCTAGTGTACAAGAAATATGCTCAACCTTCCTTCCAGCAGTGTGTTAGTTACAGTAAGAACAAATTTTTGCCACTTCGTTTTTTTGTATTTCTGAACCACTCATATCTAATTTTCACTTTGTCACAAAAACTGAACTGATCATGATTAAGGAGATCTGCGGTAGATGTACAGACACTACTTTAAAATCAATTACAAGCAAATTTTGAAACAAGAGGGTCCATGGGACCCTGGGTCGCTCACCTGCCAACAACTGCTCAATGGTTGCAAGAGTCAGTGGATGCAAATACAATTGCCAATTGACTCAAAAGGTGCAGGCAATTATGACCATGGGGTCATCTTTGGTAGAGTTTCACTAGATGTCGTGCGTCATCAGGATTGTTAAAGCACAATGTGGACTATAATGGACTGAGCCTCATAAAAAATATATCAGGCATGTATACACATGATACCTAACATGTTTAAAGTTTCAAAGCAGTATCTTGAAAAATGTAGAAGTTTGTGCTGCAATATTTTTTAAAAAATCATGCCGTTATACAAAAAACTAGGTTGCTGTGAACTGAATGTTGGAACACCGTTCCAAACAGGGATTATGTACATGACACATGTTCACTCTATTGCCAATTCTGCTAATTATTTTAAAATCCAACCATAGATGCAAAAAATATATGGGCAAGACACAAACTATCAGCAGTAAGGCCTATATAGCAGAACTTACTAAGTTCAGAGGGTTGCTGTGACATGGATCTTGGAGGGAGGAACATGGGTTTCGAGTGTAACACATACTTATTTTAATTTTTGGTTGTAAGGGTTGCAGAGACTTTCAGTCTTTAAGTAATGTTATTTATAATACTAGAAATTTTATTAAAACACAATGAACACAATTATAAAGAAAAAGATTCATAACAGAAAAATGTGTAAATGCAATCTTTAATAAAATAGAACAATATTAGCCCTTCAAAATTATTTTTCCCTGACTTTTCACTAACTTTTCTGGATTTTTATTTTTCACTGACCAATTTTCAAAATTCCCTGACCTTGAAAAAAAATCAAATTTCCCTGACTTTTCAAGTCCCCTGGCAACCCTGCAAGATCTTATATTAACTCAAGTATTGTACAAGTCTGATTAAATTCAAATCAAAAATGAAGCTGCTATTGTGCAGACAAGGTCTAATTAGTTAATTTTGGCACTTTCAGGGGCCATAACTCTGGAACCAATAATCATACATGCCATTCTCCCGTTACTTGCCGGGTTCTCCCGATATTTAGACCCTTACCCCGGCGCCCCGGCGAAGCACCCAAAAACTCCCGATAAATCAACATTTTGTCTTGAAAGAAAAAAAATCCATAAAATTCAGAACATCTGGGACAAGTTTACTGTTTTCTGGTCCTAATGTAAATCCAGACAGCATAAATATCTGCCAAAACGAATCCACAATTTAGTCCCGGACCGTCTGTGTATATCACACCTCGCTAATCCGTTGCAATGACACTCTAATAAACTTGTCAAAGACCAAATGACCGGAAAAACAAGTTCGATAATTGATAGCTTCTGTCGGTGCCTTCGAATTAATAAATGAAATCCTTTAGCCTAATGTTTGCAGTTAGCACTACGTCAGCCCACGTGTTCGTAGAAGTCGGCTCCTTTGAAGTCAGTTGAAAGATGAACGACCTTTACACAGTTACTTTTGAACTGAATTAGCGGCGCTTTTTTTATGCTCCATACTGTTTGATATTTGAAAATTGAGTAACAAAGCGAGTTATTTTCGAAATACACCATTTAAAAGTGTAATTTTTATTTTTATGCAGTTACACACTGCATCAATGTGTAAATAAAACAGAAGGCGGTAGGCAATTATTTTGTAGTCGCAAGTCTTTTATACGTATCAAACCAGGGAACAAATTTTTCATTCAGTGACGAGGACGAGTGACCAAAATTTCTACTCGTCCTGCATCACCACCTCTCACCAGTCCTGGAGACCTAGGAGAAAAAAGATCAACGGAACTGTGCGGTGTACTGAATTTAAAAAGGCGCAGTGCTCGCCCTTTCTCACGTTTCCAGTTTCGTTTTGACAGCGTATTACATCTACATACTGTCGGTAAACTTAACTGTGAAGTTATGATATACTGATATACACTTCCATCGATATATTTCTTGCGGTTTTTGCATTCGTTCTGCAGGACGAGCGATCGGATATACTCGTCCTCATACGAGCGAACGTTTTTGTTTTTTTTACCCTGTTGTGATGTCCAAAAACCCGGCGATTTTCCACAAATCTCCCGTTGATGATCCAACCCTAAACGGCATGTATGCCAATAATGCAATATGGCAATTTGAAGAAAGGAACCAAGATCTTATGGTAATGAAAGTGAAGATCAGACCAAAATTAAGACCACTGGAGTGCAGAAAAGCTTTTATCATAACTTGACCTAGTGACCTAAATTTCAAAGTCACATGACCCAGTTTCAAACTTGACCTAGATATCATAGAGATAAACATTCTGACAAAGCTTGAAGAAGATCGGAGCAAAGTTAAGACTACTACAGTGCGGACAAGCTTTTTCTATAATTTGACCTAGTGACCTAGTTTTCAAGGTCACATAACCCAGTTTCGAACCTGACCTAGATATCATTGAGATACACATTCTGACCAAGCTTGAAGAAGATGGGACCAAAATTAAGACCGCTAGAGTGCGGACAAGCTTTTTCTAAAATTCGAACTAGTAACCTTGTTTTCAAGGTCACATGACCCAGTTTCGAACTTCACCTAGATATCATTGAGATTAACATTTTGACCAAGTTTAAATAAGATCGGACCAAAATTAAGACTGCTAGAGTGCGGACAAGCTTTTTCTATAATTTGACCTAGTGACCTAATTTTAAGGGTGAGATAACCCAGTTATGAACTTGACCTAGATATCATTGAGATAAACATTCTGACTAAGTTTAAAGAAGATCGCACCAAAATTAAGACTGCTAGAGCACGGACAACAATTGTGAACAGACGACGGACGAAAGGCGATCACAAAAGCTCACCCTGTCACTATGTGACAGGTGAGCTAAAAAAAAATGTAACAACTTAAATTTCTATTGACATACAACTTGGAGAAGAAAATTCTTCTTATCAAGTTTCAAACTTCCAAAGTCTTTCAAAACAATAACACTTGCTTAAAACAGTAACTGATTAACTGTTTTACAAAAAATCTTCAAACAGGCGACATAACAGCTGCTAAACTTAAAGCTTTGGAGTCACATGTCAACTGAGAACTTAAACACTTCAAAGTATTAATAATGGTGTCAATTAAGGTAGCACCATGCCATCTTTAAAATTACCCCTTCATCTTGTTGTAATTACATTTACTTATACGATCTAACACCCTAAAAACCACATGGCTTTCTTAAGGCTATCATTATTTACATTTCTACGTCTTTGTCCAAAACCCAAACAAAGAAAATTGACTCATTTTTACCTTTTGACGTGGAAGGTAGATATTTATTTTACTAAGGACAACAAAGAAAATTTCAATACACAAAGACTCCAAACACATGTCAGTGTTTATAATTTCAGCTCGACTATTTGATACACAAACTGTGCGGGCAATCATACAAGTACAGTTGAATTGTTGCACCTGCTTGAATATGGTCTAATTTAAAATCATAAAATGTCACTATATATTTTGAATCAACAAGCATTCAACAAATACAGTTTTTTCCCCACTTAAATGATTTTAACTAGTGTAAGGTTTTTTGTGAAACATCTGTCACTTAGTAACCAATCAAATTCAAACACTTCAACATAACATTTATATTTATACTATTTTGACTGTGCTTCCTTGAAAGGGGATTTCTCAAAATGACTTTATAAAACAAAACATTGCTACAATATGGTGTAAGGGAGGTAACTAGAACTAAATCACTTTTAAGGACATAACCTTGAAATAGTGGAGTAAGGGAAACAACTTGTATTAATACCTTTATTTTCATTGCCTAACTGTTGCATTGCAGTTAGGCAAACTTTCTAGAAAAAAAATTCTGCAAGTTTGCACACAGAACTGACAGAAATGCATATGTATAAAGCAGGGTTGGCAAGTTTTTGCCGAGGGTGGAAAAAACCATGGAAAAAACCGGAAAAAACCGGCAAGGAAAAAACTAAGTGGCAAAAACTGGCAAAAACTAAAAAAAAAATAAATGTTTAAACACTTGAACAACACATTTGAAAAGGTGTGAATATACATGGTCAGAGCCTTAAAGGTGCTAATCTCTTTCACTGGTCCACACTTAAGGCATGGCAGTGGACATTGGCTGTATATTGTAGACCTGTCAATTAGTGGAGAGCTATGTCTAAACTGAACTTCCCATCAGGTTTTGTTGACCTCATGATCAGATTACAGAAGCTTCCTGCAAGTTCTGCTTCAGTGGAAAGGGTGTTCTCAAATTTCAGTACAATTCAGACAAAACTCAGAAACCGTCTTGGAATAGAAAAGGCAGGCAAGCTAGTGTTCTGTTACAGAATGTTAAGAGGCTCAGTGGAGCTTGAGTACTGAGAAAATGTGTGTGCAGAATCAGTTACTATTGAGTGAAGTGTCATATTGTCCTAAATGTAAGTGGTGCTATTTAATGAAAAAGTAATGTGAATGGAAAAGCCAGTAAAAGTGTTTGTTGTGTTGATAAGAAAATGAAGTTAGGGTAGAGATTATAAGTAACTATTGAGTGAAGTGTTTTTAAAAATGTATGTGGTGCTATTTATTGAAAAGTGAATGAGAATTAGTAGTTGTTGTGTTGTTAAGAAATGAAGTTAGGGTAGAGATAAAATGCGCTCACTGTTACTTGACCAATGTTGCTTCTTTATTATAGTAGTATGCTATTCAAAAGTGCATTATCATGCTATTAAAAATGTGATTATTTATAAGTGATTTCTGATTAATAAAAATTTACTAATAAGAATTATTCAAGCCTTGTCTTTTCTCTTAAACTTAGGTGAAATATAAGCTATCATGGTTTTTGCCATTTTTGCCGGTTTTTACCAGTTTTTGCCGTTTTTTTCCAGTTTTTGCCACTGGCAAGGAAAAAACTAGTTTTTGCCGGAAAAAACCCAACCCTGGTATAAAGTAAAGTGAATTCCTTAAAAGAACTTGTCAAAATTTCTTCAAGTTTGCAATTCTTTTATCAAATTCTTTAAAAAAAATCTTAAAGTTTGCATATAACTGACTTAGTTTGCAATTCTTTATCCCTAGAATATTTTGCTGGTAAACAAATCTGTAACTGATCTCAGTGTAGCAATACCACCTGATCATGACACTATACCACATGATCATGACGTCACTAAAGGCATCAAAACCAAGACAAAACTGTCAACATTGGCTCCACTTGAAAACAGAAAATTACCGTTAAGTATTTCATTTTTTCATCAATTACTATTGGACATATTTCAGTCCAAGGAGAAAAATAATAGCTTTCCACTGAATATATGTTCTACATCAGCAGCTGAGCAGTTGATTTAAGCACAGCATGAAAACTTGGATTTGCTAGTAATAGTATGCGAGGTTTCACACAGTGCCTGATAAAACGGCTCAGCTGTTGATGGAGATCCTATATTCCATGGAAAGTTTATATTTTACCTTACATTAAAATTGATAAAGAAATGAAATAGTTACAGGTAATTTTCTATTTTCAAGCGGAGCCAATGTTTACAGTTTTGTCTTGGTTTTGATGCCCTTAGTGACGTCACAGTCATGTGGTACTGCTACAATGTGATTGTTCTTGCTTAAGGAGGCATGACTATTGTTTTCACATCTCTCCTAGACTGAAATGAATAAAACAAATTACAACAGAGGATTTTTTCTCTCAACAGCTTCATCCATGATCCTAACATTTCTGATTTTTTTCTTTTCTAAAATCTGAAACAACTTGGATAACAAAAACTTTGTCACCTGTACACAATTTCTTAGAATCTCCTGTTATTTTAGAACTAACTAGACTAAAAAAAAATCAATTCAAATGTTTATAACACCTTCTGCATAGATACCTTTAAAAGGCCCTTTTTTCTCGCTTAGTGTTAGTAAGTGTATTATTTCAAAGGATAAAAATTAGTATTTCAAAGTGGGTTTATATTCTGGACTGAATACTTGGCCTCAATATGAAGACTACTACTTTTCTGGCCTATCTAAACTAGCAGAATTTGCTGCTATTATTTCAAAGCTAGATTGAAAATACAGAATTCTCATTACAAACAAGGTATGAATTTCATACAATCTGACTACTGACAAGCAACCACAGGAATCCAACGTTTTATCCTAGAATTCATTGAGATGGCAACCAAAGCACTGCCACTCAGAAACGAAATTTGAATCTGACCGGAAAAGACGTAGCATTCCTGTTGTTTTCTTTAGGGTACAGAGTGGCAGTGCTTTCATTCCCATCTTGGTGAATTCTAGGATAAAACATCAGATTCCTGAATCCTGTGCTAGCAACCAAGACTGACCACGGCCAAATTAGATGGAATCCATAAAAGAGACAAAATATCCAAAAGTTTTTAGCATTAAACGTTGATGAAATTTACTATAACAAAGCTCCGTCATGTATTTTAAAGCTTCATCAGGCCATTTACCAGTCCTTAGAAAAACTGACCATGTGCTCGGCAGCCATATCCTTGCTGAAACTAGCCTAGGCCAGCCACTAAAAAAATATCTGCAGAATACTTACTTAGAAGAAAATGTATAGCATCATTGTGTTATTTACAATTCAATCGCTTAAAACTAATAGAATATTCAATAATATTTCAAATACTACCTTAATTTATCGTATTTCCCCACTTTTTTTCCAAGCATTTTGTCTGCTATCTTTTCTTTCTTTACAAGGGAGACCACTCACAAATCCTAGATCTCAGACCACTAAAATCTGCAACCAGTTCTAGAAGATATTCATGTATCCTGGTATTTTTGCTGTCTATTAATTTTATTTGTCCTGTCATTGCTTTTTTAAATTATATTGTAATTTCAATTTATTTTTTCTATACCAGGTACAAAAGTGCATCATTTACATTCTTTATGCAAACACTAAAAACTATTTTATTTTCTACATGTTATGTGTATGTGTGAAAAAAGATATTTCATCATCCTGTAGAAATTAAAAAAAATGATATAAAGATATAAATCGCCGTTAAACAAATGTTCATTTCTCAAATTTCTGTTATCAACTGCTATATTATGAAAGTTTTTATATTTGTTTTGTAATGTACTTACTTTGATAGGTCTCTTAGGTCTACACGATTTGTTTTGTTATGAGCAACTGTAAGAATGCATCATTTCAACCTAAAATTGCATTTTGTTACTAGGAATATATATACAAGAACCTCCCGATTTAAATTTCTGATTGCTGATATTTGTGTTTCTCCGTTTTATAGGTCAGTTGTAGTTTGAAAATGCATGTTCCGTGGGAATCCCCGAGCCCTGGTACGGATGAAGACTGTCCAAAATTTTAGATTCAAGCCTGCGTTAGAAGGCAATCTGATAAACATTATACTTGAGGCAGAACAGCGTACATATGCCCTTGAGAAAAACTGATGAAGATAATGAAAAATGTTTAGGATTTACATTTTTAATATGAAATAGTACCATTTTCTTTTCTCGTGGATCATTTGTAGTTTATAAGAAACCATAACATGACTTTTTATCCACTGAAACCAGTTTTCACACCTTGAACAATTTACGCTCTGAAATTTATTTGATATCTGTTATGAATGTGACGGTCTCCCTTTTTATTTCCTGCTGCTTCAAACTATCAATATGCTTAGAAAAGCGTCCTTAGATTTGTATTTGTACAATAAAACAGTCTAAAAATGAATTTAATAACCCAGAACGAATATTTTTAGATATTTTTTTTGTCCTGTGTTGTCAGTCCTGGTTTAAGAGACAGCAAGTAGTGCTACTTTTCTGTTCACGCTGAGTGAATTTCACTGATATATGAAGCCTCCCATTTATGTCTCATACAATGATTATTATTATTATTATTGTAAATGGAGTAGCAGAGGGCCAGCCTACAACAAATGAATTATCAGTGTAACCTTTTATCACTACAGTAATCCTTGGATTCTTGTTTTGATATAACTCCTTTTATAACTGCGCGGGTGTGTGGGTAGGTTATTTTACAAACGACCTACACAAATCTCACAATGAAATAATAAAGAACAAACACATATTACTAAGAAATTACTGTATGGAGCATCCGGGCAAAGCTTACAGGATTTCTTAATCAAATGAGCATCACACTGCTTACAAAGTAACACTAATCATTACGTTAATGTAATTTAATTACACATATTCATAAAACTGCATTAAATTGGCATAACCTGTATCTAAACTTAAATTCTTCGGATACATATGAAGACATAAACATACACTTTTCCCAAATCAACTTTTGTAACCACGAATGCCCAAAGAATGATCATACCTTAGCTCCAGTTAAAGCTTCACCATACTTACAAAGTAATTTTCCTCATGTTTATGAAACTCACTAAAACTCTCTTTATATATCAAAACTCAAACTTTAGATGTTCAGGAAGACTCAGGATAAAAAATATGGAATTCTCTTCCAGAAAACTTAAAAATCTCCGTTGATGTTAATAATTTCAAACCGAATTACCATTTACATATACAAAAGACAGGGGATATACAATAATATATTTGCCGAAATATGACTGGGAGATTCTAGACGTGCAATTTGTTAAATTTTCAACATAAGACCTACAAGAAGTTTTGTACAACCAGTAATCTGACTTTCTTTTTGTTAACATGTAAACTAGCTTTACTTAAATTAATTTTCATCTCATTTTAGATTATAACTATATTTAGTGTTGTACTGTATAGTATAAATTGTTTGTTATTACCTTTTTAGTGTTTTTTTCTTGAAAATTTCAATATGTTTTCTCCTACTGAATTTTATATATTTAACATTAGTTTCAGGTATTCATGTATGTGTTCCTTTTTTGTAAATTGTAATTGTGTTCAATAGCCCTGCAGAGGACCAAAGATAAGATTGTCTAGTCCTAGCTGTGCTTCCTCGTTAAATAAAGAAATAATGATAACATCAGTATTATTATACCTTCAATTCACTACAGACGGTAATTCGTGTAAAACCAATTTTGAACAAGATACCTCCTGATCGGTCAATCAGAAGATTTTTATCAATTAT
Source organism: Cyclina sinensis (assembly GCA_012932295.1). Taxonomy (NCBI): domain Eukaryota; kingdom Metazoa; phylum Mollusca; class Bivalvia; order Venerida; family Veneridae; genus Cyclina; species Cyclina sinensis. The sequence goes on from JAAONU010000012.1 coordinate 33,512,683, forward strand.
AGAAAACATTTTCCAGCTATTTGTGTCATTTCACCGGCAAAACAACAAAAACAAAAAATAAAACAACACGACAACGTTATAAACGCAAAGAAGCTTGCATTCTTCTGACTGTTTCTTTTTTTTCAAAACTTGGAGCGATCTCAGTTGCTTGGCGAAGATCATGAATAAAGTAGCGTACATGCGCATTTTAAATTACAGACGGGTTGTAAAAAATATAATATATATGATAAGGCAAATATGTATCTGAGTCCAAAGATCAATATACAAAAAAGAAGAATACTGACATTTAAAAAAAACAAATTTCACAAATGAAATATTAGGATTTTCAATGTCATTCTTGGTGAAAGCCGTGATGATCAATATCAAAAGAAATAATATGTTGTCCATTTGTTTGATCATGCGTGAAATTTGTAATAACCTTCTTAGATATGTATTAAATTTATAATTGCTATTTAGAGTCTTATTTAAAAGTCCGGATGTTTGCGGGTTCTTCCGCCACCCCCCCACCCCCAAGAAAAAGAGTGTTTCCCCACTGAGTCGCCAACACATTAAAAAATAATAATTAACTAATGTCAAAGACCGATAACTTGTATTTCAGGTCTTTGAAAATGTTAATTTAATATAAATTTGCCATTGTTTTCGAAAACGCCGCATACTTATGCCCCGAAGGGTGGCATATAGTAGTCGCACTGTCCGTCCGTTCTTCCGTCCGTCCGTTCGTCAGTCCAATCTTCTGTGCGCAACTCCTCCTGTACAATTCTGATTTGATTCTCACCAAACTTATACACAATGATCATCATCAAGAGCCGCAGTATATTTTCATCGGCTTTTGCGATTCAAGTATCTTTGGCAGAGTTATTAGTCTTTGTTTAATTGTACTAAATATATTTTGTGTGCGCAACTCCTCCTACATTTCCCATGTGATTATCACCAAACTTTCACAGAATGATCATTATCAAGTGCCACAGTGCATATGTTCAGGCGTTTGCAGTTGTCGTTTGCTTAATTTTACTTATATTGCTTCTGTGCACAACTGCTCCAACACTTCTCAGGCAATTTTCACCAGTCTTTTACAGAATGATCATTATCAAGTATAGCAGCGCATATACTCAGGTTTCTGCGATTCGATCATTTTTGGTGGAGTTATTGGCCTCTTAATATTGCTTCTGTGTGCAACTCCTTCAATTCTGTAATTAAACTATTATTTCGTCAAAGGCGTTCAACTAGACCATAAAAATCCAAAAGTTAAAAGTTAAGAAACTTTTTTGAAACACCTTTTCTGTAAAAGACATGCGTGACAAGACAAGGGTACAAAACACTAGATCAATATCTTTTGAAACACATCAGTTTTGGAAATTTATTAATTATACCAGCCAAATAGGTAAAAGACATATAACAGTCTTACCCCTTGACGTATGTGTACTTTAATTGTTCAGTTCACAGTCTGAAAAAAATGTAACAAATGATAAATGTAACATCAAGTTTTAAGTTACCATGACTGTGACCACAGTGTAGTGACTGGGTGACATTCAGGCTACTTCCAACAGCCTCGCTGTTGGGCTAGCTCTTAAGCGACATGGTTAGAGTGTCTGATCGTCACCCGGGTTCAGTTCTCACTGGAGACTGTAGGATTTTTCTACATTGGCGACGAGGACGATTCGGTCCGCGGGCTCATGCCACCAGTTGGGAGTGCAGGGGGAGTCGCCTGGCTCTAGAATTTCAGTGCGGTTGGGATTGAGATAAGGGCTATACTCTGTAGGAAGCTGTACAGTAGATGCACAGCTCCTGATGGTTAAAGAGGGGAAGAGTGTAGCGACTGTGTGAGATTCAGGCCAGTTCCAACAGCCTCGCTGTTTGGCTAGCTCTTTAGCGACATGGTTAGAGTGTCTGACTGTCTCACAGGAGACCCGGGTTCAATCCTCACTGGAGACTGTAGGATTTTTTCTACAACTGCAATATTTCGGGGGCACTCGTGTCTTTGACACATTTCTTGTTTATACATAAATTCAGAGACATATATAACTATGTCTCTGATAAATTTAAAGTTTTTAACCTCTGATATTTAGTCGGTCAATAGCTAAATATAGCTAATGTTGTATTATTGACTTAACCAACTTTAAATAAAATTTGTATTTGTATTTTGTATTTTGTATCAAGTTAAGAGAAAATGGAAAATTTAGTAGTATAGCTCAATTAAAAAAGTACATTTGTCACAGTTTACATAATTATCGCTTACCGCTTTCTTTACTTCCGTTTCCGGTCTTCGACACACGCATTTTTCGAGTTTTTATGGATTCGATAGAGACATAGACAATATGGTAACTCCTTTGAAATAATTTTTCCATTTAAAACTTTAGTTAAATATAGTTTTTATGAAAATCTGAATTATTAATAATAGATATACGATTTAAGCAGTAGAACGTAAGTTAACTTGTCTTAAAATTCTTCATAATCATTATCACATAATTTGGAAACAGGTGTTACGTACCATGGAGTTTACGTACCACTACATAAGTGTACCATTATTGGAGGTTACGTACCACTTATATATATAAATGGTTACGTACCATACAGCTAAGGTGTTGGCTTAAAGGTGTGAAAAATATCAATTAGAGATATTTGTTGCACAAATATAACATAGTTAAATTGAATTAACAAATTAAATGATAATAATTACAAGGAGTGTTTTCACTCATATGTCGATAGTTTCATTGTGATTTGTTTCACAATTCATTTTCGAATTCATCAAATGATAATCAAATGTTAACACATGTTAATTAATAAATTATATGTAGATAAAGCAGGGTTTCCTCTGGGTCAGGTTTAGTTTGCGCCAGCAAATTCGCCACTCAGAAAAAGTTGGTGCCAATGGCTCAAAAGTTGGAGCCAGTGATTTTGTAAGGAGACATGCCTTTCTCTGTTGAGATATTATAGAAGAAGTGTCATTGTGACAACAAACTATTTATATATTTATTACAACTGTTTATTAATAAAAAATAAGCACATTTGCATATCATTTTTAAAAGATACATAACATGAAAATATGAGCAATATCTTTATAAGATTAAGCATGAACCATTTATTTTTACACTTATTTTATCTTCCATACACAAAAATGACACCTGCAAACACTGACCATTTTTCTTTTCATCACTGTAATTTGCTACAAACACTAACTGACCACACATGGTTAATTTGGATGATTAAAAATGGCAAATTATTCCAATTAACCGATTGTCAGTTGCATCTCAACACGTTCTCAAAGTGTCATAAAGTTTGATAAACAAACTAGTCACGCGTGACCTTATACTAAACATCCGGGCCTCTTATGTAATTTTTTTGGCCGCTTATTGATTTTTAATCGTACTAGTTGTCAGATGCTTTCTTTTATGTTGGCACCAGTAAAATTCGCCAATGGAAGATTTTATAGGCCAGAATTAGTATTTTGGCGCAATTGGCGAGCGACAGCGGGAACCCTGTTAAAGGTAAAAACTCGTCGAGGACTACCCATTCCTTAAATAGCGAACAAATCTGCCGCATTTGAGGATCACCGCCACGGACATGGTCACCAATATCGCGGCGGACGTCCGCTAAATGGTTCCCCGAACTTTTTCACAGGTAAGAATTGATGTATTGAGGCTCACAAAGTTCCTGATTACATGCATTTCGGCGAATGTTAAAATATCATTTAAATGTATAAAACTCTCATTCTGATGCATTTGTTTACGAATGCTCATATTTGTTAACGGAAGGAATGACAATTCAAAACCGAAAGTAATTGCTTCTCAGAACAGCTGACCCTATTTTCAGAAAATAAATTGACTGGTTTTCGATTTACACGTGTTAAAACTGCTTTCCTATATTTAAAGAAAACATACAACATGTAAAGCCTACTGCGACATCTGTATCGTCTATGCTCTTGACAAAATTATTGATCGATTTTGCTATACAATAACGAGCGTTTTCAATGACGGAAGTACACATAAACCTACACAGCAAATGTATTAGAAATTTGGTTTTAATTTTACCAAATGTCACATAATTGGCAGACGTAAAATGCACAGTTTCATTACGATCATTTCATTAAATGATCAGCTTATCCAGGTGAGTTATGACTCTAATTATTTACACGCTGGTCGTCAAACATGCCGAGATATTTCGCGATGTTGAGACATCGAGGAAATCCTTTTTTTCCTAGATGTCGCGGCGGATACTTTTTCCCCGCGTCCGCGAAATAAAGCGGAAAATGTGTGTTCCTCTTGGCGCGTACTGTATATTGTTTTCCATATTTTAACTTTCTTAGTATATAAAAAATTGCTGTTAAAATTATTAATTCATTTTTTATGTCTGATTTCAGTATTACAAACACACTAGATCATCATTTACAAAAAACAAACATAAAAAATTTATCAGCGGTATGTAACCTCCTAGTCCAAATAATTGTACTCAAAAAGGTGTATATTGTGCTATTTTATGTTAGGTGAATATTCCCCCCCCCCCCCCCGACAACCAGGGCTAGCTCTGCGTCAAAATTGCTTGAGCCAAATATATTTTCGACGCGGAAAAGGGCTTATTTTTTGAAAATTTTTTGAATTTTCATTTTTAAATGATGCTCTCTGAGGCACTTTGAACCATTATGCTCTTTGATTATCAGACGAGTGAAATGACTCAGATTAAAACAATTGGTGTTTTCCTACTAAAAAATAAGCTCAAATCAATATAAATTAATATAATTTATTTATCATAATATTTTTATGCACTGTAACAAATTAAAGTACATGATATTTACATATGATACAAACTAATGCAGAGCCACGAGAATGGAGTTTCATACACTACAAGAGAGAAAGTGAGTTTAATATGCGCCTGGACTTGGCAGAGGACCAGAGTTTGAAAGCTTGCCATTTTTCCAAGTATCTAAAAAAGTTCTAGCTGTGTCTGATTTCAGTTTTTTAGGAGTTGAAGTTAAACTGTCTAAATCAAGTTTACATTTTGGTGCCATTTTTGATTTTTTGCATAAATATATTTTTTGCGTATCTGATTAGCCTCCGTAAAAATTCTGTATATATACCTTTGTACATTAACTCAAAAATTACCTTTCATAATTACCTTTACTGACAAAGAAAATTAAAAGAAACATACCAAAAACGTGTGAAAGAATTTATTCCAGTTTGCTACCAAACATTTCCACTTAATCCCATCAACCGCATTATTAAACTTTAAAAAGTTAAGTGCCGACGATGATCACTTGATTGAGCCACTGTTTGTAAAACAATCATCCGTGATTGTTGACTATGATCGAGCTAATTGGTTCACGAACAACTTGACACATATTTCATCTGTTAATTGCCACAAACTGACACTCCGGATATTAGAACACGTGGACTGCTATTAATATCGGAAAACCAGTCAAGCACCTCGATCTGAGCTAAACATTCTATTTTTTGACTCGGGGATTTCCCAAAATGTCGGAAGTCATACTTTTAGCGTGTTTTCGCCAATCTTGATTTTTTTAAGCCAATTTTCGCAATTTGGAGCCATTGGCTCTGTTGGGGAACGCCAGCGCGAGCCCTGACAACGAAAAATATCAGATTAATAAATGGGTTCGCTTTTGAAGGCGAGTTATTGAGACTAGTAACCTCCTAAATATATATGTGGTACGTAACCTTCAAAATGATACGTAACCTCCTGTTACATTATTGCAGTGGTATGTAACCTCCATAAATCATCACATTTACATGATTTAGTAGCCAAAGGTTATGCTTTACAAAGATATTTTTTTTCTCTAGAAACCGATTTTACTACATGGCCATGAGAGGGCCATAACTCAAATAAAGTACAACAGAGAAGGTGATCTTATTTTCACAGCAGCAAAGGATAACCAGCCAAATGTCTGGTATTCACTGAATGGAGAGAGACTTGGATCTTTCAAGGGGCACAATGGAGCAGTTTGGTGTATTGATGTGAACTGTATCCTTCCCTTATAAGTTGAAACAGAATAGAATTATTAAAACTAATATCTGCACCAAGTATTAACCATCTAACACTTAAACATCAGTGACCATGCTAGTAATAGTACTTATTTGACCAGGAAAAATGTAATAAAATGATTACCAATACTTGAAAGGCTTTGGGGTGTGGGGAGTGAGGTTATTTACACATGCACTAGCAATCAGTTTTATAGTATAATAATATAACTATTGCTATTGTACAGAAAGAAAAAATGAACCTACTTAAGACCATATGAAATGCATACAATATCTGTTTTAATTTTAGATAGGTTCTGTTATGAATGTTATTTGATTTTTTATGCCCCCGTTTGAAAAAGGGAGTGCATATTGCTTTGCTGCTGTCTGTCTGTCTGTCGGTTGGTCTGTCTGTATGTCCACCAACAGTTTCCGTTCATTTTCTTCGCAAAGGTTGCACGTACTGAAATAAAATTTGGTATACAGATTTATCATAAGAATATCTAGGTCAAGTCTGTTTTGGGTTTGATTGAGGAATTTTTGACAGAGTTATGCCCCTTGGACTTAGAAAAATTCCAATTATTTGCAGTTTCCGTTCATTTTCTTCACAGAGATTGCACATACCAAAATGAAATTTAGTATACAGATTTATCATAAGAATATCTAGGTCAAGTTCTGTTTTGTCTATGATCGAGCAATTTTTGACAGAGTTATGCCCCTTTGACTTAGAAAAATTCCAATTATTTGCAATTTCCGTTCATTTTCTTCGCAGAGATTGAACATTCTGAAATGAAATTTAGAATACAGATTTATCATAAGAATATCTAGGTCAAAGTCTGTTTTTGTGTACGATCGAGCAATTTTTGACAGAGTTACATGTATGCCCCTTGGACTTAGAAAAATTCCAATTATTTGCAGTTTCTGTTGCAGAGGTTGCTCATACTGAAATAAAATTTGGTATACAGATTTATCATAAGAATATCTAGGTCTAGTTTTAGATTAGACACGTCAAACTTGATAGGTTGATGCATCTCAGATAGTACCTGTAGATAACCTCTATTGATTTTAAGTTCAAAAGGTAAATTTCATTTCCATGTACACTGTCCAAAATGTATACTGCCGGGGGGTGGGGGGCATAAGTGTTTCACAAACACCTCTTGTTTCACAAAAAGTGCTTAATGTTAGAATTTGCCTTTGATCCTTAACAGTTGAACAGGGAATACAACAAAGGTGTTGACAGGCAGTGCAGACAATTCTTGTAAGCTGTGGGATTGTGAAACAGGTATTGTATTGTTAACTGTTTTCATAAATGACTGTCAAAGGAAAACATTAAACATAATTGTATTCAGCTGTAAGGTAATGGCTTGTTTCAGCATGTTAGGTTGGAACAATGGCAATATTAAAGTAATAAAAAGTCTTCTCATGTCTGTGTGTAAAATGAAGACAGAATTAGACTCTTTTTATTTATAGGTCATGTTGGTCAAAAAGTAGGTCACTAGGTCAAATCCTAGAAAAACTTGTTGAACACTCCAGGGGCCACATTTTTCATCCAGTCATTATGAATCTTTGTCAGAATGTTTGTATTGATGGATTTTTTGAATTTTCCAGGTAAAAAACTGGTGACATGGTGTAATCATGTAGACTCATAGTTTAACCTTTTGAGTATTATAGAGGCCACATTTCCGGTCATATCATAAAGAAATGTTAAATGTTTGTTTTAATTTTCAGTACTAAAGTACTTAATATTTTCAGTTTCAGTAGGCTTCCTAAACTAGATTAATGGGGAGTTTCAGGTGAATACTAAAGTTGAAAACAAAAGTGGAAATAGATTTTTTTTTAACATATACATGTCTTTGTAACACTTTATTTGATACTATTATGGCTTGAATTATGCAATGAAAGTTTATTTGCTCACACTGATTGGTGGATATATGGCGTCTGCCTACCGGGCTTTTTTTCCTTCTATAGCAGGGGCCGTTTACAGGCGTCTTCCCTCATGCAGTTTTCCCCTAAAATTCAATTAACATCAAGTTTTTTCTTCCCCTTTTGCAAAAAGACTGCGCTATTTTTCCCCAAATTTAAGGGAAGGGCCCCTTCCCCTACCTAAAAAAGAAGCCCTGGCCTATAGTCTGTCTGAATTCTTTGTCCACATTTTACCTTTTGGACTCTCTACAGTTCACATTTAACTTCTGATCATTTCAAAAATTGGTCAGGATCTTTATCTTGTTATCTCTAGGTCAGGTTCAAAACTCGGCAGTAAGGTCAAAATCTAGGGCACCTGACAAAATCAAAGGAAAACCTTCTTAACACTCTTAAGACCACAGTTTTGATCAAGTTTTAATGAAAGTTGCTTAGAATGTTTTCTTTGATTATATTTCAAACAAGTTTGAGTCTTGGTCATGTAGGATTAGAAAGTAGGTCACTAGGCCAAATGAAAGGAAAACATTGCTTACACTCTTATGGCCACTTTTTCTAAACAATCTTCACAAGAATTTGTCAGAATGTTTGTCTTGATGATTTTTAAGTGGAGACCAAAAGCTTGGTCATATGGGGTCAAAAATTTGGTCATCAGGTAAAATGATAAAAAAAACTCTGTATATTCTCTAGTAGCCATGTTTTCTTCCCAATCATCATGAAAAATTGTCAGAATATTTGTTTTGATAATGTCTAGGTTAAGTTCAGCAGTGGATCAAGTGGGTTCAAGAAGTAGATCAAATTATACAAAAACCTTTTTGTTTCCACTCCAGAGACTATATTTTGAAAACAATTGTTCAGAAAATTTATCAGAATGTTCATTTTGATATATCTGGGACATGTTAAGAAGTGGGTCACATGATGTCAAAAAGTAGGTCACCATGCTTGACGCTATATTTTATACTAAAAGATGATGAAAATTTGTCAGAATGTTTGTCTTGATGATATCAAGATCTTTTTTAGAAGTTGGTCTTGAGGGGTCAAAAATGTATTTTGTATATGATAATCATCAAAATTTGTCACAATGTCTTGCTTATATCTAGGTCATGTTTGAAAATGGGTCATGAAAGGCCAGAAAAGAAGGTCATCATGCAGATGGCCATGTTTTCAACCTGATCATCATGAAACTTTGTCAGACTTTTTGTGTTGATGATATCTAAGTCATGTTTAAACTTGGTCACCTTGCATCAAACAGTAGATCACCTGGCTTGAGGCCATATTTTCTAATCGATTTTCATGAGGTGAAAGAGTACTCAGGTGAGCGATATATGACCATCATGGCACTCTTGTTTTATTTACTAGCAACATTTCATGAGCATTCAACTTTTTTTCTCCATTGTTTGTCAATCATTTTTCCCAGTCATTTACAATATGTGTCTACTTATTGTAGTGTAACAAGCCACTAGCACAAAAGGAGTCAAAAATGGACAGCATGGCCAGTGACCATTTTCTTGAATACAAAATTGTGCCCAACAAGAAGGCTAAGAGCTTTACTTTAAAGCACTTAGGGTTTACATATGATAAGTAAATGAAAAAATTAACTGAATCGTGTGTAGTCATGCAGTTGTAAGGAATCCTGGTAATGGAACCATTAAGCTAAAGGCATGTGTAGGTTGTCATCATTCAAGCCTCAATTCAAAAGCAAGTTCTTGTAAATCAAGGCCTGCTCCAAAAACAAGTGGTCAGTGGTTCTAGTTGTTACAGCATACTGTTGTGTCACAGGAGTTAAATCAAAGTTCCTTCTGATCTTTTATTTGTAGTGTATCACTTTGAAAGGCAGAACACTTTTGTATATGTGGGTTACAGTCACTTCAAACCTTGGTACACCTATGGTGTACCCTGGTGTCCCTATAATAATTGTTAAACTGTTTACTGTATTCACTGAAAAATGCTTCTGGAATGTCAAAGTAATTGTTAAAAAGAAAAGCATCTCGGTATAGTTTACACGCTCACAATGTAAAGTGTAAAATGTATTTATTAAAAGTTATGTTTTTTTTTTTCAAAAAGGGAAAAATTTAAACACCCTTGATGTGAAGAATGCAGTGAGATCTTGTGGTTTCTCATACAGTGGTAATCTCTTGATGTACTCAACAGACAAAACTATGGGACATCCATGTGAGATACATATTTTTGATGTCAGAGATCACACACAGATGAGTGAGTAATAAGAACTTCCTTGAACAAAACAGTTGCAGTATCTAACCAGTTTTCATGCAGGTTGCTCAGAACTACATTTTCACATGTATTTGCTCTTTTAGTGCAAAAACCGCAGTTCTATGTAAGCTAATGTCTGTTATTTTTTTGTTCACTTTTTGTCCATGCAACAGTTTTTCTAAGGGGCAACAAGGATTTGCACATAGATTTGTCCCTTCTTTGCAGTAAGTTAAGACTCATCTTAAAAAATTTGAAGAAATGAATACATTGAACTCAGTCTGGTACTTTTTTTTCATGAAAAGACAGACTGTTCTTAGCTACACTTGTGAGGTTTGAAGTAGCATGCTTTGTTGCATAATATTGATGCACTGATTTATTAAAGGATGTTATTTGAAAGTTTTATTGTATATATGTAATTCATAATTTTGTTTTTACGTACAACATACCATAATTATATCAGGTTATTTTCACGTACATCCAATTTTGCAATTTATGTCAAAATTTTAGCGAATCTAATTTTTCAAGATTTTCTACCTCTGTTATTTTCACGTTTTCCATCTTTTAAAGGGAGATTACTTTAAGAATGTGACCATAGCTATTGACCAGTATGTGCCGTCATGTACTGGCGTTTGATTATATTCAAACATTCCAAAATAAACAAAAAACGGCTCACTGAAGGAAAATGTGTTCAGTGAAAAACGGTAAAGATGTCCATTTAGCATAAAAGATTATAAGAAAGACAGCTTAATTCTGCCTACAGTGCATTGGAAGGCTTAATTAGGTTTTACCCCGCTTCAGTTGATACAGTTGATATCTTTTTTTTGTCGTGTGTCAATATAATGACACCAATACAGAAAAACAAAAGTTAAGTAGGAAAGTATGGCTTCTACTGAAAAACGCGAAATTCTTGGATTAGATTTTCGCAGTTTCTAATTTTGGCTATTTTATTTGGCACAAATAAAGCGAAAATTAGATGCACATGAAAAAACCCGATACGGTATCCTCCAAAGAAATATGCCCCATACTTTCCGCCAGAACAATGACAAGTCTGACCTTAATGATTTAGAAATAAACCCAATTTTCATTATACAACACTATTTTACAATCAATCCATCATAATTTAACATAAACACATATTTCTGACAGATGCTTGAATTGGAGAGGTGTTTTAAAAGAGTACTTGATGAAATTTTGTATGGCATGTCAGGCATTTAAACAGGGGTATATGGTATGCTGCTACATATATTATTTTCATCATTGTATTAATCCCTAATCTGGTATTTTCTATTCTGCTAACAGAAAGTGGAGAGCAGTTAATGGTCATCCCAGTGACAGGACCAAAGATCACCTCAGCTGTTTGGGGTCCATATGAGGAGGATATCATTGCAGGACATGAGTCAGGGGAAATTATCCAGTATGATATAAAGGTAAAATCTTAAGGGTGAATTTGTGTTTATTGAAACTAGAAATTTTCTGTGAATAAATGATAGTAGAAATTGATGTTTCATTATGAGATTCTGTTACATGACATTTACTCTTCAGATACTTTAAAAAGAATTTTATGATGAAGATAATTTCTGATTCATTTGTGTGTGACAAAATGGCTTTGATTTGAAAAGGACACCTTTATGGTTTTAAATAAGCCTGAATTATTTAAAGATTGCAGTTGTCTGAAGTACATTTGCAACTTGATAACAAATATGTAGTTGACACTTTTACGTGTAAGAATCAAGGACTGATAGGGTTAAGACCCTTTGAAGTTAGGACAGATATATGGTGCAAACCTGTTATATTTTTTGGTTCAGTTTAATTGCATTATAATGAAAATGTTAAGACATTTAACAACCTATTGTGGAATGCAGTCTTGGGAAGATACAGTTAAGAAGTTACATGATTGTTTGTTGAGAACTGTATGAAAACTTTAAACAAATTTTATCTGTTGCAGACTGGAGAGAAAATCAATGCTGTGAAAGAACACACAAAGCAGATTAATGACTTGCAGTTGTCTTTAGATTACAGCATGCTCATCTCAGCTTCTAAAGATACCACAGCCAAAGTATGTACATATATCATGCATCTTGTCAGAGCTATGTTGTGTTTGCTTTTATCAAAATAAATAATAAAGGTCCAGGCTGGATTCACTGTTTTATCAGAAAAAACTGTTGAATTTCCAGAATTTCAACATGACATCTGGAGCCTTGTTCTTATATAACCACTGAAATTTGTAAATTGTTGGAACAGTAAAACTTCTGCATTTTGTCTTTATTTAAACATTTTAATTCATTGTTTTCACCTGATATTAGTCAGGTTCAAGTACTTCAAGATTTGTTGCTTGAATTTTCTGCAAACCGACCCACTGATAGTAATATATTGGCAAAAGACTTCTGAACTGAAATAAGAGAGAAAAGTACGAGTTTTTGAGGTGCTTACCCGATATTGAAACATAAAAATTGACTGTATTGTTTAAAGTTAAAAGGTTAAAAGAATGTTATGTTGTGAACACTCCCTGACCAAAGGTAGGGCTTGTGAACTAGTTAGAGCTATTGTTTGACAATGAAGTTTGCGTACAGTTCTCACTTTCTCCTATCATTTTTTTAGAGCTGCTTTAAGTGTATTTCTTTTTTGTTCCAGTTATTTGACAGAGCCTCCTTAGAACATATGAAAACGTACAAAACAGAACGTCCAGTGAATTCAGCAGCACTGTCCCCATTGCAAGAACATGTGAGTTGAATTTTAATCCTCTCTGAAAAATTATTCTATACTTAGTAATTTGTTAGTCTTAGATCTTCAGTGGTCTTGATGTTAAGTTGTTTAGTTTTGTGCCATTTATGTGTTGAAGGCACTGATTCTTTGAAATGCTATTCAAGTACATACGATTTTAGAGGAAATTGCAATTTACGGTTGAAACACTACATTTTATTCATTACACACACAAACTATGCACTGAAGGTTGCAGTGATTTCAAGAATGCAGAGTTCTGTATAACCTTCAGTTATGCACATCTGAATCTGTTTCCAGGTGGTACTGGGTGGTGGTCAGGAAGCCATGGAAGTAACAACAACCTCAACCCGAGTCGGCAAGTTTGATGCTCGATTTTACCATCTCATTTTTGAAGAAGAGTTTGGCAGAGTCAAAGGTCATTTTGGACCAATAAATAGTCTTGCCTTTCATCCAGATGGGAAAAGGTAAAATAAAACAATTTTCAGGATATAAACAATAGTTTGTTACAACTTACAATTCTAGTTGATCGAGTCTAAAGCTACTAGTAAAGTAAAGTTAAATAAATACTTATTACCGAAGGTTTAAAATTCTTCCGTTAAGCCGATCACTAAACTGTTTGTAAAAGACTTGAGAATTCAAAGTATAAAAATTAATGATGTACATGTAATAAAGATATTCATACTTAATGATACATGATGAAACTGGAATAAAATAGTAGGAAAATGTCTTTTTGAAAGCCAGCTTTTAGAGTTTTCTGTAGCTACTGTGTATATCCACTGTTGATTGACTAACAAAAGTAATGTGGGATGTTTTTTTACCGTTACAGTTATAGCAGTGGAGGAGAGGACGGTTATGTACGAGTTCATTATTTCGATCCAGAATACTTTGACTTCAGATTCGAATTCTAACAGAAACAGGACTTTGGATATTTATTTGTGGATTGCTTTTTGGGATTTTTGGGTATCATTTGAATTAATTCAAGGAAGTTTTGATCCACTCAACATCTGTCAGATTGCTTCCTGTTGGAAGTGCATTGAAGTGCTGTTTGAAATTGGAACATTCTGGAATCCACTTATTTAAATAAAATGTTAGATCGACGGACTTGAGAGTGCTGTTTTAATTTTTTCACTAAGTGTTATGAAGAGGAGTCATATTGCAGTTTATGGCTGTACAAAATGGTTACCGGTACAGGAGATTGGGGTGTAGTATTGTCTTGAATAATGTGTTCAGATTTCCATGCAGTTTAAATAACGGTCATGAACAGGATTCAGAACATAGGGTGTAAAACACAAGGGCTTTAGTTGCAGGATTTTCTCTCGTTTCTACTAACACTGATTATTAGAAGATTTTTTTCTTAGCTTCATTAAGCCATGAAACAAGAGAAGATAATCTTAAGTGTCCTACATAGCAAAATTCACTTAAGTCCCATTATTTCTAAACAATTAAACATATTATTTTTTTACTCAGTATAGGCATCTCTGTTAGCCAGAAAATCTGAAAAGAATTTGAATGCCCCAAATCTAATCTCCACTGACTTTATTGCTTAAATAATACGCAGTGTAACAGCAGCTAACACCTAAAGTACAATGTACAATGTGACTGTGTGGATGTGAAAATACTGTATTTGTTTACATTTATAATTAGAGGGGCTTTCCAATGACAGTCTGTAAGACTTCATAACTGCTGCAAAATAATATTATCAGAGATAAAATTCAAAACAAACATGTGAATTGCAGTTTGTATTTGAATTACTGCATTATCACTTTATGAAGAAACATTTGTAATACAGTAACAATTATTCTCTTCAGAAATACAGTTAACAAAAACTTCCTATTGAGGTTGAGATATTCATGGCATTTTGAAAGTTACCAGACATCTAAAATCATTTAAGGACTATAATCTGACAACCCATTTAATGAACTCAAATGATTGTTTCTGAAACAAATTCAGGCTTTAACTTACAAGAAAGTAGGTAAGATCTACATTCTGTAAGTTTGTTCACTTAAATGATAAATATCAAAATACAATGCCATAAAATTTTATTAAAATTCAACAAAATACATAAACAAAAGAGTAAAAGTGGTATAAAAAAAAACAAAAAACAATTATACAAGTCCAGTCTGTAAAATATATACACTTTACTTTGGTGTACTTTATTTCTTCTTACTTCTGAGTGAGCCACGTGATCCAGGTTTTGGTGATTTAGGGGTCTTGGATGATGGAACTTTCACTTGCTTCACGTTGTATCTTGGTGGGGGCCCTGTGAAATATGAACAAAACTAGTCAGTTCTATATATACATTGTACATGCATCTAAAATGGAATGTCTAAAGTTAGGAGAATCTACACCATAATTGTCTCCAAATGTTGCTTTAAACAAAAAAATGGAACTAGAAAAAAAATTCTATTAACTGAAACTACACATCAGGAATGTCACAAATGATCAACAAGATTTTTACAGGTCAGAAGCTGCTTACAAATGTAAAAAATGCAAAACCCTGTTTTATATGTCCACAAAACTCTATATACTATATCTGAAGTTATATCGGGTGTCCTTCCAAGTAAGGGAGGAAACTTCTGCAACACCACTTTCTTGTTATATAACAGCCAAACATGCACATGTCAACTCTATCTTACTATACGGTCACAATTTAACATGTAACACACTACCTGTACAAACTACAACCATTTCAGACTAAACTCTACCTCAGTATCTTAGAAACAAGTAATGAAATTTCAATGGAATATTTTGTTTAAATCACAGTATGTTAATATCAAATTTGCGTAAGGACCATAAAAAATATAGATATTTTAAAAATGTCTCTTTAACAGTTTCTCAAACTCAAACTTTAAATTAACTAGCCATACTGTTCCTAAAGATAGTAAGTGCACTTATTAAATGGTGCTTTACTTTTGGTATTGTGAAATCTTAAACATATTCTAGCATTAAAGTGCAGATCAGCTAAAACTTTTATTACATTTTATTACAATTATCACTTGGGTGAGAAAATCATGAAATGAATGTACCAAGTTTTATGAATATTGTACAAAAAGTTCAGTTGTCTAAAAAGTTCTTAACTGAGGACACATTTGTCAGTTAATGGAAACCTGATGTGAATAACTATAGAAATATTTTGGATACTACTAAGAATTAAACTTGGTCAAATTTTCAACTGTGAAGAAAACATCTTAAAGTAATTTTACCAGAAATTAATTTTCAAGTAATTTCAGAGATTGTAGAAGCCACTTGCTATTATGGCTAAATGTTATGGCAACATGTCTATTTTAAGTTATCGCAGCTATAATCTCCTCAGTTTTATATAGGACTGAAATATGAAAATGTAGTATGAATGTACATGTATTAAAGAAGTTCACAATGCAAATGGCACAGCAGAACACTCATGTTTCAAATCTAGCTCTCTAATCAGCTATACTGTTACAGACTGTGTATCGGGTGTTTCCGGAGATTTCGAAGGGCTAGAATGAGAGGTAGGAACACAGTCAACATGGGTAGGTGTTGCCACAGGCTTGTGAAACACTTAAATTTGAAGCGTTCTGGGGGACCTGCACATCAAAAGTAAGTGCATGATTAGTACAAATAAGCAGATACTGTGCAAGGAAAGTAAAGAAATTATTTGTTCCAGCCTAATATAAAAATATCCCTTAAAACATCTGTAAGATAACAATTGGGAATGTTCAGTTTAAAATCTGAAATTTTTTTCCCAATGCTTCTGAGGATGCCTTGAAAGAGTATTTTGTATAAAGCATGATAACTTCCACCAAAGATAAGTCAAACCTCCCAATACTGTTTAAAAATATACTGTGAAAACTTGGTTTTTATAAAAGTCAGTTTAATTGCACATTTTAAAATAAGTAAGCACAGCACCAAAGGGTTTTCATCTGATGACACTAATGAGAATACTTTTCAGTCAAAACCGAAGTTGTCAAACATTTTATAAATTGTGATGGGACATTTGATAAACTATGATGAACTGTATAACAGTATTATGCAACTGTAAAATAACATACCTAGAACCTGAGGCCTTGGCATGCTTGTTTTCTCCAATTTAAATTCGAGGTCATCTCGCAACCTATCCACCTCAAACTTAATATTCTCTGTAGCAGACATGGTGTACTGTTTCATAACTTCTTCAATAATGCTACCAATTTTCTGTAAATGAAAGTCACCAGGAAAACATTTGCTACTGACATAGAAATTAGATTGATATATTCAACTGAAATCATGTTTTGAAAGCCATGTGATCATCTGTTTTATTTCAGTATATGCAACTGATAAAGTCAATCAAAGCTTCTCAGTATTTTATACCTGTATAAAACATATATACCGGTATGCCTATAACACTCGCTAGAGGGGTTGGCAGTATACAGAGATAGATTTTCATTTGAAATTTAACATATCTTTATGAATGAAAGAATGAACCTAAGAATTTTTTAACTGAGGAAATCCAAAATAAGTTGAACACTGAAAATTATCCTTTGCCAAAATTTTCCATTTCTTAAAATTGTATAGATGCAACATTCTAACAAATATTTTAATATTCTTATTAAACATACTTCTTTATCCAGAGGTGTTTCAACATTGACAACCTTCTTCAAGACTTCAGTAGATTCTTTCTCCAACTTTGATAACTTTTGTTCTTTTTCTGCCAATCTTTCTTTCTCTCTTTCCTCTTCTTTCATTTCTAAGTCTTCAATTTTTTTCTCATACTCCCAAACTTTTGATGGTTTACTTTCTTTCAATGTTGATGCATCAAATGGGGGTTCTAAGGTAACAGGGAATTTTGGTATTTGTTCCAAACGAGGGGTGGTGAATACTAAATGATAAAGTTTAAAATGAGGAAGAATTGTCTCAAACACAAATGATGAATAAATTTTATATTCTCTTTCTCCAAGAGTCTGTAACAGTTCTGCAGTTTCTGAGTTGTAGAAAGCAAGGACATCTGTAATTTTTTCACATCCTGTAAATAAAAAAAAACAACAAAAAAACTTTGTAATGTAGGAACAGTAAAAGTACATGGATACTTGTACTTGTCTTAATAAACTGCAAAATTACAATACTAAAGATTTTTTATAAATTTCAGAGTACGAAATTCATCAGCCTGCAGTGACAAGTGATATTTTGCAAATAAAAGATAACATGAATTTTGTAACCACTAGTAAAACATGAACACTGGTGTGAGCCCCACTATCACTAATAACCTCCTTGGGTGGAAGATCACAGTTTCTATTAAATAACAGGTTTCTAGCACTGCTACATTTCTTCAACATTTTTAATTTAAAAGATGAATTCCTGTCTATCAAATGGATAAATTTTTAAGAGCATAAAAATGCAAATTTTAACCAGCAACCTAACAGATAATTAATATGATTCACTGTTCTTCATTAACATTTATGCTCCTATAAATGTTTTGATGAACTTGAGAAACTGCAAATTTGGTTTTCTAACTGCAACCACTTGAGCAAAGCCAGGGTGTTACAGTTTCTCTGACAATTAAATAAATGATGTGAAATAAAATGTGGTCAAGTCTATAATGATCTTAACATATATTTTAATCTAATGCAATTGAAGTCAGCTATGTGCTTGCTTCCACTTTATGGAGCAAATATCAAATGTGTGCATTACTTTAACAAGTGGCAAAAATGAGCTGGAATTTGAAATCTAGCTAAATGCATACCTTTGATCAGATTTATAAGCTTGTCTGTGAAAGTAACAACAAATGCTACTTTATTCCAAGGGAAGCCCTTTTCTACTGCAAAATTCATACTGTCATAGAGAAAATCTAATCTAATTGACTTCTGCATATCTTTTTCTTCATCAAAAGATGTCCATCCTAACACCTGAGCAATTGCAAGTCTACCCTTATCTTTCTGAAATATGATAATTGAAAAGACAAATTGTTTAAGCATATATAAAAAATCAACAATAAATTGTAAGAGAAGATCAAGCATCTTCATTGGAACAAATTCAGAGAGTTAGCAGTATGTAATTTACTATAATCACAAGAAAAGTTCATGGCTACCTAAATGGTTTTATAAAACTGTAGGAGATTTGGCCAAATCGACTTATATACCGTATACATATATGTAAGTTAAAAGCAAAACATCTATCTACGCATATATCACAACAAATCATCTGCCTCAGTCGTTCTTTTCAATTTAACAGATTTCATCGCTATCAAGTGGCAAATCATCAAACACTGAAGAGAGATACGATCTCTACAGGTGATTATGTTGATGATAGATGATCAATCATCAAAATAAAATTTTGTCAAAATTACACTTGGATCTGAAACTAACATGTGAATGTCAAGCAAAAAATACAATCGTATAGTTTGAAACTGCTGCAGGAAAGATTTTTTACTTAAAGACAAAGCGGAAAAATGACAGGAATCTTACTGGGAGTGAAGATAATGTTTCAACATTTTTTGATGTTATCGTCGCCATTTTGTTGCTACCAAAGCTCACTTCCTCAAATCTCGCAAAATAACGTTGATTATTATAAGCTATATCTGCATACCATTTCAATGAAATTTGGTACAAGACATATTTCTAAAACAACATAAAAAGACTCGATTTCACAGCATAAAAAAACCCTAAAAGTATGGGTACAGATAAAAAACTTATCTACTTTCTGTTTGGCAAGTACCCGTCACGTGACTGGAAACGGGATTTAGATCTTGGCCGGGAAATGTGTATTGAGCTGTCAAAACATTAACCAAACTAACAAAACTAATTTGATAGTAAGTCTTCATTTAAATTTCATGTTAGAACTGTGTCGGTTAATGAGAAGATGGTCATTTAAATGTCAACAGTGTCTTCATTTTTTTTAAAAATATACGGGAATCTTTTTGAAGAGAATTGTTTGAAGTGCCAAGTGTGGACTTTCACTGAGTGACTGACCAGTAGTTTGTGACAGAAAGAGGTAAATTATTTCTTTTGTTGGATTTCCATTTACACACACACACACACTACCACCATCACACCATTTACTTGAATTATACCATGCCCATGGGTAGATGTGTATCAAACCCATAGCTCTGCTATATAGCACTTCATGGTTCATTCAAGTGTCAACAATACACTTCCCCCACTCCCCTACTACCTTTAACAAACCAGTTACCAGGTGTTTTTGCCTTTTACTTCTGACACCAGTAAAGTTAACCAAGTGGGTGGGTTGAGTTGTATCTGACACTGGATTCAAACCCAAGAATGGCAAGATTCCCAAGTCACAAGACAACCCAGGTCACAAATTAAGTTCAAAGTCTTCCATTTGATAGTCAAATTAATTGTACTCCAAAAGTTGAATATTGTGCTAATTTTTTTAATGGTCAATATACACCTTCAGAAAGGCAGCATCCTGCTTGAAGTCGCAATATTGAGACTTTTCCATCTGAGCTAGCTGAGTAATTGCATGGTGCTTCAAAGTGTTCAATTATATGAATTTATGTGATTAAGTAAGATGCATTGCTTTTGCATTATTCCATATTCTTAATCTAATTATTTAGATGTTTTCTAGCTGACTGAAGTTACTTTTCAACAAGTCATAAATTTTCCGCATCTGTAATGTACGTACTCGAATGTATATTGTGATTTTGGCATATTTGACCTTCCATAACTTTGACCCTAATACACCAAAAATGTCAAGTTGAAAATTAGATTAACAGCATGCCAGTGTCTGATCTGGGTAAGTATGGTTATTGTAAGTAGTAACTTCTTAGAAGCTGTGAAAACTGGACATTGTTTTTGAAGGTTGAAAATTCCCATTGTTGCTAGTTCTTTTGCATGACTGATGTAAACTTATTTTTTATAGACCAAATGTCAATAAAGACAGGACACAGACAGATGTCACAGACAGTGGTAAAAATGAGAAAAAGTTCTCTCTTTTTTCCAAGTCTGTGTGCACCTATTTACACAGGATGACCTTGGCGTATGACCTATTGATGAAATGAAACATTAATTTTGCTGTTTATGCAAAATGTTAAAAAGTATTATACTGAACTTACATTGTGAAGGTCAGGTCAAGAGGAGGTAATCCTGAATGTCTGAGGTTAAGCATATTTTAAAACTCCTTGCTGTTGAAAGGATATATAAAATTTCTTTGAGTAATTACTGTCATACCTGTCATTAATATTTTGAGAGGAGGTTTGTAATTTTAATGGTAAATCCAGGAGAAATAGACATGAAGACCAAAGCATTACCAGTTAACCTGGTCAGGTAAATGTTGTTCTAAACAACACACCTTCCACTCTTACTGCTTATGCTAAACTAGACACTCACACTTTATACTGCTGTACTAAAAGGGAGTTAGTGTGTCTGAATTTGGACATAAATCCATGCTGCCTAATACACATTGTCAGTTGTACTTTCTGACCAGAAGTGAGAAGTGACCTGTCATACTCCTGTCTTCTATATGACTTATCTTATATTGCTGGTACTAATTGCTTTTGTTACCAATTTTAAGTTTGTTGACTTGGATTTTGGCCATCTAAGACACAGAAAGCAACCAGTTCTAGAAATATTCTTGTATATCACTGATATGTATGACTTCACTTATTCACCTTAAGACCATAATTGATGTTTTATGGATGTATGGGGGATGGAACAATCCCTTGTTTATGCACCTAACTATGGTTTAGGGATAAAAAAAATTTAAAGTTTGAAATGGATGGCATGTAGGTGTTAAAGTGCAAGGTGAAGGATAAGTCTTCTAAGCTCAGACTATGGGTGTTAATCTGAGTTAATTGTGACTTCTGTTTCCTCATTTTATTTAGTTTTAATTTTGTTATAACATACACTATATATTACAGCAGTTCTTTCAAAATTGAAAGACTGTATTATCCTTGTATGCCTGAACACAATAGGGAAGGTTCATTAGGTGCAAATTAATAAAGAATGTAGGAACAAGAAAAATAATCAAAATTTTCATAAATGCCAAAAAAAAGCCTCGAGTTTTTTTCTGAACCTACCCTTTCTTGGTTCCTAGCTAAGTTGGCAACATTCTTTTCTGGAAACTGCCCACAGTTCTGTTTTGAATGTTTGCTTTGAAAAAGGATATTGTAACTCTTAAATATCTATATATACTAAGTACAGTCGAAAAGTATTCTACTTAGTACCTAGTACAGGTGTATTGGCCAAAAATATTAATTAACATTTGAATTTATTTTTAAAGAATCCCTGGTCCATGAAATAATCTTTGTTTCAAGTCTTAAAAAGACTTATTTAAGATTTGTGACATTTTCTTGTATATTTTTCTTGTATTTTGTTTTTGTAATTTGACACCTGGTACAATTGTTCCTCAACTTTCCTTTTTTCTGCCTTGATGAATATCAGATTAGTCATTTGTTTAAAATAACGTTTATTGTTTACTGTTATGGAAATTCTCTATTTAGTGGATTGATTTCAAAAGGCTTTCAAGTTTTATAAACAGAAAATAATGTTTTATTTTATTAGTTGTTGATACTGTTTCAAACTCAAGAGTATTGATAGAGTATTGATAGAAAGAAAAAAATGCAAAAATTCATATTTGTAGAAGACCTTGAAAGACCAATAAAAAAGGCATCTGACGGTGAAAAATTCTGCGGCATTTTAGAATAAACTCTTAAAATTGATATATAGCTGTAATGTAAATTAATACGGTAAAATTTTAAATGATTTTTTTTTATAAAAGCCATATTGTGCGTGAGTAAATACTAATTCATCACTGTAGTGAATAAACTTGTATGCAGAGTAATAATGCTTTGAAATGGAGTTTATTGATATCCTTCCATTATATTGATGTCTTTACTAATGGTAAAAATCATGGAATTGATTTTAACATGCAGAAATATTATATGAATGCCTTCCATGAGCCAGGTTAAACTTGTTTAATGAATTCATATTTATATTGTGTTGATAAGGTTTCTTTAAAGGTGAAGAAATTTGGTCAGTTTTGAAAAGAATGATGCATGGATATGAATTTATTAATAGTAACAGGATTTTTATCCAGTTTATTGCTGTCATTATACATTTAATCATTTGTCTGTAATTTCTTTACTGAAGGCAGAAATAATGAGTTGAAAATGCTTTTAATTAGTTGTTACATTCATGTTATATTTACACATATTTACCAACATTTTGTTTTGATAAAATTTTTTGTTTGTAATACTTTTGGTTAAGTTGCAATATTAAAAGGTGTGTAGTTTCTTCTGGTGATGTGTAAAAAATGTTTTCAAACTTACTTATGGTTAGTACTATAATTGATTTGTAATTTTAGTGTTAAGGATTGTTAAGTTTATATACAGTGTTGATTAGATTTAACTTACAGAAATTTTTCTTGTGTTACAGAGTAATGTTTTAAACAGAAACCATGGCAACAGTTCAGAAAAAACCGAGGCGGCTACCAAAACTCCCTCAGAATGAAAATGAAGAGGATTCAAAGGGAGCAAAAGGAAAAGGTGGAAAAGTTGCTGTTGGAAGAAGTATGCCAAATCCCCCACCAGGGAGAAAAAGGGAATTGCCACCAATACGTCGTGGTGGTAAACGTGGGGGAGAGATGGATACCAAGAGTCTCGTTGAGATGGGTAAGAGCTCACCTGTTGAAGTCAGCAATAGAACGTCACTTACAGCAACATACAATGCCAAATCATGTTTCTTCTATGTAGACAATGACTACTTGTTTCAGCCTATAAAAGTGGTTATACATCCCAAAAAATATAAGCGATTAGACACAGTTACACGTGATCTTTCATTACGAATGAGAAGTCTTCCATTTGGTGTTCGTAGCATATATACCCCAAGAGGCCAACATAGAGTGCATAATTTAGAGGACCTCACAAATGAAGGCCATTATGTATGTTCGTCAAATCGTAAATATGCTAGAGGGCTTGATATTGCACGTGTACAACCTCGCCATGTTTGGCATAATTATAGACCGGACAGTGGAAGAAGAACGCTTAATGACATGTTGAAAGATTCTGAATTGAGAAGTGGCAAACACCGGGGTGGATTTAGACCAGGATATGATTTGTCAAAGGTTTACACAAATGTGCCACCAAAGAAGGCTTTAGTTATGAAGAACGGGGACCCACATACTCAACATTGGGTATTGCTGAACAGAAGAACTGCCCATACTTTTGAACAAGTGTTGATAACTCTCAGTGAATTATTTAACTTTTCCGTTTGGAGATTGTACACAATTGAAGGCAAACCTGTAAGTATACAGTTTTTCATTTTGTTTTCTTTTTCAAAAATTGTTTTTGAAGCAAAATTTTGTTCTAATCTAGTGTTCTTGAGTGGTTATTCAAGATGCCAATGAAAACTGTAGCTTTTTACAGTGCAACAAAACTTTCGGAAAATAAGGTAGTATTAGATATCCCTTAATTTCTCAATATTTCATTAACCATATCCATTTTAAAAATGAATTGTTTTGATCAAGAATTGGAAAGTAACATCAACTCCATTAAAATGCGAATGACTGTGTCAAGAAATAAATTCAGGAAGTAAATTTCAGTCAAATTAAAAGTTGGGCTCAGTAAATACAGTTTGTGTCAGAAAATAGTGCTACAGTAGGAGAGGACAAGAAGAAAAGCCGGGTTTGAGTAAGAAAGAGCAGGATACAGTAATCTGCTTTAAAACTTGATCTACATCTTTGTTGATATTGGAATTACAGATCACTGGTCTGCAGCAGTTGTTGAATGGTCCGAACAATTTTGTGGCAGCAGCAAATGAAGCTTTTATTCCTCGAGATGGTGGCTACCATGAAAATAGGTCACAAACCCGGATGAGCACCCATATGGGTAGCCGAACAGATATTCACAGTCGCATGCAGAAGAAAAGAGAAAAGCTTTCTAAAACCAGTGAGCCGGTGTTTTTTTTTTTTCCTTTTTTTGTTGTTGTTTGTTAACCATTATTGTCAAAGCTTTCCAATTTTTTAGCAATTATAATTTATACACGAGTGTTAGAGAAACATAGTAAACTGATATGATTAATAGGTCATGGCATTATTAATTAATTTCTAGGAGAAATAGGGAGATTAACATATATAATTGAAAATCTTTTCAAAGATGAAGTGATTGACAACTGTAGGTCCAAGGTCTTTTCATGGATGGGTCCAGATCTATGGTTTTTACTGCGTCAGTGAAGATGCTGTTTACCTGCCTTAGTCTCTATGTCATCTTTTCCGCAGAACTCTTGAGGCTTTCATCAACAGTAATTGATAATTGTTGCAAGAACTTCTAAAAATCGATTGAAATCTAATAAGCTTAACCTAAACTGAGCAACTTTAATTTTATTCTATTTTTACAGAGGGTCGTTGGAGAGTGACCACTAAAACCAATGCATTAGCATCAGCTGGTACACAGGCTCAAGTCACTATTACAGTGTATGGAAACAAGGGTAACTCAGGACCAATCACACTAGGGCATGGTGATGGAACCAATTTCCAGTCAGGGCAAATTGATGAGTTTACAGTAAGATGACATTTAGTGTTTCTGTTTTTAAAACCTGCTGTTTATTCTGTTGTATTTTTAACTTTCATTTTCAAATAATACTGTTCAGCAAATAAATTTCTGTAAATGAAGTTTTGACAAGTGGTGAATAAATTATCAATTGAGGAAAGGTTTCACAAACATAGTAGAGGCAAAGCGTGGAGTATGGATGGGCAAAATTTATGCTTGTAGAACAAACTTGGAGGCATCATCATTTGCAAAGAAAAGGGTTAGTTAATGAATAATAAAGTAAGATAACTTGTTTCAGATATCAGTGGGCAATGTTGGGGAAATCTACAAGATACGTTTAGCACATGACAATTCAGGAGACTTCCCTGGCTGGCTCTGTGATGAGGTAAGATAAATTTTTAGATGTGAGGGTGTTTTTTTTTTGTTTTTATTTTTTTTTAATTCTTTAAAGTGTTATGCGGGTTGTTTCTTTCTGGTTTTGAAAGTTTGGTTAAATAGTTAAGAATTTATTCTAGATACATGCACAGTTTGAGTCTATAAACAATCTAGATATTTGGCCCTGGATTCACTAAAATACTTAAGTTAGTTACAAAGTCTTTAAGTTGAGGATTAGAAACTGAAGGAATAATGTGAAGGTTTTACTAATGAAGAATTATTTTGACAATTTTATAACAGGTTTATATGCGTGACCTTGACTCCCAGGAAGAGTTGACATTCAGTTGTCGCCGTTGGCTTGCCAGAGATGAAGATGATCAGGAAATCACTCGAGAGTTAGCCGTCAAACGTCCTGGAGAGCCTATATTGCCATGTATGTATACAAAGTGCTAAACTGTATACTCCATCATAAACGTTTTAGTTTGTTGTACTTCTTATATATTTAACTCTGTTATAATATTATTCCTGGAGTTGGTACAACTTTAATTCATATCTCCCATTCTTTATGGCAGTTATTTGCCTTCTTTGAGAATTAATCATGCAATATTTCAGTCAGTTCGTCTGCTTGGTGAGACTTTTTGCAGAATCTGTATTACTATTTAAAAATTTAGTCTCTAAAGTTTCTAAATCTTTGATTGCGCTTCATGTAGTTGTTAAAAAAAGTTTTCCTTTATTAAAAATCAATTTATAATGGATATTCTTGACATTGTACTTTCAAGGTCAAAGTTGTTTCTGTGATTATTTTTCTTATATGTTATTTTTTTGTCTTTCAGTGATCAAGTATCAGGTTGATGTAATCACTGGGGACGTGTGGGGAGCCTCAACAGATGCCAATGTATACATTACCTTATATGGTGACAGAGGCGACACTGGGGTCAGGCAACTCTATGCTGAAACAAAAGGGGTTTACTTCAAACAAGGACAGGTGAAATTATTCTGCAATACGTTATCAAAGGATTTGTGATGAAATTCACATGTTGTCACTTCTTATGTTTTAGAAATGTACATATTTCCAGGGTAAAAAAATACAGACATTACTACTCAGACTTAAATAACTTCATTTATTCGTTTCATTGCATTAAGCTGCAATCACAATATTTCCTGTCAAGGTGCTTATTGTAAACTTTCACTCAACAGAGTTATTTTTGGGTTGTACATATCTAGTAACATATATTCAATTGTAGACCTTAGTGGAATCTTGTTAGTGATTGATTTCTTTGTAAGAGGTTGATTTAGAGCAACTAAAATTTGTTGAGTAACTTTGCAAAAGACAAATACAAACTTTTTGTGAAAATTCACTACCAAATTCTATTCCAGCTGGATACATTTGAAGTAGAGGCAGTGTCATTAGGTCACTTGAAGAGAATTATCATTGGCCATGATGGAACAGGACCAGGAAATGGCTGGTTCCTTGATAAAATCATCATTCGGGAACCACCTTTCAGGTCAAACTCAGAAAATGTGTTCCACTGTGGAAAGTAAGTTTTACACATGATAAGGAGGGTTTAGTTAATATTTAATAACTCTTCAAAATAACTACCATTTTAGGGAACATTTTAAGCAATGTAAATCATAATGTAATGTAGTGTAATGCCTACTACCTTGTTAGTGCAGACAACAGGGAAAAAAAGGCCCTGAACTTGGCATTATTATCACATACTTTGGAGCATTAAGGGTGTATAAGTATGTAAAGAGTTTTGTTTAGTTTTATTCTCTGTTCATTTTATTTACTTTTCTGAAGTACTTATTTAAGAAAAAAAATGTGTCTCATACGCGATAAGTCATGCTGTGATTTCCTCTGTAGATATCAGGCAGTCATGTCTGATTGAAGCCCATGTCAATGTTACAAGAAAATGAGGCAGCCATGGTTTGGGAAATAATCTTTTGTAGTAGTAAATTTGGCTTCAGTGGAGGATGTAGTAAAGTAGGGACTAACAGTTATTTCATTTTTTGAATTACATATCACCGTTTTATTTTTATGAAGGTGGTTGGATGAAGGGGAAGATGATGGGAAGATTGTACGAGAGTTACGGGTTCAGGATGAATACATGGATGATATACTGGAGAAACGAAATGTAAGTCTGAATTATAAGAATATTGTTTGAAGTCTGATGATACGTGTTACCATTAACTATGTAGCTTTATGATATAATGTATATTATCCGTTGCCTTTTTGATACAGGGATGAAAATTGTCATATTTGTTGTAAGGGAGGTAAACACTGGGGTACTCCTAACTCAATGTGGAGCTGTTTTTATGTTCCTAAAATGGCATTGAATACAGGTACTAAGTTCTAGGGCTATTCAGTTTGAGCTAAACTGGATCTCATCAGGACAATTTTACCATGACTTTTACACTATTTCTTGTGTGAGTTTTCCCGTCACTGCTGTCAACAGAGAAGTTACAGAATATAAGCTGCAGAAACTTGCCTTTGATATGAGTACTTAAAAAAAAAATATAGTGGATTTACACATATAATGAATAGTTATCTGTCTGTTTTCAGTGGGAGCATGAGAGATGGAAATATGAGAAGGACTGTCTAATTGCTCTGTATTCTGTGATGACAGGCAAGGCTCTACGGCTGAGCAGGGACCTCTCAGTAGATGGAGTAGGAGAGGAGAAAGACAGACTTGGTACTTTATTCTTCTTGTCATTGCTAGGCTTTTTCTGTGTGGATTTTACAAGGGACTGTTTTATGATTTTAAGAGCATGTCTTAAGAGCAACTTCTTATGTTGTTAAATATTAAATAAAATAATTGGTATGTCAGATATTGATCCAGCAAGCTTAGGATTGCTGCCTTAGTTATTTGAATTAATTAAAAGTCTGTCATTGACTTGAGTGATTACTGCAAAAAAGTCTGGAATTACACCTTCACCTTTGAGGTAAATATAATAATAATGATATTATTATTATTATTATTATTATTATCACCATTATTTATATCTTCTGTTAGACAAAAGCAGGTGACTACTGGGTAGAGTGAGTTCATGTACAGTCATACATGTGATAAGCAATCTCTCTGTGGAAGTGGCAAAATTAGCAACTTTACACACCAATTTGTACATGTAATTTTGTTTTTCTTTTGAAATTATTTCTTGTGGGAGTTATGTTGAATCTCATTTTGTTGTTTTTGCTTTCAGCTGTGTTTAAAGTGGTACCAAAGAAATCTATGAAAATAATGTTGGAAAGTGTAGCCAGCCCCAACCATTTTCTAGCTATTGACAATGGCAGAATTACTGGCCTAGTAAGTTAAACAGTTTCATTGATTGAGTTAAAGGACCTGTGATTACAGTTAATACTATTGCAAGTAATACTAATGCTAAAAAGATACACATGGTGTGTTAAAAAAATATCCAGAGGAAACCCGAAATTTAAGATAGTTAATTGCCATTAATTTTTACTTCTTCTATAAGCTATTAATTATTTTGCCAAAAGTGAGAAACGCAGTAAGTCACTGTAGACTCTCACCCCAGGTGGTATTCTAACCATCAACCTCTGCATTGGGAGTCTGGTGCTCTAACCCCTCAACCACTGCTCCCTATATCATTTATATTTATCTTCTATGTCTTGTTGTGTTTAGGGTAAAGGTGGTCCATATTGTGAGTTACGTGTCAGGGTCCAACAAGACCGTACCACTCTGTTTGAGTCAGTAAAGAATCCACTACAGTTTTTGACAATAGGGGCAGATGGGGCCCCTGGAGATGTGAGAGGCATCCTGGACAAAGAACCTGCCAAGAGGTTTTATGTGTATGAAAAGGTTTGTTCATTGTATTTTCTGAATATTGTATCAGTAGATGCAGTTATGATAAACATTGTTAATTGTATTGAAATTGTGCTTTCACTTGTCATAATTCTACCTTTACTTTTACCTAAATGGCAGTAAAATTTACTTGCGTTCCAAGTTCAAACCATGATCAGCCTGCAATTCTGTACTGTCTAACCTCAGTCTGCACTATTTGCTGGCCAGCCCATAAATGTTTGATTCATACTCCTGTAAATGATAATTTTGGTGTGTCCATAATGATGAATTAGTTCATTATAGCAGTGGGTTAAAGAACCTTCTTATGCAGGTATCTGTCTTGCTAGGGAAGGTAGTTATCTAATTCAAAATCTTGAATTCTAAAAGGCAAAGTTTGAATTATTATGAAAAATCTTTACTCATTTTGTTTTGGTTCACATGACAGAGTCTGTGTCACAAACAAGAAATACTGCAAGGAAGTGGGTAGCATTCAGTAATGTAAGTGTCTTACTCTTTGAAAGTCTGTCCAGTCTATAACAAGCAAAGTAAGTGAAAATCTCTAGTAAAAGCTCTATGCTTGGACAAGTGATACCAGACCATGCATGCTGGTTTTTATAACAGTACACAAAACATTACATTTTGTCTGTTTTCAGGGGATGTTCAGACATAAGGGTGTGATCATGTTTAACACATCCAATTTACAAGCTGTGAATTTGGTACGAGAAAACAACACCCTGACTGGCAGAGGAAAGAGAGGAGGACCGCTGTCACAGTTCAGGGTACACAAAGTCAGTCCTGGAGGAATCAGAATGTTTGAAAGTGTAGCAAATCCAGGAAAATTTATTCGACTCCGAGATGGCAAAATTGACTGCCAGGTATGTGTGTTGTACAGAATATTAATGCAGTTAGTTAAACTGGCTTCAGTGCAACCAAGACAATGAGTTTTAGTCTACCTGCAAACAGAAGACTTCACAAAGGCTCATTTTAAATACAGCTTGCGGGTGTTATGTGTATTAAGGTGTTTGGGGAAAAAAGAACATGTTTCTCCTTTGAAAATGGTGAAAACTGCTTCAGTGCAACATTACTATAATAATCACGTTGCCATAGGTACGCTACACAACTTCTTTCATAATTTGTGTGATTTTCAATTGTTTTTGAGACTTGGAACAATTGCAGTTTTGGTCCTTGCATTAAACTGAATATAGAATCCTGTCTTTAATGAAAGTTGATTTGAAGACAGAGTGATCCATTTCTGTTTCCATTTTACAAGAATTTTAATGCAATATAGAATAATTAGCTTTGTACCTAGAAGCAAACTTATGTTGGTCTCTTCTTCATCTTACAGGGTGATAGAGGTGAGGAGTCCCATTTCCTGGTGCTCAAACACAAGGACAAGGGCTATGTGACAATACAGTCAGCCAGTCAACGAGGTCTCTTTATTGGTATGACAGCAGACGGTCGAGTACACACAACCATTGACACTGGAGTCAAGAATATCTGGCTTTATCCAGAGGTGGTGGAATGTAAGAAAGTCTTGATTATTGCTGATAATATTTAAAAAAAAAAGTCATATATGAAGGACTAACATGTTAAGCCATTTTGCACTGAAAACCAAACAGACAATACCCTTCCAAAACATTTGGGCAAATGATACCAATAATAAACATGACAAAAAAACATCAGTGGATTTTATTTGAAAAACTGCATACCCTGTAAGGTTCTGTAACTTAGTTCAGTCTGCTTGAAAGTTACATCCAGCTGTAAATAATTTCGGAGTATGAACTTTATATCTTGTTATCATTTCACAACCATGCTGTTTTGTTTGACAGGGGGAATTCCCAAGAAGGAGACTGTAGATGTATATGAACAGGAGGCTGTTGAGTTAATGAGAGATCAGATAAAACAAGAACCTGAACCTGAACCAGAACCAGTCGTCGAAACACCAAAACCAGTCCGCCAATATGCAGGTTTGTGGCAGTCGTATCTTTTAACTAAAAATAAGTCATACAGATGAGCTGAGCAGATGGCAGTTGTTAGCTTTAGATAACTAGGTGCTTGTATTTGCTAAACTATAGGCATATTTTATAATACAAAAGAAGTGAAATTAGAAATTGTGCATGTGCTTATGTTTAGTCAAGTTGGATATTTACTTTTAAGCTATGCTTATTAAAATTTCATTTGAACTAATCTAGTGTAATAATAGAAATAACAATGGAATGTTATAATGGACATGACTTTGGTATCATTGCTATAGCAATACTCAGTTAATTTATACAGGCAATACCTTTTTTTTCATTACTTATTATGTTTTTTTTTTAAAACAAAAATGCTTGTAAGCTTGTCTCACATGTAATGAATTTAATCTTAGCAGTGCATAAACAGACATGTTTTTGATTTAGGTAATAATGAACAAATAAGGTTGAGCAATGTTTCTGTTCTGTAGCTTTGCATATATTTTTCCATTGAAAGCTAATAGATCCAAACTGGACAATGAAAGTTATTTCAAATGATGAGTTTGATAGATTCAAAGTCTCTAGAACAATAGCATGTTTTTCAGTACATCATGAAGTGTTTGCTTTGATTGCTAAAACCTTAGGTATTAGCTAGTTTTGCTTTAGAAAAAGCAACTTTATAATCAGGAAATGCAATTTTTAAAGTTTTCAGGATGGGTTAAGAGCATTTTATACAAGTAGGTTCTTTTAACACAATGCATGGTTGTGATTTTCCAGAGATATAGTTTGCTTCAATACAATATTCCTGTATACCCTAAACATTGAGCTTTTTCCATTGCACTCATATTTGTAATATATTTTGCACATGTATAAATACATAATTAAGTTTGCTTAATTATGCATGCTAATTGACTTCAGTAAATTGTTGATTGAATATAGTAAATTTTTTGCAGTCATTGGTTCAGTAAATGTTTCAGAATCATTCAAGTAGCATGGATAGATTTGACTTAGTTTGAAAAACAGTGGTTATGAAAGAAGTGTATATTTAAGGGAACTCTTAGAATTTTATTTTTATTTTATTTGTGCTCTTCGGGTATTCACTTAAAATACAAGTGAATGGAGAATATTAAAAAAGGGCAAATAATGCATGAAAATTGTTGATAATAGATATAATCAGAAAAAACTCTTGTTTTATCTCCAGTCTGTATTCAAGCTTTTCATTCAAGCACCTCAGTGTCAGTGTGACGTATCATTTAGATAATTACATTTTTCAGTTGTCAAAAGATTATGTATAATTTAATCAAATTATTTGAATACAACTGCATTACATTTCAAAGAGGAAGCTGAAGATGAGGATGTCAAAGTTGAAGGTATTATTACAGATCCCATAACCTGATTGGTTGTTTGTTACCTATTCCCTGATTGGTTGTTTAGTTCCTGTTCTTTGATTGGTTGCTCAGTTACCCAAGGTGTGCTTGCTCTACCTACCTCTGAAACTTACTTTTTGATATACAAAACTGGAGATTAACATAGTAATTAAGATATTTTAGATAATTTCAACTTCCAAATTCCTTTTGCCTGAGTAGACAATAACAGTCCACTAACATGAATTTCTACATCCCTGTCTTGTTGGAAGTGTTCCTTTCAGACTTCTGTTTTCATTTCAGACTTCTGTTTTCATTTTATTAACAGTAAATGTGAAAATTTTGAGTGAAAAAAAACAAACTCCCATAGTTTTATGTTTAGTCCTTTTACCTTTTTAACATTTCATATTCTTTGTCTCAGTCTGTTTTATTTTTTTTTCACTGGTATTGTTCAGCAGCTGTTATTTTGCATTGAGTTTAATCATTTACTAGTTTAGTGAAATAAAGGCAGGTAACTGGAATCACATGGTCATTTGAAAGTACAGTTTATTACGTCAGTGTTTTTTTTTTTAAATTTTGTACAGAGGGGTTTTCTGCAAGTCATTTATTTGACATCCAGAAGATTGGATGGCAATCAGTTAAGATTTTTTCAAAAGACACATGTTGGTATACATATTTATACAAAATGGTTTTAATCGGGCCTTTAGAAAAATAAAGAAATCACAAAGTATACTAAATGTCAGAAATTCAAAACCTTCAGGTCAGTCTGTTCTCAGTCATTCATAAACTTACTTTAACTAAGCTATATAATTATTAAAAGTTGCTAACATAATTCTGTTTCCTTCTCTACAGAGGGAGACTGGAGTATACATGTCAGTACAATGAGGGAGTTAAAAGATGGAGATGTGGCATTGGTTGTCTACGGTGATAAGGGCGGGGTAACAGAGAATAGTGGACCAATCATATTGGGTGCTCCACCAGGACGTTCCATCTTCCAGGATGGAAATGAGGATGAATTCAGGGTGAGTTGATCTACAGCTTTTAAGGACATTATGATCAGAAGTTCTTTGACAGCTTTCTAAAAAAAGATATATATGTCCCTTTATGAATGCACCAAGGGTGAATAACTTTAGATTTAAGCAACATGATTATGATAGCCAGTTTCATAAATTACAACTGAATAAGATAAGAGAATTGGATTGAAGTTTAAAGTTTTAACTTAGCAGCCATCTACCATCTTGGGCTATTTTTATGAACTTTAGTGGTGGCCTGGCACTTCATTTATATCTTCATAGCAAAAAAAAGGCAACAAAGAAATGTTAGAAACTTTTTTTGTATGCAGAGTCTCAGTGCTTGTTTTAAGTTGAAAAATGTGCAACTGTCAAGTGCTGTAAACATCAGCTGTTTGATATGGACCATTTTTATATACTGAGTTTGAAAAGCAATGTTTATGTACAGAAAGTTTTGTATTTTAAAGGATGGAGATCTATATGGCAAGGTAAAATTTGCTGCTAGTTTTTGTTACTATGTTCTTATTACCTGTGTATAACATATGTTCGTCTGTCTGTATGTGTATATAACAAAACTTGGTAAGGCCCTCTGTCAGCCAGTTGTAAGGAAGAGTTCAGTTGTTTGCTAGTTATGTTCTTATAAAATAATCAAGTCATTATTCTGTCATTATAGTCTGTTTAAAATATCATTATAGTGTCTGAAATTTAAGGTCATTTTGTACTGCAGTGATCTTAGCATTTGTTGGTTGGTAATGTTTTGAGCATATTGCTACTTTTGCTGGTACCTTAATGAATAGATGTGCAGATTTCTTATAGATTTTTAGGATAAGTTGAAATGATTCAAAAAAGATAATTTTTTTTTCATCATAACAGTCAAGGGTTGTCAAGAAAGATGGTCCTTTAACAAGTAAAAAGTCACTGTCACAACTATGTTACATGAATTGATCTAGTTTAATATACAGTTTAACTGCTAGTTAATCAAGATGATTTAAATACAGGGTAGCGGGAAGGGAACTTTTTCATAAGTTTCCTGCAAATATTTGTTACATGTGATTGAAAAATTTTTTATGCAAATAGGTATTTGCTTGTTTTCAGAGACAAAAGGCCATAGTCATCACTGAATTATGTAGTATAGTTTCTTTTATAAGCCAAATTGTGAAAATAAGTAATGCATACATGTACATGTATGTTTCACTATAATTCGCTTGTTTGTTGTTCACTGCTGATTAATTAATTTTGTGTGTGTCTAAGCCGTATTTGAGCCAGTGGCTTTTTACCTATATTATATTAAGTTTAATGTTTGTAGAATCATAGAGGTATTAGTATTGAGAAAACAGTACTTATATATGAGAAGTCATTGGCACATGTTTTTGTCTGACTCCTATAAGATGATTTCTTTTCCAAAAAGGGTAATAACTTAATAATTTCAACAGGAATAATAACAGTTATGGCAACTAACACATCCGTGGCTACATGGAAAGTTTTTGTGTCGTCCTTTCGAAGAAAAGGTGATACATAGGGATGGCTTTGTCCGTCGGTCCGTCACGAAAACTTAACGTTGGCTATAACTTTGCCATTTCTAAACATTATCTTATCAAACTTTCAAATTGTATTGCTTATGACAACAGGGTCAGGTTGATGCCAAAATTTCTAGGTCAAGGTCACATTTGACAGAGTTATGCCCCTTTTTATACATGGATTTTGTCATGAAAACTTAACGTTGGGAATAACTTTGCCATTTTTTAACATTTCAACATCAAACTTCCAATTATATTGCTTATGACAACAGGGTCGTGATGATGCCAAAATGTGTAGGTCAAGGTCACAATTGACAGAGTTATGCCCCTTTTTGTACTTGGATTTTGTGATGAAAACTTAACATTGGCTATAACTATGCCATTTCTTAATGTTTCTTCATCAAACTTTCCAGTTGTAATGCTTACAATTGTATCACTTAAGACAACACCATTTCTCAAGGGCAGATAACCCTCAATTTTTTTTTTGCAATGTTATGCCCCTTTTTCAAGTTAAAATTTCTTGGTTAACCTTTTTCTTTATGTCCATGTCTCAAAAAGTGTCAAGGATATTCCATTAAAACTTGGAATACTTGATCACCAGCAAGACCCCTGCAAAGATTGTTGGTACCCATGTCCCTGGGGTCACAGTTAGCCCCACCACAGGGGTCACTTGATTTTGCTTATACTTATATATAGGAAGAAAAACTTCTTAAGCCTAGAAATAAAATATTAACTGACATGAGATGGGTGAGTACTCCCCACCCTCCCCCACTGTCCCCTCTGCATGGGAATCCCCCCCCCCCCCCCCGGGCCCAATTTTTTATTTTTGAATTTTAAAACATAGGTACTTCACTTCCCCTCCTACCTCAACCCCCCCTCCCCCAACCAGTCACACCCCCCCCCCCCCTCCCCCAACCAGTCATCCCCCCCACCCCCTGGGGCCAAATTTTTTTTTTTTTTAATTTTAAAACATATGCACTTTATTTCCCCCCCCCCCCTCCTCAACCGCCCCCCCCCCCCCCCTCCCCCCCCCCTCCCAAACAGTCCCCCCCCCCCACGCAGGCCCAATATTTTTTTTTTTTAATACATAGGTGCATGACTCCCAATCCTCCCCATTCACCTTCGAAATCCCCCCCCCCCCCCCCATTATTTTTAACCTCCCCCCCCCACGCCTTTTTTTTTTTAAACATATGCACTTTACCCCCCCCCCCCCCCGGCCAATTTTTTTTTTTTTTTTTTTTTTTTTTTTAATTTTAATACATAGGTACTTGACTCCCCATCCACCCTCAACCCCAGCAGGCTCTTGTTTACCTTTTTAGTTATTCTAACAGAGTACCCAAGGGCGACACAAGTTTTCCACTGAACACCCATCTAGTTATTTATAGTATTGTGAAAATAATAAAATTGTCTGTATATTGTACACACAGGCAAACTTGCTGAAGGTAGGCACAATATTCAAGATCAGGTTAGAACTGGTCCCTAAAGTGTCGACACGTGACCCCAGCTGGCAGGTGAAGGATGTACGCTTACAGGATCTCAATACAAATGAGGTGCTTAAGTTCAATTTTGATCGCTGGCTGTCCCGAGAGGAGGATGATGGTGAAATAATGCGAGAGCTTCCCGTGCAACGACCTGGGGAATCCTCACTACCAGGTTTTGTTCATTTATATTTTTCAGTTTGAGGGGTGGTGGGGCAGGGTGGGAACTGAGTGGTTTTATCTGCTTCTTCATTCAATATGGATCTTTCAGCTAAGAATTCTAGAAATGACATACCGGTAGTAATTGAATGAGTCGAGAACTATAAGCCTGAAAGATCAGAGGTCATACTACAGATTTTGTACATTTTAGTATAAAACTCATTAAAATTTCATTCAGAATTCAAGAGAAAGTCAGACTTTATGTGTATGAATCATGTAGAACAGTTGATATAAGACATGCCTGATCTCTGTAACAAGTTTATAAGTGATGACTGCAATGTTTGTGTTTCAGTGCGTCACTATGTGGTCTCAGTGTATACAGGGAAAGAGATGGGAGCTGAGACTGATGCCCCAGTCTATATCACAGCTTACGGTGACAAAGGAGACTGGGGTAAACATTACCTTCTACACTCAAACAACAACAACAAGTTCAGAGTTGGACAGGTAAGTATTTTTTGTTAACTTTACCTATGAGGTTTTGCTGGTTATTGGTGTTGTAATGATGTTTGCGATGCAACAAGCAAACTTATTTGGTTAGATTTGGCAAACTAGGAAGTTTACCTTTGTTAAGGAAAAACCAGTTAAAATACTGGTAGTAAATGTCAAAGACTGGTTTATTTCTTCACACATACAAAAAAAAGCTTCAAAATTTTCTTTCAGTAAACATTCTATTTCAGGTTGATGTGTTCTATATAGAGGCAGTGTCCCTTGGAGACCTTCAGCGCTGTGTTGTGGGTCATGATGGTACAGCTGCGGGGGAAGGTTGGTATCTAGAACAGATTGTCATCAAGGAAGACGAGCATGCAGCAGAGGAATATGTGTTCCCATGTAATAGGTAGGCTAATAGTATAATGTTATTTAACATTCTGTGTAGTGCAGAGATATAGTTAGATAAGAGAAAAATGTTTGTCTAAAAAACACATCTGACACCACCAGTTTCTTGGTTTTCAGCAGAATTATTTCCCTTTATGCATGCAATTTTTCAGTGCACTATTTCTCAGACATTGTTTTTTATCACAGTGTCACATATATATTTCCCAAGCGGCTTTAAGCTAATAATCTGTGAATAGTCAAGCACTCTATGTTATGGACAACTCTTGTTTATTTCTGCTATACCTTTGGGTGAATTTTAGCCAAACCTTACAGAAGTGAGCAGTGCTAGGTTTAGCTGTGTATAATTTCAACATTTTCAAGTTCATACATTTTTAAGCAGAGTTTTCACCCTTTGTGCAATATCTTTTGAAATGTCCTCACTGTTTTGTAACATTGTTTGAATTTCAGTCAAATCCCACTGGAGTAATCATTGCCTATCCTAGTTTTGCATATAATTAAAACTGATGAAGTCAGGTAGTTGGAGATGTAAAAAAATCTAATTTTAGCTTGAGTTTTGCTCTTTCAATACCCTTAAACAAATTTCAGTGACTTAAGTCAGCTTTTATTTACAAAACATTACTCGTGAAAAGTAACTTAACCCAATGTTGATTTATCTTGAGACATTAATGTTTGTGCTTTTCTTCTTCAGAAGACCTTTATAATAGGTCAAGATTTGTTTGCTATCTTTTCCTGTTTATTTGCATTATTATATCATACGTACTGGTTGCCCATATAAATGACACCCAAAGAAAAGTTGAATTAATTTGCCAGATACAGAAAGCATCCCATACCAGAGATAAACTCCCTTGTTTTTTTTTCATGCTCAGTGTATAGTTTTGATAAATTGATATGTCTCATCCAAAACAATTACTTATTGGAGGAGTAGATATCAAGCTTTCAAGTATATTACCACTAGAACATAGGTCTGCACCAAAGTTTCTGTAAATTTTACATTCTTAGTCTTTTTAAATCATTGATGCAATATTTCTTCTGTTCCAGGTGGTTGGACACTGGTCTAGAAGATAGGAAGATTGAGCGAACCCTCATGGTTAAGGGTAGGTGATAGTGAATATAACCCTTGTTTGGAAATATCAACTCCCTGTAAAAACCTTTTTAATGGTGTGAGGTCCTTAATATGACTGGTAACATAGATTGTTATGAAAGATGCTTGTGCTTATGTGTGTTATTGCTTAACATGTTCGTAAGTGTTTGTGTTAACATACTATTGTAATTATGCTGTGAAAAAAGACATTTTGTATAAATTTTGTTGCATATGGTAAAGTGTAAAAGGATGTCTTATATGTAAAGAAACTAGCGACACTTTTCCTGTCAAGAAAAAAAATCTTGAATAAATCAATTTGCAATTTGTACACATAGCTTTTTTTGACCTAAAAAAATATCATGTATGGAAAACTACTCCAAAAGCAAACTTTATCAGTTTTGTTTCAAGAGTGATGTTCTAAGTTGCAGTAGTCTCGGTATATTTTGACGTCTACTGTTTGAATAAGTTGTTATCTTCAATATTCAAGAATATGTATATTTAACATTAAGTGCCTCGGTTTTTAGTGTTTCAGAATGTTTAGTGTAATATTGCAGCTTAGCATAATATGAGTTATATGTTACTTTGCATGTGACTGTTGGAGATTACATCTGTGTTCATAACGCAAAGTGTGATGTTTGTTATGTATATATAAATAGATATATTTGTGATGTATATAAAGAACAGCATGTGATATTTTATGTGTTTTTGTATGTGAAGGGACATGGCTCTAATTTACATGTCAAAATTAATTGTACAACATAGACTTTGCTTAAAAGGAACAGTTACACTGGGAACTGTGGTTTAATTTTAACAAAAGAAAATGTTAAAAATCAACAAAGTGACATGTTCTGTGTGAAATATAGATTTAAGAAACTCAATGACACTTTCATATGGTTTTAAATTGAACAGCAACTAAAGGGTTGTCTGCAGACAAATCTTACTTAACAGTTATAAAACAACAAATGAAAATGAAGAACTTTTTATGGGTACTGAGGTTCCTTTTAAGCAAATTATGTTGTGAGATGATACAGATTTAATTATTTGTTTGCCAAACTTCTGTTTTAATGAACTGTGATACTTTGATGCTTCGGTTTGTTATAATCTATCAATATGCGTGTGAAATGTTTAATACCTGTGATTTATTAATCTGTGATGTTTTTTGTTATTAACTAGCAAAGGGGAGGCAAATAGTGATTAATTGTTAAATTTGAAGTTAATTGAGACATTTGACAGCCATAACAGCTAGACCAAAGATGTTCATTGTGAATGAAATCTGATCCCAAGCTTATCAAAGTTTAGTGTGTATGTGCATAAACAGTAGTTGATCAGAAAAAATAATGCATTACAGGATGTAAGTTAATTTTAAATGATTAACAGCATACCCACAGTATATGTTAGTGTTTTTAATTATATATTTACGCAATGTTTAAAAAGTAAAGTATCTCATGTCATTTATTCTCAAATCCTCTTCGAGTTCATTGTTTTGAAACAATAATTTCTGCAGTTTCATTTGAAACTTGGCTCAAACAGCAGCCTTAATTCTGTGTTGCTTATAATTCACTATTTTACCTTGTTGCTTGGACGTCACCTCTTTGGTAGAGAATCAAATGAAACTTGGTACAATCACCATAAAGCGGCGCATTTCAAGTCAGTCATTCTATTCATTTAAAGGTTAAGGCCTTTTGACCAAGGCACTTTCCAAGAATTCTGGTTAGTTCCTTTCATACCTTTGCTCTGCGTAATTGATTACCTTCAGTACCTATTTCAGTTTTCATAGAACAGGAAACTTTCCAGTGAACTGCTGAAGTCCAAGACTAGTACATTTAAA
The DNA here is from genome assembly GCA_012932295.1 of Cyclina sinensis. Lineage (NCBI taxonomy): Eukaryota > Metazoa > Mollusca > Bivalvia > Venerida > Veneridae > Cyclina > Cyclina sinensis. The sequence goes on from JAAONU010000012.1 coordinate 33,553,410, forward strand.
TATTGTAGATGTAGGTGCTTACAATGTGAAATGGGGTGAAGGTTGGGATGGGGGATAGGGGACAGTGGATGTGATGAATTTTTACTGTAGATTGAATGTAAAAAAAAAAAAAGAGAACAACAGTAAGTCCTGTCTTGTGAATATGTCACATCATTTTCTGAGTGTGTTCTTGTACTTATTGTTTGTTTTGTCCATACTTTTAGCTATGATTTAGTAGGCACATGTAATGAAGTGGTTTTAACGTTTAAATGTATGTTGTAATATAGAGTTGTTTATTGATAGCACATATAAATGTATAGTTAGGTTCATCATGTTAGAAATAATAAAGGATTTCATTATCAAATGCTATGGCTTATTTTTCTCATCTTTATCAGGCATTTTCTTTTTAGACCTTCAGTTCTTATGATTAGAAAATTCTAAAATCTGAAGAAAAAATAAATCTTACAGAATGTTGACAGGATGATAAACAAATGAAAGGAGGGGAAAAATGAATGAGATAGAATGGATTGATACTTCACATTCACAGACACATGTATATGGAAAAGTCTTGAAGGACTGAGTGTAACTGTTATTAAAAGATTAGTTTATGCCATTTTAGAAAATGAAAAATTAAAGAGTTCAAATGGAATGTTTTATGTATTTCTAGAGCCATCTCCTTCTAAAGTTAGAGTAAAAGGTAAGGTTGACAGTGCCTGTTATGATGTCATTGTAACAGCTTTTTTGAGTGGTACCCTTTCTAGCTTCAGACAAAATTTAAACTGCATGAAAATTAGTGTAGTTACATGGAAATGGTAAAGAGAAAACTGACATTCAATAGATGATGCTGTTAAAGAAGAAAGAAGGAAGAATATTTTTATCATAGAAAGTTCAATATTTAACAGGTGCTACCCTATACACCTTACTTCAGACAAAATTCAAACTACATAAAAAAATTAGTTAAGTTAGTAGAAAATTCAGCAGTTGATGCTGTTAGAAAAGAAGGAAAGAAGGAGGAATATTTTTATTTTAATTTCTCAAAACAGAAATAGACCTTTATATGACTTGCATAGAAAAGTTCAAGTCTTTTTTCAGTTTGTATACATGGCAAATCAATTGACAAATACCGGTAGTAGTTTTTAAATTCTTATACAGTCTGATCTCTGTCTTCAATGTGTTCTGCAATTAGTGCTTAATGCAGTAAGTTGCTGAATTTATGTGGTTCAGCTCAAACTATACAAGTGATAGATCCATTTTAGATATTTAGTGAGGATCAGTAGAGTTATTTTGCATGAGTGCATGTGTTTGATGTGATAAAAGCTTAACTAAACATTGTTTATCATGACAATGTATCATAGCCCCACCTTCCGCACTGGAAAAAATTATAGAAGAGGAAACGTCAGCCATTTCTTCCATCGGAAAATCTCCGGTACCAGGTACTTCAGCTGAGGGTGAGTGAAATGTTTGTCTTCAGTTTGCGTAAATGCTGATGCGTTTTCAACCCCCAAGAAGTGTAAAGGATTCTGTGCCCACAAACGTTTGAAACAGTAGAATATGATGGAAAATAGATTGAAATTTCTCATTCATTGTGAATATTGAAATGACAATGTATGCAGTTTTCACCTCTTAATGAAATGGGGAAAAAAATTGTATGAAAATAAATAAAATAATAAAATTTGTGGAAATCGAAAGCTTCAGATGAAATTATTTGCTTTAAAGGGACACTTCTGATTGTCAGAATAAACGAAATTCCTAATTATTCTTTGAAATAGAATTTTTTATTAAGATAAATGGAAATCACATACAAGATTTGATAGTATGAATGGAATTCACACATTGGTCATGGAAAGGGAAATTTACATTTAAAAAAAAAAAAGAATGTCAAAATTATTCATCAGTTCAAAGGTTATGAAAAATCAGTGTGGCTAACTCACATGGAAATGGCTTTCAAAGTTGTATCATGCTGTTCATCAACTTACCATTGCTGTGGTGAAGTGAATAGTTACAAGTAAGTTTTGCTGTTGTGCTTCAATTATTTAATCTCATCATTTCTCACTTTCTCCGCTGATGCTACCGATAAAACACAAGATTATTCATGTTCTGTAAAAAACTGTTATAGAAATTATTATGTGCTACAAGTTTTAGTTTAAAAGGAGAAATATCTGTTACAGATGGATTGTAGTAGTTCCAAAAGTCAGATTTGTTGTGGACGAACATCTTGGTATGATGCAGGTTTCTTTAACGGAATTTGTTCTGTGACTCAAACACAGAAATTCTAAACATCAAGAAAAGAAAATCTTAGAAGTTTATGAAAACAAAATCTTTCATGTATCTAACAAGATGTAAAAAATCTGGTCTTTTAATTTTAGTTAGTGTATAAATGTGTAAAAAATGTTTAAACATTTAATAAACTTGTGCTCAATATAAGTATTTCATAGAATATTAATCTAGCATATGGAACTGCTATAATCCAAATACTGTAACAGTTTTTTCTCAGTACTCTCTGTTTGAACTTAAATATGCTTGATACTAATTTATAGTATGCTTTTAAGTTTTTAAGTAAAATGAAATATGTTCTTAGTTTTTGTAAAGATAACATATTTATCAGGAAATGTTTGTTGCTGTGTATTTGTGATGACTATTGAATTGTGGTACATTAAAAATTGCAAGATCTGTATTAAATTTGTAGCAAATAAAACAGACCCACCAGCAATGATGAAAAACCACATTAAATGATATAGGTATTGAAGCACCTTTCTCAAAGTCTGCCATCTTTCTGAATGCTTATTTACTTTAGCACAATCTTCAGACACTAGGTAGTCAGTTCTGTGGCTGGTTGCACACCACCAAAATAGGGCTTTTTAGTCAGTCTATACTCTGAATTTAGTTGTCTAGTGCCTAAGACAACCAAAAGATAATTGGTAAAACTGTTAGATATTAATAACTGACATAGTGTAAATAAAGATCAGTTACAGCAATCTGATGGTGTAGACAGCTTTGAAAACATAATTATGAGTGATCAATTATTGAATCTGCAGATCTAAAGAAAACCTAATTGAAATGAGTTTGCGAGACTGCACTAGAATGCTGTATCCCTGCTATTTCATACTTTTTCTTTAAACTTTGTAAAGCAAGTTGATTTTGACCAACTCTGTTGAAAATTTCTTTTGCAGTATAATAGTGTCTCTTTTGAAAATATATTCAGACATTTAGTCAGTGTATGAAATGTGTTTGTTAAGAAATTTCAGAAAGATGAATTTCAGAATTTGACCATAGAGAACAACTTTACCAGCAGTGTAGAGTTTGTCAAAGCCAACTCAACAAAAGTAAATGATTTTCAATGGCATAGGTTATGAATTATTGTCAAATGTAAATAACTTCTTTTGAAAGTAGTTTAAATAGTCATAGTTCTACATTTATAGCTACCGCTTAAACTATATTTACCGTCCAGCTTTGCTGATACAGTAGATTCAGTAAAATTGCAGATTCAGTATTAGTTAACTAACTGTATTTATGTTATATATAAAGTATAATGCACTGTCAGTTATACACATGTTTGCACTGCACATAAATATGACACCATTCACAATGACGTACACCTGATTAGTAGAAAAATGCTTTTTCACATACATCAGGAAATTTTTGTGAAGTTTTGACATACAATTAAATGCCTTTTCAGAAAACTAGTTTAGGCTCATTGCTGGTGGGACTGGTTATATATTAGTTATGTATAATATACAGATACACAAAAATTTCCTGACTAATTTGATATCTGGCAATGTGTTGAATGTACATTTAGTTTGTTGTGTAAGTGTATATTTTCATATTTGTTGTGACATGTAAACCTTAGGTTCTGTGTTGTGTCTTACTGTAAACGGTCATTTTTTTAATACTTTATCCAGTTCGGCTTATCAACATATTTCCAACTACTTGTTCTAAGGTGATGGTATAAAAACATTTGAAACCAATAGGTGTTGATTTGTAAATATTTTCATCAGGTTTAGATTGCTCGCTGCAGTTAGAAATCACTTCTTTGTAACCACTTTTTCAGTTTCTCTCATTAATCTTTACTGTGCATAATTTCTAAATTGAATTTATCCATCTTTCAATTTGGACACTTTCATTTATCATTTAAATGGATTTTAATTTAAAACTTACTGATTAAAGAGTAAACAGGACATGTCATAGACTTCACTGTTGCTCTGTATTGGTCAACAATATAAAAACAGTGGCTACCAGTAGGGTAATGGTCCAACTGTAAAATGTATTTTTTTATTGATTGTGACATTAGCTTCTTTTTTTTTTTTTTTTTTTTTGGTAATGAGCATCTGTTTCAGAGTATTTTTAATAATGCCATGGTAACTAATAATCTTTTCAGTAATTGTATTCTAGTTGAAAAATTTAACTGTCACAAAGTTTATTTAGTAGTAAATTTCAGTCCTTCCTGCCATAGTTTTGTGTATTTTTTTATTGACAGTAGTTTAAGAAGATGAAAAAATCGATAATTGTATCATTTTCATTTCTTTCAGACAGTACTTCATATATTTTTTTCAGTAGGTAATCTTTTGAAGCAGTTTAATTAACAATTAACTAACTGGTACGCAATTATTCTACTTAGAATTTTTTGGACATTGTTAATTAATGATTGCAAATTATATTTTAACTCTTCAAAAAAAAGTTTAAGAAATATGTTAAAATTACTGTTTATAATCTGATTAGCAAATTAAATATTGTTTTTATTATTTGCAGAGAAAACTGAAACCAAATCTGAAGAGAAGAAAGAAGAACCAGTTACAGGTATATCTGCCATTTTATGATTTAAAAGGGCACAGTGAAATGATGGTATTAAAAATTCAACCACTTTTTGTGATTATTAAATGTTTAACTATTCCTTCATGCTTGACAATATATATTTTATTAAAGTGCTATATTTGTACTTCCATAACACATGATAGTGGGATATGAAGTGATACCTGTGCCTGAATGTCTGTTTGGCTGCCAGTCATTTGGATAATCCACAATAATATTTTCAGAGATATTACACCTTATTTATATAATTAGCATCAGACTATTTACAACAGCAGAAAACAAATATCCTTTTCAGAGATTCTTGTAAGCTGTTTTGATTTTTATTAGTCATTTTTGGACAAAGGTCTATCTGAAAAAAATAAAGCTTGGATGTAAAAATGCTTGACGTTTTTATCCAATGTCATTTCTATAACAGAATATTCTTGTCTTTTATTACAGGCAACAGGAGATATGGCTTAGAAATCATTACGGGCCAAGAGTCAGACACCTCCAATGGTGGGAAAGTACATATTACATTATATGGTGAGAAAGGCAAATCAGAACAGGTCACACTGTATGCCACTGATCCCAACAGTAAAACATTCGAGCCTGGAAATATTGATAAATTTACAGTGAGTACTTAAGTTTTTCAGACACTGCAAGATGATTAATGTTGATGGCATTAAGATATTTTATAGTTAAAGATTAAGTCAAGAAATTCTAAACAGATGTCAAGTCACATGTGAAAACTTTCCTGCTGTTGGCTTTTGCTTTGATCAAACCTAAAAAAAACTAAAAACATTTTTATCCAAGTGCGCTCTGGTGTAAGGACTGTCAAGATTCATTACTCCACTGTTTAGTGGTTTAGTAACTGATCTTTGGAGACATTGAAAACACTTGCCTTTGTATTTTAGTTGGAAACACCTGACCTAGGAGAATTGTACAAAGTACGACTTGGACGAGAAGATTCTGACAAATGGAATAGGTGGTTCCTTGAAGAGGTAAAACATTCTTAATGCATACAAAGGAGGCTAAATAGTAATCTTACTGTCCATCTGTCTGTCCATATATAGTTTGTGTCTTCTCTGTAACCCTGCAAATTTTTTTTTTTAGGATTTTGGTTTAACTTGTTACAAAATTAAATGCAAAATGTTACAAAATGTTTATCACGTTGAAACATATTGTGAACAAGACTTAGGTTTCTAAGGTCAAGGTCAGAAATCATTGTCCAAATTATATAGAATACTGCCAGCCTTTATGTACTTGTCAGCTCTTGAACTCTGTGGTACATTTAAGTTTTGAAATTACTAGGCACAAAATTAATGTTTATCAGGTAGGGGCTACATTCATCTGTGCAAATAGCATATATAATGTGTACAATTTGACACAAGTATTTTGTTATAACTTGCAACAAATGTTCATCACAATTTCACATTTAGAAGTGTTTCTAAAGGTTTCTAAAATAAAGGTCATAAATAATTGTCCAAATAACATAAAAATACTGCCAGCCATTCTCTTTTGTTTTGTCATTTGACTGTATGGTACACAAAAGGAATCTGAAGTAATTTGGTCCAAATGTTCACCAGATAGAGGCAACATGTCTGTCTGTCCATCTCTCTGTACTGAAAAATAACATAGAATACTGCCTACCTGTATTTTTATGTCTTCTCATTAACCCCTTGATACATGACAAAGTGTATAAAAATTGATGAAATAACTTGGCACAAATGTTTCACCGAATGACATTGTAGTGTGTTGCAAACCACCCATTTATCTGTCAGTTTTTGTGTACTACCACGTAATATAGGTATGTTTGTTTATGCTACGTCATAGTGATTTTTAGAATAATACTATACAGTGGAACCCTTCCAGACCGGACCCCCTCTAGAACGGATCCCCCTCTAAATCAGCTAAATTGGCCGGTCCCAGTTTTTTCTCTATATAATTAACCCCTTCAAACAGGATACCCCTGCATTCTGGATACTGGATGATTTTGCAAAAAAAATAGTTTCAATGTAAATCTACCCCTGAAAACCGGTCATGACTTCCCCTGGCTAAAAATCAGTCATGCATTTCCGATTTTCAAACTTGCCCATATCAAGTTCTGAGTCAAAATAAAGAACATAAATGGCTTCTATTGCTTCTACATTTGGAGGCATTCATGGGTAGATGTATCTGTTTTTGTCTGTGGTTTTGAACTTGAGTCGGTGATAAAGATGGATTTGTGTGGAAATGCATTACTTACTACCAAAAAAGCATAATTCCCATAGTTTGCACAGATTTGTCATTTCACTTAAATAGCACTAGTCCAAACCGAACACCTTTTACAGATTATACCATGGGCCTTTGTCACAACAACAGCTCTTGTTTATATTCTGTATACAAACTAATGAAATGATATGTTAATCAGGCTTTAAACATGACCTTTAGTTAAAAGCAAAAGTTCCAAGTCTCCAAGGGCCAAATATCCAAATGTGCCAGGTGACTATGGGTCAAATGTGCCAAGTGACTGAGGGACAAATGCTCTCATATAACTCAGGATAAATGTCCAAAGATGCCAAGTGACAGAGGGAAAATTGTTCTCATATGTCAGTTGACAGAGACAAATGCCTAAAAGTTCCTAGTGACTGAGGGGAAAGTGTCCACATGAGCCAAGTGACTGAGGGGCAACTTTCCAAATGAAAAAGGCATTTGTCCGCATGTGTCAGGTGACTAATAAGCAGCTGTTGACTGGTACAAGGTGACTGAGGGGCATTTGTGCCAATTGACTAAGGGGCAAATGCCCTCATATGACTGAGGGTTATTTTTCAGTACAGACAAATGAACAGATGGACAACTGAGAGGCAATTGTTTACATGTACATTGTGACTGAAGGGCAATTGTTCATATTTAGATAGTGATGAGATGCTATTGCTCATAGGTACATAGTGACTGAAGGGTAAATCTCTACAACAAAACTGAAGATCAGATATCATCCGATTTGAAATTAAGAGCATTAGCAAATTTATGAGTGAATGATGTTGTTTTAGTATTTCCCATAAATGGATTTGAAAGTTCCACAAGTAACATTCTTTTTCTCATGGTTCAGAATTATAGAAAGCTGTCAGTTTCTCTATAAATTGGTAATGATGACATCTTGTTTTTGTGCAGTTGAGACTGACAGATGAAGCAACAGGGGAAAAAATAGTGCTCAGTTTTAATCGTTGGTTAGCACGAGACATGGATGATGGTGATCTCTGCCGAGAATTACCCGTTATACAGACAGGAAAACCCATACCTATGTGTAAGTATCTTCATTGTTATCTTTGCTTTCTCTGTATCATGAAATTATTTTCAGGTAGGTCAAAACAATGTTCAATAGCATTGAATTACTGAAATTATTCATGTTCTCATTCACTCTTAATTTAGAGTGATGTATACTTTTCTGTGAATATTTACCATGGCAGCTGTTTACACATGATTTTGGGGTAAATTGAAAAACAAAAAGGAAATGATCCACAAGATTTTGGGGTATATTGAAAAACCAAAAGGAAATAATCCACAAGATTTTGGGGTATAAATGTCAAAAGGAAATAAGCCACAAGATTTTAGGGTATATTGAAAAACCAAAAGGAAATAATCCACAAGATTTTGGGGTATAAATGTCAAAAAGAAATAATCCACAAGATTTTGGGGTATAAATGTCAAAAAGAAATAATCCACAAGATTTTGGGGTATAAATGTCAAAAAGAAATAATCCACAAGATTTTGGGGTATAAATGTCAAAAAGAAATGATCCACAAGATTTTGGGGTATAAATGTCAAAAGGAAATAAGCCACAAGATTTTGGGGTATATTGAAGAACCAAAAGGAAATAATCCACAAGATTTTGGGGTATAAATGTCAAAAAGAAATAATCCACAAGATTTTTGTTAGTAAAGATTGGAAAAGTGAGATGGAAGCTACTTTGTTATTCTTTTTCACATATAGTCAGTAAAAAGTGTCATCTCTTTAAATCTGCATCATTTGATGATGAAAGTCAAGTAATTGAATAATTTTCTGTATATTTCAGTGCAAACATATCAAGTACAAGTACACACAGGTGATCACTGGGGTGCGGCTACAGACGCTAACATGTATATTACCATAAATGGTGCTAGAGGTGATGGTGGGAAAAGGTTACTACACAAATGTATCAACAACAGAGTCAAATTTAGGAGAGGACAGGTAAGGAATTTAAAAAAGATTTTTGTCATATTGTATTTTAGCACTGTCTTGTGTTAGCAGTATGGAGATCATTGAAAAATGTAATTTAAAGATGCTTCAGAACTAATTTGTCTGACCAAAAATATTGTTCTGTGGACATGCTTTGTATAGAATGAAGTATCATTAACCCTTAATGTGCTGGAACCGAAAGTGATTAGCCTTTGCCACCAGTATAGAGCCAGGTCAGCCTGCACATCCGTGCAGTCTGACCAGGCTCTATACTGTTGGTAGTTCCATTTTTGTATTTTGATATTGAAATCCCTTAAACTCTGAATGGACTGTTCCAAATTCAAAGCTGGGCAAATCCATTACAAAATTTCGCATGTTCAGGGTTAAACTATTTTCTTCTACAATGTAGAACTTTATTTGCCTGATTTTTAGATTTTTTGGTTGTTTTGTGTTTTAAAATAGGGAAGAAAAATCACATAAATGACCAATTTTTAACCCATTTAATAGGCCACAAAATCTTGTAGAGAAAAAAATTACTTGTGTTAAAACTATTGACATTTTCATGTTCAGATTTAAATTTTAAGTTTGTTAACAATATTCAGTTCATATTTAAACTCAGAAAAAATTTGATTTAACTTATTGGCTCTTGCAATCTCATTCCTCATTAGTATTCCAAATCTTTATTAGTTTTTGAATCACAGTTGTGGAATTCATGACTTAATTGTTAAATGCTTTCATTGCCTCTGATTGGAAAGACTAAAATAATACATGCATGTTTTAGTTCAAGGCCTGGTTTGATCGAAAGGTGATTTTTTTCCAAGTTATAAGTTATCGTATAGAGTTTACTTGGTTTGCTCCTTATATTAGTGTTTTGTTTAATTGGTAGTTTATTGTCTGGCAATTTGGGGTCTGTTTTTCTGCCAGTTAAGTTACTTTTTGTTTTGCATGCACAGTATTTTTTTTCACATCAGATTATAACATACCGGTACTAGTTAAAAAACTGCTTTCATTAATCTGAATTTTACATGGTTCCAGGGGAAAGGAAGGTTTTAATCTTAACTGAGTCAAAATGTGCAAAAACAACTGTTTGGGCTTCCAGTTTGTATGGATCTAAGTCCTTCTGTACATAAGAGAATGAAGTGAAACGTATGGTAATGAATTATATGTATGTATTATATGAAGAAAATTAGGTGTATTTACAGCATAATTACGTACCATCTTACCATCATGGCAATTTGCTTCTTTCATTAGAAATAAACATTGAATTTTCTGTTAAAATATCAGAGAAGATATTTGTTTTTGCTCTGCAGAGCTCATGAAGGCTAATCATCTGATTTTTTTTTGTCAGTCGATCATCAGTCACAATTTTTATTTCTAGGTGGATACTTTTGAGTTTGACATTGTTGACCTGTCAGAACTGACCTCTGTTGTGATCAGTCATGATGGGCGTGGTCACGGGGCAGGTATATTTGTCGAAAAGGTCATTGTGAAAGAGAAGGACACTGACAGATCACACTTACAGTATGTGTTCCCATGTGGTAGATGGCTGGATACACATGAAGATGACTGTTTGACAGAAAGAACACTAAGAATGATAGGTATGTACATGTTTCTTGGGTCAGCTTCCTTTGCATAAAGGTAGCTGTAGGAACACATACAGTATTTGAAATGAAAAGTTTAAAGTAGATCTTAAAGCTCTCTTTTTCGGAGGCATAAACTACTTATGGTGTCAGATAGTGTAATGAGGTACAATTTTAAACTTCCAGATTTTATTTTATGGTTATACAATTGTTGCATTCAAATACATGTATGTATTTATGTATCATTCATAAATGCCTCATAGTTAACAGTTCTTTGTTAAAAATTATTTTCAATGTAACAATTGTTTAAGTTTTTTTTTTTTCCAGATGTGATTGATGCCAATAAGCCACAACCCCCAAGAGGATCAGGCAAATCTTGTAAGACAACTTTTTCTTTTGTCGTCTTGTAATATATTTTGTTTCTGTAGTTAAGAGGATAAGGTCTCTGATAACTTAATCACAGTAACTACTCACAGAGTAAGAGTTAGGACTTTAAGCTCTTCTTCAGTGTGTAACTAAGGTGAGAACTTAGACTGTTTCTTCTGAAAGATGTGCAGCTAGCATTGGTACTTCCCAGAAATGATGTTATAAATAAATAGGTTAGAAAGTATGAAACAGTACTGTAAATGGTTTGGATAGCTCAAGGTTTGGGATATTTAGGCTTTGTGTGTTAGGTTATCGGTTTGGCTTCCAGCAAATAAGCTACATGTAGATATGTCCATGCGTGAGAAGTTACTGAGAGCATCTGAGTTTCATGTACCTGAGTTGGTCTAGCTGTATGTGACTACTAGGAATGATTGCTACTGACTCCTGTCTCAAGTGATTGGTTCCATCATAAGTGGTTTGTCAAGAGCAAATTAACTTATCATAGTTTGATCTTGAACTGCACTTCTGCTTTTGCTAAATACTTTGTACATATTGCAGTTTGGATTTAAAGCTTTTGTCTTACATTTCAATTAATTTTAGGATTACATCTTCCTGTTTTATATGCGTAAGGAACAGACAAGAACCATTTACTAACTCCTACTCAAAATTTATTTTTTAGCTGGAACCTGGCTTGTGACAGTGAAAACCAGTGACATAGAGAGAGCAGCAACAACAGCTAGGGTATACCTGACCATGTATGGAACCAGCAGCCATTCCCAGAAAATAAAGTTATCATCACAAGATCCATCTGCTGACAGTTATACTAAGGGTGCAGAGTCACAATTTCAGGTGTGTTAGTAGTAAAAGTCAATCAATATTTAAAAAAAGTGAAATGTAAGTGTATCATGTCATCCCTTTGTAATCTCAGTAAAAATTTTGTGCCATTTCATTTATATCCTTAGCCCAAGAACCTCACTCTGAGTCATAATTTTCTTTCATTTCTTTTGACGAAATTTTGATCAAAGTTTTTGAATGACTTTTAATGCAATTTGAATATGTTTCTAGCATAACTGACTAATAATGGTTCAATTTAGAACATTCTAAAATTTTTCTCTGAATATCTGTCATTACTCTGTGTGACAAATATGAGGTATGGCTTTTTTAAATGTTATGATAGGCTATAACTGTAATATTTATTGAGCTGTAAGCAAAGACATGCATCAATGCAGGCCATGTTTCTGTGATATAGATTAGCCATTTTTTATATGCTTTTTCTTGTTTCCCTATTCCAGGTGCAAACAGGAGATATTGGTCGTGTGACAAAGATTCGTCTAGAACATGACAATACTGGTGCTGATCCTGACATGAGAGTTGACTATGTAAGGAAATGTTGTCATGGTGTCTTTTTAATGTTTATCCAAACCAGTCTTTTCTCGAACTTCTTGATGCAGTTTGTTAAGCAGTGTCTGACTTAATTTTGTCATTCAAAGATGGAGCAAATATTTGCCATAGAAAAAGTATGTTTTACAAATGTATGACACTTGAAAGAAGAATGAAAATTGTAGGTGTGTCATATACATAAGAAACACAATTTTCCCCAATCCTGCAAAGAGATTATGAATATATCCATATACCCTTTACACTTTTTTTCATACCTTGATTTTGTCTTGTGAGAGCATCAGTGTTAGAGCAGATTTAAGAATTGTCATTGTACCTTTGGTAATTACATATGTTAAGTTGATGAAAAACAAAATATCTTTTGTATTTTACCTTCAGGTAAAGATGGTTGATACTGACACCAATGAAGAGTTAGTGTTTTATATTGACCGATGGCTGGCCTTAGATAAGGATGATGGACAGATATGTCGAGAACTGCCTGTGGTCAGGAAAGGCACTCCTGGTTTGCCAGGTGAGAACACAATTTACTTTCAGAAGACTTGTAATAATTAATAGTTTTTATATAAATGCATTTAATATCTTTTTGATCCCTTGAAGTATGCTGCGAGACATGTTGTTTTGGATTCTGCTTCATTGTTGCAGAACATAGAGGCTGTTGTAGGCAAACCTAAGCTCATTCGAAGGTTATTTCACACCATTCATATCAAATTACAATGGCAATGGAAATTCTTACTAGTAATTTTGCATTTATACAGTACCTTGGTCAGAAATCTGCAATTACTTTTATTTGAATACAGTTGTAAATTTATCAACTTCCAGCATATATTGTTGTAGCTAATGTAATTTTCTTGTAAGTATTCATATTCTTTACATTTCATTTTTTCCAGTTCTCCGATATGTTGTTGCTGTAACAACAGGAAGTTACAAGGATGCTGGAACAGATAGTGGCAGTGTAAGCATCAATTTGATTGGTGTAGATGGAGACACAGGTTTGAGAGAACTAAATGGTGCCATTTCCAGGAATCGTCTCCCCTGGCAGCCAGGCCAGACTGACATATACATTATTGAAGCAGTATCTGTTGGAAGAGTCAAGAAAATTGAACTTAACTTAAACAGTGGAGGACAAGGTATGTGTGAAATTAACATTTTTCTAGTAGTATGTTTAATGTACCATATATTTTGTAAATGATATTTACTCATAGATTGTGATTCATTAGAACATACTGTGAAAAAAATGATTTAAATATGATTCTCCATAGATAAAAAGGCAAAATAGTCCAAAGAAAATTGACAGTTATATTCTCAGAACAAATTATTTAGTCAAAAATGAGACCTAAAAAAATGTTTTTCTTCTTTTATTTAGATCGCTGGTATGTTCAGCAGGTGAGCATTGCAGAGGGAGCCAGAGCACATTCCCAGTTTGTTGTGTACTGTCATCAGTGGATGTTGTCAAGTGATGCACAAGTCTCAGAGTTCCCAGTTGTTGGTAAAAAATTTCTTTAATCTTAATGTAGAGATTTTTAGTAACAAAGACTTACCTGCATGCATTAAATGAACATTTATGATTGAAAGAAGCTGTTGTTTTGCTGAAATGATAGCATTGTATTTAGAAATGTATGTGGTTTGGATCTGTATCATTTGATAACAAGAAAAAATAAAAACTTAATTTGGCTTGTTGCTGTAAGGTTGGAGCGGAGGCATAAACAAAACATTTGTCTGTTTTTAGCTGATGTGTAAGGAATTGAAATAATGGAATAAAACTTCCCACAAGTTGTTTATAAACATTTTTAAAGCCAATGAATAATCAGAATCAGAGTTTACGCTGAAAAAAATGTTGTCAATGAATAAATTTTCTGTACTTCAGAGAAATAAATACAAGTATTTCTTCTTTTCAACCAGAAATCCAGCCTTCTACAAACTTGATTGACACATTAGAGTCTATACCAAAAGGACTGGAGAAGCCAGTCAGCAGTAAAGGGAAGTGGACTGTGTACATTCAGACTGGTACCCAAAATGATTCTGGAACTAAAGAAAAAGTATGCATTGTTTTGTGTGGATTGAAAAGTGAATCCCAGTCTATCTGTGTGAATTCCAAGGAAGAGCTGAATCCTGGATCTCTTGTCAAATTTGAGGTGAGACCAATTTATTAAGTTTTCCTGAGTTACAAACTGAAATTAATAGTTTTTGTAAAATCATTGTATCTCTATTGTAGGCTAAAAATGTTTGAAAATGATTATAAAAGTCATATCTTATGTGTTCATATTGCCAAAAAGGTTTTTAAACTTGGAAAAATGATAAAATAGATTTAATTTTTCATGAAGCCTAAAGATGATACTGCTTCAGATGTAATTGCAACATACTTTGAAATTAAAGTCGATAGCATGTTAAGAATTAGTGATTTCTTTTACAGGCCAAAGTTGGAGATGTTGGGTTATTGTTCAAAATCAGGATATACTTTCAAGATAAACATCAAGGCTCCTCATGGAACCTGGCAAAGGTAATCTTTATTGATACACTTGAAACAAATTTAAGCAAACCATGAACACACAAAATTACAGTGAACTTCGAAAAAAAATCTTTCTTCTTTTCAGCATCTTTAGTTAGGGCAAAAAAGTGATTCATGAAAAATTCAGTTCTGTGGAAAAATAAGCAGGTTTATTGCTGTTTTAAGAAATTGTTTTTCTACTAAACATTTTGTTACTGTGTAAGATGATTAAGGCCATTTGAAGGCATTTTGGGGAAACTAGTGTGCACCACTGTACATGTGTGTTATTGCAAGATCTTCATGTATTGCTATATTGCATGCCTAGGAACTGTATAACAGGGCACATTATAACATGAGTAACATGCTAACCAGAGAGGAAACTGGAAAAGTATACCAGTTTTACCTTACATTTTGGATATAGTGAATGATGATACAAATGGGATAATAATGAAAGTTGTCAAACTTATGTTTGAAAATTTTAGATGAAGCTGAAGGACCATGACACAGGGGAGGAGTTTATTTTGGAGCACAATGATTGGATAGAATCAACCAATGAAAACCCTGAAGGTGCTGTGGAACTGCCTCTGTCAAGACCAGATCTTCAACCAATGAAAGGTAACACAAGTAATATACAAATTATGAAAATAGCATGCTTTTATCTATTTCTGAAATCATTTGGTATTGCAAGAACTGGTTGTCTGCTCTTTCTGAAATCATTTGCTAATGCAAGAACTGGTTGAATGAACACCTTTTGAAGTCAGTATTGTTACAGTAAAACTTGGTTTACTTGAGCATCAGTAACTCAAGAACCTGGGATAACTTGAGCTATAGCAATGGTCCCAGCATTTTCTTTATTTTTAACTAAATTTTACATCAGAAACTGAAACTTTGGAAACTTGATAACTCGAAGAATACCTGTGGTCCCAACTGATTGTTTTCATACCTAATTTACTGACGGCAACTCAAAGGTGCTGATTATTTAGGGAATGTTTTCGCACCTTCACTGGCGCATCATTGTTTGAAATTGTTTAAAAGTACATTGTTGTTATTGTTTATATTTTACATGTAATTTAAATTAGTTTCCTTAAATTCAGACAGCTGAGCATTTATCATTTCATGGGAAAAGATAACAAATAACTTTTTTTTCAAGTGTGGTAGGAAATAAGTTAATGACTAAGTAATGTTATGTAATGCTGTTTTTTAATCTACTATTGTATGGTTGCCAAAGAAATATGCTCAAAATGTGTTTTTATCTGTGTAAAGCGTAAATTCTCTGATTAATTGCGTCTTTGTTAATAGATAAAATGTGATAACTGTTGATATTTACTGGGACTCATTAACATTTGCTTAAAATGTGCTTACATTTTATGTCTTTTATCTGCATTTGTTCATATATGTAGATTCTTTTAAAACATTATTGATGATTAAAACTAAAGAAAATTAAATATTTTGTTTGTTTAAATGATTAACCAGATACTTACGATGAATTGCGCATCATTTATACTGTTCATCATAGGCTGTTTACAATTTTCACAAGAAGTAATTTTAAGGCATTGCCGGAACGAATGTCATGATAATGGGAGAACTCGAGGATTTACGTTGTCCCTGAGTGACTTAGAGTTAACAAAGTTTTACTGTATTTATTTAAAGTTTTTCTGATATAGTGTCATTTATTCACTGAATCTTCACAGCATTTTTTTAGGATAGAGTTTCACATTTTCTACAGTCCTTCATGTATTTAAACTAAGCAGTAATAGGGAGTCTTAATCAAATTAAAAATATGTTATATTTCAGAGCAAATTTATATCATCACTGTAAAAACTGGCAGTTTACCAAGAGCGGAAACTGATGCAAATGTGTTCTGCAATTTGATTGGTCAATGGGGAAGCTCAGGTCAAAGGTCACTTTGTGTGTCTAGCAACAAAGAAGTCTTCAGAGCTGGTCAGGTAAGAAGCACAAAGCTACATGATCCTTGAACATTGTGAGGATGAAATGTTGCCCTTTTAAGGCCTGTTTTATTATAAAAATGAATTCTATTATGTCAAAATAGGCAACAAATTTACCAAGTGACAAAAATAACTGCTTAAAACAGACATTTACACAGAGACCAGATGATGATTATTGTGAAAAAAGTAAAGCTGTCTCTTAAAGTGATTCCTTCATGTTTGATTAACAGGAAATGGTTTGGTTAATCTTTTCATATAAAGAATTGATATTTTTGTTTATACAATATGTTTCATCCGATCTTTCATTGCATTGAAAAATAGCTGAAGCATTATTAATTTGTCTTGAAAAACTGGTAGTTTGTATTTGATATAGAGTACAAATGTATATTTTCTGCTGTTTATATATTTTTAGGAAGACACATTCACTTTGACAACTATAGAGCTTGGAATTCTACGCAAGGTCATCATAGGCCATGACACTGTTGGTCGAGGTCAAGGTTGGTACTGTGAAACTGTCAGTGTCAAGGTTGCAGAGGAAACTGAAGCTGTCTTCCCTTGTTACAGGTTTGTACCTTTTACTTAGAAGTAAATCAGTGGTATAGTATTGTATTGCATTGCTTTGAATATTTCTTATTATATCTTATCATATTGTTTGCAATATTCTGATTGGTTCATCGCTATCTGTGCAGTTGCAGCTACAAAATTTGATCTTGATTTTGACTCGAATTTTCATGAATTATGTCAAGGTTGTAATTTGGTTGTCTGAAGAGAAAAATGGTGACATGCACCCTTTTTCTTTGTTCAGTGAGATGAATGCATTTATGTGACTGATCGAAAATCCAAACAAGGCATACTTCACTTAGCTGGCCTGTATTTTGTTTAAGTTGTTTACTTTTTGAAAACAATATTCCTTGTAATGTTTATCTAAGACTGTATGTCATTTAATTGTCTTAATCAGACATAGGTTATTTAGATATGTCATGACTTCAAGAGGACTAAAAGATTTGATTAATTAAATCTAATTTCCTTTTTTTATCAGATGGTTAGATACTGGATGTGATGACAGAAAACTAGCTGCAGAGTTATTGCCCTTGAGTAAGCTACCTGTCTCTGTAACAGTGCCAACGAGATACACCCAGTCAGGTAAGAAGATTGACTTGGTATCAAAATTAGATCATTTGTTTAAAACTGTTGGTTTGTCTTAGTATGATAATAGGCATAAACAATGTAAATTAGGAATGTCAGAAGTCTTTTTCTCAAAACTGCTATACTATGAGGGTCAACGATGACCAATAGCAGGTCACATTCTGGTGAACTTTCAATCAACCAATGAGATCAAGGTTTCCACTTTTTTGAAATTGGAATGAGTGTCAGTATTTAACTGGTGAAAATCTTTAATTTGGGATCCAGGTCCCAAACGATGTCATTCTAAGATGTAAAGGGTTTTATACAATAAATGCGTTACAGATGCCTTAAGGTTGAAATATTTAGCTAATATTATGTGCAGGCGAATTTCCAATGGTGTTTGACAGTTGATAGATCCTAGACCAAATTAGTGCAGGGCTTATTTGTATGACCAGCCGAGGTCAATATAACATTTGGCCGGTGAATATCACATCATATTCTATGGCACACTAGTCAATAACTGTTTTATTATATGACTACATACAATTGTTTCTACTAAGTTTTCTTCCAGACTGATTTTACATTCATTACAATGTGTTAATTTTTTGTAGGACTTTTTATACTCATTATCACATTACAATGATACTCAGAAGTCTGACAGGTGATTTTGAAATCCAATATAACATCAAAAAAAAACAAAAAAAAACACACACACACCAAATGCCATTTCTTAGAAAAAGTCTAAGTGCCCGGATATATTTTGTTTATTTCCTGGCATTAGAGTAATTTTGTTAACTGAGTGCCGGACACCAGACAGCACTACTACCAGTATCAACAGCAATCTATTTTTAGACGTAAAATATAACATGGGAAAAACCCAGAATGCAGGAATATAACGCTATATTGTTGGTCGCCGACTGCGCTTTGAACCAATGGGATTGCGTCTATTTATATGTCATATGATAAATTCTCATGTTTATCAACAGAAGCTTCTTTAAAAAGACCAGTCACACAATACTTGTTTCTTAGGTGCTTATGCTTTACAATGAATATGATGTCAAAATGGTAGGGAATGCAAATAGCATAGAAATGTACCAAAAAAATAATGTAGAACTGAATTTGCCATCTTTAGATCTAACTGTAGGGAAAGTGTGTATTTCATTTATATCTTGTCATGCTACATGCCATCTGTTTTAAGACTTAAGTTGTACATGTATACTTACTTCAATAATAGTATCAACAATTTATGATGAGAAATATCCTTCTTCTCTACTTTGTCATCATCAGCATCATCATTTAATTCAATATCGTCAAGAAATTTTGATTACAATATCTATGGCCATTTTTACAAGGGTGGTAATGCACCCCTACTAAACGGTGGCTCTTTCACATTTTGGTGATCTGTTTAAATGAGAGCCCTCGACACTTCCGTTGTAGAGCCCTCGACCAAAACAAGGCTGAAAAAGGTAAGCACGTTTTATAAAAATATACGTTTTAAAAGAGCATGCTTGTTTTTCAAAAATCGAAGAATGTCATGCCACGTAGAACATTTTTCTCATCATTTTAGATGCAATTTTGATAAGAAATACCCCATAATGACGTTGCTAGAACTTGTACCAAATATCAACTCGTGTGTTTTCTTTTACGAGGAGACACATCTTGAGTGATTTCTTTACCGTGAAATAGATGCTGGCCCACATAATCGTCATGTAACATTGTTCCAACCTCCTCTTTGGCTAAGCACTAAAAATATTTCACAGAGCTCGGTTAAAAACAAGATAATCACATTTTTTCAAATGTGATCGAGCCATTGACAATGTGATGGCGCCATCGGCAATGTGAAAGAGCCCTCGAAAATAAAATATGCTTACCTTTTTCAGCCTTGTTTTGGTCGAGGGCTCTACAACGGAAGTGTCGAGGGCTCTCATTTAAACAGATCACCAAAATGTGAAAGAGCCACCGTTTAGTAGGGGTGCATTACCACCCTTGTAAAAATGGCCATAGATATTGTAATCAAAATTTCTTGACGATATTGAATTAAATGATGATGCTGATGATGACAAAGTAGAGAAGAAGGATATTTCTCATCATAAATTGTTGATACTATTATTGAAGTAAGTATACATGTACAACTTAAGTCTTAAAACAGATGGCATGTAGCATGACAAGATATAAATGAAATACACACTTTCCCTACAGTTAGATCTAAAGATGGCAAATTCAGTTCTACATTATTTTTTTGGTACATTTCTATGCTATTTGCATTCCCTACCATTTTGACATCATATTAAATAATGATTAAATCAAAATGTAAGTCCTACTTTTGATAAAAAGATGAGAATTAAAATAAATTGCAATAATACTGTTTGTTACTTGAGGTAAAACTGATTGATAATTGTATTTGTAGATGGAGAGTGGAACATCCATGTTACAACAGCTGGGTTAGATAGACTGCCCATGTTGAAGCCAGGTCAGAAGGCGGGCGAGGTGTCTGTAGTGGTGTATGGCACAGAGTCTGTGAAGGGACCTATACAGCTTGTACATGAAGACCCTGATAGTCCTGTATCCTTGCTCGCACCAGGCAAAACTGAACACTTCTTTGTAAGTCACAAAGTTACGTCAGTTGTTAAAATGATTGTGATTTTTTATTTAAAAATCAATTAGCAGTGTGTACAAACAATACCAATTTTTAACTTCTGTATATTCCTTATTGTTAAAAAGGTTTACCCTTATAAAACTGAGGTTAAAATCTTCATTGACGGTCAGTAAAAAAATCAAAATTACAACTGTACTGGAAAGTATGTTTTCATTTTTACCCATTTAAGGAGTTAAAGAAATCTTTGTTAATTCTGATTCATATGATTTTATCTGTCATGCAAGATTATATGAAATTTCCATGCATTTTCAGGATTATGAGTTCAAAGATCTAGGAGAAATTGAGAAGATAAGAGTTTCTTCAGGGTATGAAGGGGATACAGAGGCTGTTTGGACTATAGAAAAGGTAATTCAGTAATTTGAAAATGCTTAAAACAATTAAGTTTTTCAGCATCACAGGAAAGTATGTATTAATCTTGAAAGCCAAAAAGTCAAAGGAGTTTATTATGTGTTTTTTTTCGTTCTAAATATATCAGGCCTCATTCTCTGGAGCATTGAAAAAACATTTTATAATATGGGGCCAGGCCTTACTTGGCACAGACTGCCCTTTAGAAATACAAGGCTTTTTCTCTGCCTAGTGATTGGTCAGTTATTACAAGCATATTGAGAGCCACAAATATTTGAAACAACTTGTATTGCAGTCCTGCTTAGATGAATTTGAGTGAAAAATTATTCTCTAGAGTTTGATACTTTTTGAAGTCTTAACAGAATTGAAACTGGTCTTAATTTAGAGAAAAGAAAAGTATACTCACGATAACAGATTTATCATTAGTTGAGTACGTCTTCCTAAACAGGTGCTTTATTCTTTTACAGGTTGTCCTTGAAGAGCATAGCTCTCATGAGTCTCTGACTTTTGATTTTGGAGCTTGGGTGGGTGAGGTTGGAGGAGATATACGCAAAGAAATGCCACTAGTCAGACCTGATAAATCCAACAGGGAAAGTAAGTCATTTGTTTGTTTTCTTTTCTGCACAGCCACTCTGTCAGTGACATACAAAGTCATGTACTTTAGAAATTTAGCCTTATGCTACATTTTTTGGTTGTGAGAAAAAACAGAGAGGTCGTACTGAACCCTGGTCTTCTATTGATAAGACAGTATTGTATATTAAATAGTGTAAGTTCAAACTATTTTTTTTTAAGAAATCCATAAAAAAGTGAAACAGTAAACCCGCATCTGACACTTTCAGCATTTGTATCACCACATGAAATTCCTTTACCTTACTATCTAAATCATGATCATATTTCCAGTTGTAAAGTATTACATAGAAGTACATACCAGTGAAGAAGAGATGAATGCCTCCACTAATGCTAATGTGTTTGTGACATTATACGGGTCAAACTCCGACTCCGGTCGTCGACATCTGATGCACAGCAAAAGTACACAGAAACGATTCCAGACTGGGCAGGTAAACATTTTCTGTTGTTTTCTTGCATGTTGGAGTTTTCTACTTGTTGAAAATTTACCACTTGTTGCATGATCTTGCATGGTCATATGAAACATTATGAAGAAACCCTTAGTTTCCAAGCTGTGAAATTTTACGAATCATACTGTATTTGCTACAGTAATAAGAAGTGATGTTAAATTTCGCCACTTATTATATTTAACTGGAGGACAGAATCCTGTTTGGATGAATGGGTTGTCCTAGAAAAATGTTCTTCGGTGAAATATTACATACACTCCGTATAAATCCATTAAATACGACAGCAGTAAAGCTGTAAATTCTTACAATCTATTGGTAGGGTTTTTGTTTTGTTTTTTCTGATGAACAAAATTAGTTTTGTGAGCTTTTGTGCATACTATTTAATACTAGTAAATCTATGTATACTTAAGTTTCAGCCATGATAGTTTTACCCAGCACCTTGAGTGATTGTGTATACAGCTAAAATAAAATTATTTGTGTTAACTGGTCATTTGTAATCAAAATTCTACTTTTATTTATTTGATGAAATAAAAAAAATTCTGAAATGTTTCCATACAGCAACCATGCATTAAATAATCATAATATTTAAATGCATTTGAGCAGTCTGTAATGCTCTAAGATTGACTCAAGGCATATTACATATATGCTGAAATATGTGTAGTTAGATATACACAATAGAATAGTAAAACACCCCGCATGAGAACAACTTTCTATATGCTTTGTATGGTGTAATGGGTTTTACACATTTCTGATTACCCACAATGCAATTACAGATAGAGTTTTCAGAGGTAATGTATAGAGTTAAAAGCACTGCAGACTCTTTTGGTGTGAGATATATTAACAGAAAAGTGTTTTCCCTTTAACTGATCTATCCTTTACTTCAGTATTAGAACTTCACTCACTGTAAAACCAAGTTTAACTGTTAGAAGTGTCTACTTTGTATTCAAAGTTAAACAGATTCATCACTTACATTTTCTGTATCCTTGCATTAAGTATTTTCGGTATGTTCAAGAGAGAAAAGTCCAAAGTTACAGCATTGGCATTATGTTATTTTCTTTTATTTTGAATGTTATACATAGTTTTTATTGTGATCGTTATATGCACACAGTCAGCAATAGCCCATACTTTCCTCCATTTTTTTCATTTAAAAGAAATCTTACACAATGCATTGACAAGTAGCAGAACTGGGATTTATTCTTCCAAAAAATTTTCACTTTACAGTATTAGGTTGTTTTTCAATGATTTCTTTATTTTCTGCTTTTTTTTTTTTAGTCATAAGAAACAAATTAATATAGTAGTTTCCTTTGTGGTTTATATTTATTAATAATAATTCTTGTGATTTTGTTTTAATTTCAGCCTGAATATAAGGTGATAATTCATTTGTAATGCTAAGATATGTCTTTAGTGAGACATATAAGTGTGAAATAGACTCTGAGATATAGCTAGTTCTCAAACATACAATGTAGTTTTGCTACAGAGTTGGCCTTTAGAGATTTAGCTGATCTTTTCTCCACTGTTAATCAGATGATGTGTCATATCTCTTATCTCCTATCACTCCAAATGTTGCAAGGATTTTTCCAGGAAGTCTTTTTTTTCAGGTTTAGAAATGTTCACAACCTATTTTCATTAACCTCTGCACATAAAGAGAATTACCGGTACTGATGCCATGTGTTTATTGTACGTGTTAATAAATTAGAAAGTGTCATATGCAGAAATTAACTTGGCAAGTGACCTTGACCTTGGAGTAACAAACTTAGGTCACTAATAAGGTCATCAAACAAATGGGCTTAGACATTCACCATGTGAAAACTACAAGCTGATTAAAAGGATTGAAAATTAATGACTGTTAGAGGTACAGCTTTATTTCCAGATAAGTATTCCAGAGATACAGAGTCAAATTCTTTCTCAGAATAATGAGCTTTTTGGAGTTTTTCTTTCAACATTAGTTAGTGTTTATTAAGTAAAAATTGAGTGGTAAAGAAACTTTATGACAGCATGTGATAGAAAGCAACCTTGCCTTATGTTTCAATTATTTTTTAAATTTTACTTAACAACTTAATTCTTAGAGGTCATTTGACCAATTTACCAGCAAATCTTGGTAAAAGTATGAGAGTTGAGCATAGTACTCATTGCAGAGATTACATCCTACTTAACACATGTCACACATTTTGTCCATGCACAGAAGTCATTATTTTATCTGAGTTTTGAAATAGATTTCTTCAAATGACCTAGTTATCAACATTAGGTCATGTCTTAGATTCAGCTCTTAATAATTAAGTGAAGCAAACAGTCTTACTGTACAAATAAGAACTTTTTTAAACAACATATTAGGCAAATTGAATCAAACTCTAATGAAGAGAATAGATAAAGAACATTTTTCCAGAGTGATATGTATGGATTTCATTACTTTATTTGTATTAGAAAGTGTACATCAGTCAAATTGATTAAGTCATAGGATTTTCCTCTCAGGTGCCCATGTTTATTTTGTGTTTTTGATGTTAGTGTGTGTTGCTGTGAGTGTTAAAGATAATTTCCCTCTGTATTCTAGAAATCAGTGACAGTAGAGCTTTTATATTTAATATCTTCAGTTTATTTATAGGAATGATGAAACTAATACAGATCAAACCATATGCTTTGGTTTTTATTTTTATTCAGAATATGTATTATTTAAGCAACAGGTCAATTACATAACAAGGCAGATACATTGCTGTTAACCAGTTAAAAGAAATTAGCCTGTCATACAGTGGTTATCTCATTCATTCCACTTAATTTTCATTTCTTTTTGGTGAAACTGAATTTTATTTATTCATGAATAGTTTTCCTGATGATGCCTCATATATAATTCTGTTTTATTTAGGGATGGGAGTTCGAAAAATTTTAGCAAAATCTGTTGAGTGGAAATTTTGAATGCCCTCTAGGTCAGCAGACCAGGAGGAGTGGCAAAGAAACAATTGTAGTCATAAACCTGATAAATCATTATGATGTGGTATGAACATGGTTGTAAAAGAAATACTTATAAAATTATTCATCAAATGTAAAAAAATAGAAATATTGTATGAGTAAAAGACATAAGTCATTATGCATTCAGAGTTGTTGTTTTTTTTTACAATCTTTACTTTCATTTTATTTTTATTTTTGACCTTCAGGTTGATAAATTTGAGATTGAGGCAGTTGACCTTGGAAAACTTGAGAAAGTTGTGGTTGCTAAGGGACCTGGGAAACCATGGTTACTGGAAAAAGTTGTTGTCAAGGAAGGGCAGTTTGCTGCAGAAGAACATGTATTCATGTTTCAAGGGTAGGCCTTAAAACTTTCCAGTGTACCATAATAGAACTTATTATTTTTAGCTCACCTGAGCACAAAGTGCTCAGGGTGAGCTTTTCTGATCGGTCTTTGTCCGTCGTCCGTCAGTCCGTCCGTCCGTCGTCAACTTTTCATTCAAACGACATCTCCTCTGAAACGAAAGGGCCAAATTAAATGAAACTTGCCTGGGATGTTCCTTGCATGAAGCTCTACCAAGATTGTTCAAATGGTTCTGGTCCATTGCATTTCTGGTTCACTGGAGCTAAAATTAGATTTCAAAAGTTGGATCTTGAAAAATCTTCTTCTCCGAAACCACAAGGTCTGGAGCTTTGATATTTGGTATGAAGCATCATCTAGTGGACCTCTACCAAGTTTGTTCAAATTATGTTCCTGGGGACAAAACTGACCCCACCCCAGGGGTCAGTTGATTTTACATAGAGTTATATAGGGAAAACTTGAAAATCTTCTTGTCAGAAACCACAAGGCCTAGAGTTAAGATATTTGGTATGTAGCATTGTCTAGTGGACCTCTACCAAGTTTGTTCAAATCATGGCCTCTGGGTCAAAAATGGCCCCGCCCCGGGGGTCACATGTTTTACATAGAGTTATATAGGAAAATCTTTAAAAAATCTTCTTGTCAGAAACCACAAGGCCTAGAGTTAAGATATTTGGTATGTAGCATTGTCTAGTGGACCTCTACCAAGTTTGTTCAAATCCTGTCCTCTGGGTCAAAAATGGCCCCGCCCCAGGGGCCACTAGTTTTACATAGAGTTATATAAGAAAATCTTAAAAAATCTTCTTGTCAGAAACCGTAAGTTATAGAGCTTAGATATTTGGTGTGTAGCATTGTCTAGTGGACCTCTACCAAGTTTGTTCAAATCCTGGCCTCTGGGTCAAAAATGACCCCGCCCCAGGGGCCACTAGTTTTACATAGAGTTATATAGGAAAATCTTAAAAAATCTTCTTGTCAGAAACCGTAAGTTATAGAGCTTAGATATTTGGTGTGTAGCATTGTCTAGTGAACCTCTACCAAGTTTGTTCAAATCCTGTCCTCTGGGTCAAAAATGGCCCCGCCCCAGGGGCCACTTGTTTTACATAGAGTTATATAGGAAAATCTTAAAAAATCTTCTTGTCAGAAACCGTAAGTTATAGAGCTTAGATATTTGGTGTGTAGCATTGTCTAGTGGACCTCTACCAAGTTTGTTCAAATCCTGGCCTCTGGGTCCAAAATGGCCCCGCCCCGGTAGTCACTTGTTTTACATAGAGTTATATAGGAAAATCTTAAAAAATCTTCTTGTCAGAAACAAGAAGGCCTACAGTTAAGATATTTGGTATGTAGCATTGTTTAGTGGACCTCTACCAAGTTTGTTCAAATCATGGCCTCTGGGTCAAAAATGGCCCCGCCCCGGGGGTCACTTGTTTTACATAGAGTTATATAGGAAAATCTTAAAAAAATCTTCTTATCAGAAACCGTAAGTTATAGAGCTTAGATATTTGGTGTGTAGCATTGTCTAGTGGACCTCTACCAAGCTTGTTCAAATCCTGGCCTCTGAGTCAAAAATGGCCCCGCCCCAGGGGCCACTAGTTTTACATAGAGTTATATAGGAAAATCTTAAAAAATCTTCTTGTCAGAAACCGTAAGTTATAGAGCTTAGATATTTGGTGTGTAGCATTGTCTAGTGGACCTCTACCAAGTTTGTTGGAAAAATGTCCCTGGGGTCACTATTTGCCCCGCCCGAGGGGTCACAAGTTTTAAATAACAATATAGAAGAAAATCTTTAAAAATCTTCTTGTCTGAAACCACAAGACCTAGAATTTTAAAATTTGGCATGAAGCAAGCTTTATCAAGCTTTTTCAAATTATTGGATTAGGTTAAAGGTCATGGAGGCTAAAAGTAGATTTATCTACTGTACCTCATAGAGCCTTCATTTATAGACCAATATCTTTGATATTCAGTATAGAGGTTCCTTGCATGGACCTCTACCCATGGGTAGGGTTTGAGGTCACTGGGTCAAGGTCAAGGTCACCATAGCTTATAATAGATATTTCTACTTTCTGTCATAGAGCCTTTATTTATTGACTGATATTTTACATATTTGGTTTGTAGGCACTTACATATTTTCAATTAAAAAATGAAATACTGCTTAACAGCAAACCTACAGCCAAAGTACTCAGGTGAGCGATCCAGGGCCATCATGGCCCTCTTGTTTTGTTTTTTTTGCTGTGGAT
Organism: Cyclina sinensis; assembly: GCA_012932295.1. Classification (NCBI taxonomy): domain Eukaryota; kingdom Metazoa; phylum Mollusca; class Bivalvia; order Venerida; family Veneridae; genus Cyclina; species Cyclina sinensis. The sequence goes on from JAAONU010000012.1 coordinate 33,580,871, forward strand.
TAGGTCTTGTCATGAACATTGTATATTCAGCTAGAAGATGCCATTTCATTTCCTGTCAGTGTCAACTTCTTTAAGATCAAATGTGAAAAGGAAAAGTACTAAAAATCACCAGTCAGATATTTCTTTGGCACATAACATACATAATTAATGCCTAGAAGCTGAGAAGAAAAGATTTTCTAAATGTCATAGTGTAAGTCTTATCTTAAAAAAATAAGCATTACTGTTTTATTGCAATTGAAGATTACCAAGCAAGTATAACAAGTCTTAGAATGTCAGACAAAATCCCCTTCGGACAAAATCCCCTTCATGTACTTTTGTATATCTGGACATAATCCCCTCCATGGGTGGACATAATCCCCTTCGTGTGTGAAATTTTGAAGTGGACAAAATCCCCTCAATAAAATTGCTAACTAGGACAAATCCCCCTCGGATGAATTTTCTGTTTATAAAGTGGGTATGAGAGCGACATACTACATTATGCTGTGTGGTGAACACTGTTAAACTAATTAAAATGTTTTTTATACTAATCAATTTAAAACAATTAAAGAAATTGCCTAATCAAATATATTTGTTATGCAGTTGATAATTTACCACAATTATAATGAACACTTCTAAAACAAATTAAATTGTTTTTAATGATAATTTGGTTGATAATTGATCTGAACAAATTAAAAAAATATGTATTATCAAGCTTATATATTTATAAAGGTTAACTTGATACATAATTATAAATCAAAAAACAAAAGTTCATTATTCATCAATTTTTATGGAGCATAATAATACATTAGAGTTTCAAGTTTCAAGTTTATTAGCATCATCAGCAAATAAATTGCCTTTGGCCATTTACAAAGAAAACACATGAAGTATGGCAAAGACATACAATACAAAATAGTAATAGCAGTACAAATACATACAAACAAAGACTTTCATGAAACAGTTACAGTTTTAAGGGTATTTTTACGCAATTCAAAAGCTTCTTTAATAAATTTTGATAATAAAATCAATTTCTTTTTGCTGTTACAAGACATTATATTATTAAATTTATTCAAGGAAGGCCATGATATATTACCAAGGTATTTCTGACGAACTTCTGAGTATTTTGTACAACATAGGAGAAAATGATATTCCGTTTCTGTTACACTTTGATTACACATTTTACATAGGCGATTTTCTCTATTTAATCTACTATATCTGCCTAGTTCTACCTCTAAATTATGTGAACAAAGTCTTAAACATGTCAAATGTTTTCTATGCATATCATTGGTAATCTTATCTAAATATGTTTCATAGCTGCATGAATGTTGTTTTAAAATTTCATAGGCATACTAGAAGATATTTTCACACAGCATTTTACATTATTATATATATTTTTAATCATGTTAATCATTTTACAGCTAACGCCAGATTGAAGTAATTTTATCCATAGCTCATCTCTAATAACCGTATCAAATGCTCTTTGGTAGTCGATAAAAGCGCACCAGAGTTTTTCCTTTTTCGATAAAACTTTTTGAATAATAGTATGTAGCAAGAAAATGGCGTCAGCTGTAGAACGATTATCACGAAAACCAAATTGTTCATTACAGAAAATATTTTCATCTTCACACCATTTATTTATTCTGTTCCTAAGCGTTAAAGAGAAAATTTTGGCTATAATATTCACTAAAGTAATCCCTCTATAGTTAGAAGGATCATGAACATCGCCTTTCTTATGAATAGGTACAAATATACCTCTACACCAGGCCTCAGGGTAAAGTCCTGATTCAAATATTTTATTAAATATTACACAAAGATATGGTGATATGAAATCTTTTGTGTCAATAAAAAAATCAGCTACATTGTTTTCATAATCACAACTTTTATTACAATTCAATGAAGAAATAGTTTTCATAATTTCATTAACAGTCAAAGGTGCATCTAGAACATCAGTTCTGACGATTTCATCATGTGAAAAACTCTCAAAATCAGAATTCGGTTGTGAATTTGGTAAATTTGAAAAAGTTGAAAAATGATTTTTAAAATCGCTCAAACTGAGTTTTACTTCGTTTTTTAAATTTCTTTATGAAATTCCAGAATTTACGCGGGGACTTCTTACTAACATCTGATAATTTACTTTTTTCCTGATTATAAAAAATATTTTTTGCATGATGTTTAGTTTTTGTGAATTCATTTCTACATTGTAAAAATGCTAATTTGTTCTCTTCTGAGTTATGGTTCTTGAGTGCTCGTTTAGCATGGAAAAATGTGGCTTTTGCATTTCCATTAGAAACCTATGAAACAAGGGGATTTTGTCCGGGTAGGTAAGGGGATTTTGTCCAGCCTTGCAAAAACATGAAGGGGATTATGTCCACCCATGGAGGGGATTTTGTCCGGGTATGTGAAGGGGATTTTGTCCGAAGGGGATTATGTCAGTGCACCCAAGTCTTAATTTCAGTTGGATTGGTGACAAGTCAAGGCAGAAAGAGGAAATTGAGGAGACGCTGAAACTTACAGCATCCATACCCAGTCATATATCCATACCACTTGAGGAGGCAGCCGATCTGGAACGCTCTAGTAGGTGCAGTTTATGCCTGAGAAAAGCAAAATGATAAAAGAATCTTTAAGATTGAACAATATCTGCATTGTTAACTAGAATACTTTTACGTTTGCGAAGCTGTGGACAAAAGATTGTGTTAATGCTGAGTCTCTGTTATCAGTTACAGTATCTTATGGCTCTTGAATTAAAAACAGAAAAGAAAAAGAAAATAGTGAATTTTACACATTTCTAAACTGCCTGAGTACAGGAAAGTTTTTAATCATGTGTTTACATGTAAGATACTTTTAACCATTAAATTCATTATTTACAAAAATTATTTCATATATTTCTTACACATTTCTTCATATTAGCATGTAACACTGACTTCATAAACCAAATGAAGATGTAAATCAGCTTTTAGGAAAATAGAAATACAGTTTTTCAAGAATGTTACTCTGAGCTTGCATTATTTTTCTTCTATTATTATTATTATTATTATTATCATTATTATTATTATTATTATTATTATTATTATTATTATTATCATGATTATATTTTTTGTTATTCAGTGCATGAGAGTTGTAAATTATCGATAGTTGTCTGCCAGAATGTACTAATTGTCTTTTCCATGTACTTTTCCAGATGGTTCCTGGGTGATAGAGAGTGTGACTGGAGGACGCAGGGGACCAGATGGACCTTTAGATCTGGTGATAGTTTTCTGTGGACAAACAGGAGAGAGTAAACCATTGCCATTAAAGTCTAACAGAGATAACCCATTCCAGATTGGAATTACAGATCATTTTGAGGTATGTCTGTAATATTCACATATTGGCCTTCCATTAGGCTCATTCAATTTTGTAATAATCTACAAGTTCAACTTTAAAGTTTCATTTAATGAATGCTTGAAAGGAAAATGCATTGATTCCAGATAGGGGAATAGATGAGTTTAATTTAAAATTTAGGAGTGGTAGGGCATTAGCAAAATGATAACTTGAAATTTCATTTACAGAATATTTTCAGAAATTTCTTATCCAACATGTTTTACCGATCTTTAGATGTCATCACTGAATGAATATGAAATCTTATGAATGGAAACCATTTTTTTGAGTATGTAGATGTATTTTAATAGATTATATTAATATATTATTTTAATATTTATATGTCTCAGAACTTGGATGCAGTCAGCTTTCACTCAGCTTGGCTCACATATTAACTATAAAATTCTTGGTAACTGTTTATTTTTGATCTAGGTGCAATACAGTGAGAAGATTGGAGAGTTGAGAAAAGTGAGGCTAGGCTTTGTAGACCAGTCTGTAACAAAGGCTTGGTATGTTAGAAAGGTAAGAAGAGCTGCTCAGATTGACAAAACATGTGTCAAGGTACTGTAAAAGCCCTCAGTCCATGAGATATGTTTATGACAGGTCCATACAGTTGTTGAAACTCAATCTTTAGAGAGTTCAGTAAATGCCATTTTCAGACAGACTTAAATATTACATGTACTGGGTATGTGGATCACATTATATGTATCCAGTAAATTGTTGTCATTTGAAACCATTGATTTAACTGCATCTCTTGTCAAGAGTGAATAGATCATTTCTAATTCCTGACAACTTCTATTGTGCAAAATATTGATGAACATTTTTTCTTTTAATCAGATGACCTTTGAAGACAAGGATACACATGATTCATTCTGGTTTGAGTTAAATGATTGGGTAGCTATTGATCAGAAACTTGATGGCTGGAAGGAAGTTCCTGTTCCTTGGCCAGCAGTACACATCCCATCTGGTGAGTTAAGTGCTTGTCTTTGTGGATTTTAAAGCAGTATATATTTTACATGTCTAAGTTCATGCAAGCAAATGCTTATGGTTAAAGCTTTGGCAGTCATCTTTTGATTTGCTACAGTTTATTTCAGACAACATTTCCAAAACCATAGAATTGAGTTGATATTATAAAGAAATTTAGCGTGAATTTTCATCATGCTCTGTCGAACTCTCCTTCATGCAAAACATCCTTTGTTCATTTCAGTTATTCTGTATCAAGTGACAGTGCATTTAGGGCAGGTGAACCCAGACTCTGCAGGCAATGAGGTTTATGTCTACATGTATGGTGACCAGGGTGGTACAGGCAAGAGGCTACTGAAACACTCCAAGTCCAACTCTGACAGGTTCAAGACAAACCAGGTAAAGAAAAAAAAAGATCTTATATCTTACTTTTGTCAGGAACTACTCTGTCTTAAAACCCTGCATAGAATAGTTGAGTTAAGTTTAGTTTATAGCAGTTGGTGTAGGCCTCAGACATTGTTAGCTGTCCCTTTACTTAAACTGCTTTTGAGACACCACTTATGATGGAGTCTGATATAGATATGAATTAACCAAACCTGTTGGTTCCCACTCTTAGTTATCTTTTCCAGGTTGATGTATTTGAAATTGAAGCAGTTAATCTTGGAGAGTTTGTCAAAATTGCGATTGGCCATAACAATACTGAGAAAGGTAGGAGTTCTTGTCTATGTCTTCAGAAATTGAGATGTGTCTGTGTTTATTTTGCATCAAAATATAATGTGATAATGACAAAAAGGATATAGAAATCATTCACATGTAACTTAGATTTCAGATTTCACCTGACCAGTTAAAATGATACCTTCACTCACTCATTTGTACATCAGCAGTGAAATGCCAAACATTTTCCTTTCAAGAATGTTAGGAATTGTACTTTATATTTTAATTTTTAAGCACCAGTATTACTGTTTACAGGAGGTGGATGGTTTTTAGAGCAGGTTGTTATAGAAGGATTAGAGGATGCTGGTCCCCTTCTGTTTCCATGCCAGAGGTAAGTGTTTCCAGTATGACACGTTGAAAATATTGTTACATCATTTTTTTTTGTTTCATTAATACAGATTAATATTTATGGTTTGAATTATACATTTGATACAGTTTGCAGCTCTTTACAGTGAAAAAGGAGTCTAGTTATGTTATTTATCTTTGATAAAGGTTTAGTGAGCTTTGTGCCTTCATAACTTAAATGTTTTTGAATGACAATAGGACAAAAAGTTTAGTAAATATGACCTATTGGGAATTTTGGTGGCATTTCATCCTGCAAAAAATTGTAGAAGTATTCACAATTATTTTGATAGGTGGTTTGATACTGGTGAAGGAGATGGGCTCATAGAACGCACATTGTTGCCTGATACATCAGCAGAGAATGTCAACAATAATGCTGTAATAGAAAAGCCAGAGGTGATTGTGCCCCTTGTCACTGCTACACCACCTACACCAGTAAGGGAACCAACACCAGAAAGGGAAATAACTCCAGCAAGAGAACCAAGTCCTGTTAGAGAATCTACACCACCAAGGGAACCAACTCCTACCCGGGAACCAACACCTGCAAGAGAACCAACTCCTGTCAGGGAACCTACACCACAAAGAGAGCCAACCCCTGCCAGGGAACCAACTCCAGTAAGAGAACCAACTCCAGTAAGGGAACCAACTCCAGAAGTGAGAGAAGAACCAGAAGAAGTTGTCAAGGAACCAACTCCTCCTCCACAAGGTATTTTGTGTAGTTAAGATATTCATGAAAATTGTATTCATGAAAAATATTGTATGAGTCTCACCTTACTTTTTAAAGTGTATTTTGAGATAATAAAGACCTGATTACTGGAATATGAATAAAGTTGTTGTCTAGGAGAAACAAATTCAGATATCTCTCCATGCAAAGATTCCTGTGTCATTTTCTGCTGTAAGTTTGATGCAGCTTCCCTCAAGCTTCTTAGGGTCTCAGAATAATCTTAATACAAGGCGATCCATTTACAGTCAAAATGCATTTCTTCAAATCGTCGACAGACCTGATAGTTTTTTCATTGAACAGATTTTTTCTGCACCATATATTTCTCAAAACAAATAGAACTTAAACAACTGAAGAATGTTTCTGTTCAGCAACGTTATGATTGATCTGTCAATCTGAGCAAGTCTTTTGTATAGAACTGACATTGCCTATATTCGATGTGTTATCCTAGGAGTCAAGTACAGTGTAACTACAACAACTGGTGGAGATGCAGGGGAAGGGACAACCAGCCCTATAGTGGTTATTCTTTATGGGGACAAGGGTCAGTCCAAACCTTACATAATTGGTGAAGAGCCAGACTTCAGGTTCAGCATGGGAATGACTGACAACTTTGAGGTAGATTTTTTGTGCACTTCTTGGCCATAATTCCAGTCATTCTTAAAATTTGATAACTAGACTGGTTTCAGATTATTTATAAATGCTTAATGTATGTTAATTAGGTTAATATGACATTGTAATATCGGATTGAAATTTGCATCTTCTGAAAATGTACACAATTAAAATGTTCAGAATTGATTAATGATGTGGTATTTGTAGATAATGGTAGCAGAGGACATAGGTGACTTGTATAAGGTGAGACTTGGCTTTCAAGATGATGAGAACCACCCCGATTGGTTTACTTCTGTAGACAGTGGTCCTACATGGTTTCTGGAAAAGGTGAATTTTCCATTTTTATTGTTCAAAATGTTTTATTTATTAAAACAAATATATCGAAATTCTGTCAAATTTGGGGTTGAAAAAATTTTGCCAGATAATGACAAAAGAATTCCTAAACTCATTTTTCAATTATATCTTTCTTTAGAGCATTTGGTAAAACTATTTTGTTAAGAAAATAGAGATAAAAAATGGAAAGAACTTTGGTGAAAAGTTGTATTAAAGTAAAGATTACATATTTCTGTTTTGTATATTTTAGTTAACTATCAAAAATGAGGTAGATATGGAAGTGCATGAGTTTGATGCTGGTATCTGGGTGAGAGTTGATGCCTACCAGGACTTCTGGAGGGAACTGCCAGTGAAGAAACCAGACCAGTTAGAAAGTAAATTTTATGTATTTTTGGAAAGCCTAAATACTTAATTGAAAAGGTCATGTGGATTAAGTCAGAGTAACCTGATATGAGAAATGTGCACTGAGATCATCTTGCTCTGTGAAACTGTCCAGTCTGAATTCATTCTGTAAATTTCATCATCAGCATAGCGATTACAGTATCAAGCAGTACATGTATCTCCTTTTTAAATAACTAAGAAACGATGCTTTGTACAGAAGAGATTCATTAACACTTTTGCCATATTATTGCTTAAGACAAATTTCAAATGCAGACTTGTTATGGTCCAGTGCACACCAACCTAAAGTTGTAAAAACATCTGACAACTGTGTCAGGGAATCAATTCTTTGGCACAGTGGTCTAGAGCTTCAGTTTTTGATGCAATAGGACCTGAGTTTGAATCCCACTCATGGTGGTCGTTTTCAAGATGCATTGCATATTCCTGTTATGAACTTACAAGTTCATAAGAATGTTGAATGCATTATGGTAGTCTCTGCATGCATACATGTATATCCACAATGATTTTATTCACAGTATCAATAAACTAACAGAAATGAGGTGATGTTAAATTGATAGCAATGCTGAACAACTTGCATGTGAAAACCCTTCAGTTTATTTAGTGATGATAAGTCTGTGTTTTGGAAAAAAAAAAAAAAAAAAAAAAAAACTCTTAGATATACTATGCTTGATGCTAGCTAATGTAAGCTTAATTATTTTCAGTTCACCAGTATGTGGTGAATGTGTACACTGGAGATGAATCCAAGGCAGGAACAGATGCAGTGGTATACTTGCAGATCTTTGGAGAGAATGGAGATACTGGTTACCGTAGGTTAATGGCATCTAGAACACACACAAATAGATTTGAACAAGGAAATGTAAGTTGTAGTGAAATATTTCTCTACTCCACTAGGCTTCTGGAAATAATTCCTTCAGATTGATTGTACTTCTTCAAGTTTTTCTATCCATCTGACCTTCCTTATAATAAAGATTTCCTGTATGTGCATCCATCTGTATTTATATCCATTCTTCTGCTGACATTGCAATTATTTTAGTTTGTCCTTCCATTTGTATTGGGATATGATGCAATGTGATGTGAGACACTTTGATGTATTGTGATTCTATCTGCCAAAGATGTTGAGCAGTGCTGCATGGGTGACTATCTGCCAAAGATGTTGAGCAGTGCTGCATGGGTGACTATCTGCCAAAGATGTTGAGCAGTGCTGCATGGGTGTGTTTTTTATGATTCACTGCTTTTCTGTTTACAGTTTGAGATTGTGCTCCACACAATAAAGATATCAAGGGTAGGTGACTGTTAAGAATATGAGTGCGTATAGATCTTTATTCAAAGCTTAGGCATAGGTCTGTTCAATGACTTGGTTATATATTTACAGAAAGATGTCTTCAACATTGGAGCTGTTGACCTTGGTAAGCTGACCAAGATAAAGATTAAACATGATGGGTCAGGGCCAGGATCGGGTTGGCTCCTAGATAGGGTTGTCATCAAAGAAAATGAAGAAACAACTATTCGCTATGTCTTCAGATATGAAAGGTATATTGCTCTAGGTATTTATAACAGTTTGTGCCATTTACATATGGTAATCAAATGTGTAAACATTAGGAAAACTCCAGACTTAAGTGTTGGCTTTCCTTGCATAGAGAGTAAGATTTCTGTTTTTAACAAAACACATACTTAATTCACATTGTAAGTAATTTAAGTGATTATGCAAAGCAATACAAATTATTTTGAAAAAACGTTTTAAATCAACTTGCTGTTGCTTCAGACCATTTTAACTGAACAGGTACATTAAAGTTTACATTGGACTTTAAAATATTATTAAATATTATCATAGCAATATATATTTGTTGTGTATATTTTTGTTTGTAATACTTGTTGAAATATAGAAAAAAAGTTTCTTAAAATTTTATCTAAAAATACGTAGAGAAGTTCTTTGTTGTGGATAAATCTGTTGATTTTGTACACAGGTGGTTGGATGAAGGAGATGGTGAGAGTGGTGTAGAACAGACACTGATGTTGTCAGAAATACTTGTCAGTGATGAAGAGGAAGAGGGACAGGAAGAACTTCCTGGTAGGTTAAAGTGTATAAGGAATACTTCTGTTATACAGGAAGAACTTCCTGGTAGGTTAAAGTGTATAAGGAATACTTCTGTTATACTTCTGTTATACAGGAAGAACTTCCTGGTAGGTTAAAGTGTATAAGGAATACTTCTGTTATACAGGAAGAACTTCCTGGTAGGTTAAAGTGTATGGGAAATACTTTTATTATACAGGAAAAATTTCCTGGACAGTTAATATAGGGAAAATACTCATGTGATAAAGGATGAACATCCTGAATGATTAGAGTTTGAATCAATAACTGTTACCATAATTTAATGATCAGGGAAATATAAATTTTCATTCCACAAAAGAAAGATTTAATCATTGCTTTCTTGTTAATTCACTGTTTATTCCTCAGTCATTTATCAGACAGAAGATGCTTATTTCATACTGAAATTACATGCCAATAAATCTTATCTTTAAGGCTATCTATATTGCAGGATTTCCTTGGAAGATTGAGACAATAACAGGGGGTGAAGCACCAGCTGGCACCAAGTGTCCAGTAGAACTGGTTTTATATCAAAGTAATGGTGAACACCAGTCTGTTGTTATTGGGGAGAGGGAAGGTTTCCAGTTCAAACCAGGTGCCTCTGATGTCTTCATTGTAAGTCTTTTATTGTTGGATTCAGATGAATCAATAAGCTGTGATGTAATAATTTGATATGTGCTTGCCAATAACCTAGCAATATCTCAGAAAATAGTTTATCTTTACTTACAGGCATATGTCCTTTTACATTCAGAATTGTGTGTAAGATTCATTGGTTAGGATGGTATATTTGAAGTGCCTTTTTAGTTTGACTCCCAGCGAAGTGTGTTAGTCTTTTCTAGAGTCTTTTGTGTAAACTCTTTTTTTGAGTTTCAAATGGCAAACCCCTGCATCTATGCATTGAAGGTACGAGTGATGGAAGAATTGCATAATCTGTACAAAGTGCGAATTGGTTTCCATGGTGCTGATTCTGACAAAGACTGGTTATATGACTTCTCTCAGTCTCCATCATGGCTTCTGGAACAGGTTTGTAAAACAGTCTTGTTTCTATGAACTTTTTATTAAAAGTTAATTTACACATGTTTTACCTATTGCAGATATATATAGCATTAGAGTTTGGAACAAACATACTAATTACTGTCTTAATACTGAGTGTATGTGGAACATATTCATTTTTTGTGCACTAGCAACAGTAACTGATAAATTCACATCCCTGTTTTGACTCCTGTAATATTTACCAGCAATATCTAAAGACTATTGAGATAAACATGAACAATATATATTCCAGCTGACATTGACAGATGAGTCTAATGACACAGTTTATGACATTCCATCATCTGTTTGGATCAAAATGGATTCTTACCAAGATTTCTGGAGGGAGCAGCCAGTCAAACAAGCTGATGGCTATACTCCAGGTATGTAAAAGAAAATTTCATGTATTAATCTGATTGCTATAGCGATGACTTTTTCTTAAATGATAATTACCAAACAAAAATGACCTAAACCCTTGGCATTTGGTGCGTGGTGTTGCCTAGAGGTCTTCTACCAACCATGTTATCAGGATTTTCTTTTATTTCAGATTTGTTCCAGTATTATGTAGAAGTCTTTACTGGTTCTCAGTCAAAAGCAGGTACTGATGCAGATGTCTACCTGTGTATTCATGGCAACAAGGGTGATACTGGTCTGAGACGTCTGATGGCCTCGAAGACAAATACTAACAAGTTTGAGCAGGGAAATGTAAGTTGATTTGTTTTTGAACTCTAAACTTCTGTTGTTGTTTTTTATGTCTTTCTCAGGGAAATGCTAGGCTGTTTTCAACACAGAAAATGTTTTTGATCAGTAAGTCATTAGACACTTGCTGTAAAAAATATACATTTGTCTTTCTGGTACTTCAAGTGTACAGTTTGAAATATAAATATACATATTGGATTTTCATTTCAGCAGGATGTTTTTGAACTTAATGCTGTTGACCTTGGTGACCTAACAAAGGTCAAAGTCAGCCATGATGGTGCTGGACTGGGCTCAGGATGGTTCTTGGAGAAGGTTGTAATAAAAACAACAGAACAAAGTCATACCAGATATGTGTTCAAATGTAACAAGTGAGTATTTCATTGTTAGTAATGAAATAGACTGTGTTTTTAGATTAATAAACATTCATATTAGTTTTATAAGGGGAGTTAATTTTGAAGTTGTTAAAATTAAGATTGAAGATACAGGCATAAGTCATTGTTCATAGAGAATAATGTTGTTGAAGGTATTTAAATTTATAGAATTTTAGGACTACTAACTGGCATGATACATTTCTAACCTTTTGTTAATGTTAAATAAATGTTTTTTTTTTTTTTTTTGGAAACATTTAACTACACTAGGATTAACTGAACCAAAAACAAATGAAGTAAAGTAAATTTTCCCAGAGGGTATAACAGAAAAGTGCAAAAATGTAACTGTCAGTTACAGTAATTTAGTTTTTATGCCACCACCATTCGAATACTGGTTTGGGCATTACGTGTTCATCTGCAGTCCATGCATCTCTGTCCACATATCATTTCCGAGAATTTAAAGGAAAACACTTTTATAGATTTCATTCATATTTTACATGTATATTTTTCTTATGAAACTACTGTTGCCTTTCAAAAATGTCCATGTCATCTTCAATTTTATCAGAGTTATGATCTTTTGTTTTTTTACTTCATTTTTGATACAAACCAAATTCCTTCACATTTAAAGGGCTGTTTGGCAGTAATCTGCTTATTACATACCTACAACAGTTATACTGCTGTCCACATTCAGCCTGCCTTTTCTTACATTTTAACCTTTTGCTGATAATCTTAAGTCAACACTTAGCATGGTGGGGGCATCTGTAGTTTTCTAGTTTCTTAAGAACTATTAATAAAAGAACAAAAGTTTATGAAGAAAGGAGTTTTCCTAGTGCATTGTAACCTGAGCTTGAAGAATATTTTTCAGTTAGTATAGTTTTTACTGATTCTTTACTGTCTTGCAGTTGGTTGGATGTTGGTGAAGAAGAAAAGTTTGTGTCACAAGAATTTCCTCTCACTGAGGTTCTGGAAGGGGAGGATGAGAAAGAGGGAGAAATTATATCAGGTATAAAACTACTTATAACATGTTCTGTAACTACAAGATATTTTCAGTCCTGTCTTCCGCAGCCAATGTCAAAATGATACTGAAGACAGTTACTCAGAAAAGTTTGATTGCTAGCTGTATTTTCCACTTATTTTCCGAAGCAAACTTTTTTTGGTCATTCTCCAACTTCAGCTCAGTATGGTACCAAAAAATTTATATTGCACATTTTGAGATTGATTTGGGTTACTCATACAGGTCAAGGTTAGATTTTCTTTCACCTATTCATTACAGGAAAGTGCCGCTAAGAAGACCAGCCAAAAATAGGTCTCATTTTATATATGATCTTAATTGCAAAGTTTGTTCTAAATTTTAGATATTGAGTCTTTAAAACATCTTTTCTCAGGACTATATAGTTATCAAAGTGGTCTTATTATGTCTCCCCCCAAAAATGGGGGAGACATATTGTTTTTCCCCTGGTTGTCCGTCCGTCCGTCCGTCACAAAATCGTGTCCGCTCTGTATCTTCCAAAGCCCTTGAAAGATTTTTATGAAACTTGGGTCAGATGTTCACCTCATCATGGCGGCGTGCAGAACCCACTTTGTGGGTGTGGTGTCTCAAGGTCAAGGTCACACTTGGAGATTTAATGTCAAATGCCACAAAATCGTGTCCGCTCTGTATCTTCCAAAGCCCTTGAAGGATTTCTATGAAACTTGGGTCAGATGTTCACCTCATCAAGGCGACGTGCAGAACCCACCTTGCGGGTGTGGTGTCTCAAGGTCAAGGTCACACTTGGAGGTTAAATGTCAATTGCCACAAAATCTTGTCCACTCTGTATCTTCAAAAGCCCTTGAAGGATTTTTATGAAACTTGGGTCAGATGTTCACCTCATCAAGGCGACATGCAGAAACCACTTTGCGGGTGTGGTGTCTCAAGGTCAAGGTCACACTTGGAGGTTAATTGTCAAATTTTACAATCGTCTGACTCAGTACTGCCTGCAGCAACTGGCTGGGGGGAGACATATGTTTTTGTTCAATCAAAAACCCATTTCTAGTTAATAGAGCTTTACTGTAGTCATTTTTAATTAAGCTTTACTGTAGTCATTTTATTGAAGCTTTACTGCAGTCATTTTATTTAAGCTTCACTGTAGTCATTTTATTGAAGCTTTACTGTAGTCATTTTTAAAGAAGCTTTACTGTAGTCATTTGAGTGAAGCTTTACTGTAGTCCTTTTTAAAGAAGCTTTACTGTAGTCCTTTGAGTGAAGCTTTACTGTAGTCATTGGAGTGAAGCTTTACTGTAGTCCTTTTTAAAGAAGCTTCACTGTAGTCATTTGAGTGAAGCTTTACTGTAGTCCTTTTTAAAGAAGCTTTACTGTAGTCATTTGAGTGAAGCTTTACTGTAGTCCTTTTTAAAGAAGCTTTACTGTAGTCATTTGAGTGAAGCTTTACTGTAGTCCTTTTTAAAGAAGCTTTACTGTAGTCATTTGAGTGAAGCTTTACTATAGTCATTTGAGTGAATCTTTACTGTAGTCATTTGAGTGAAGCTTTACTGTAGTCATTTGAGTGAAGCTTTACTGTAGTCATTTTTAAAGAAGCTTTACTGTCATCATTTTTAGTTAAGAAAAACTGAGGATTGTTGCTGTAGTCATTTAGCCAGAGCCTATGTTCTTCTTAGTTACTTTGTAGACTGCCTTTTGCATTTTCAGTCAGTCTTTTGATTGCTGCCTGTTATACTGAAGTATGTATATAAATGTATTATAATGTTTTAGGGAATCCCTGGACAGTGTGGTGTGTGACTGGTAGTGATGTAGGGGAGGAGTTAGATAATCCAGTGGAGCTGATACTTTATGGGGACAAGGGCCATAGCCAGCCTGTAATCATTGGGGCAGAGGAAGGGTTCAGGTTCACTAAAGGACAGGTGGATGTGTTTGAAGTATGTTGGTTTTGAAGATTCGTATTGCTAAAAAATTCATTCCTATAATTGATGTCTTGCCATTCTAGTGTGAAAAGGATAAATTGCAGCATACAGGAACAACTGATATTGACATATAAATTGACATATGATTCACAAAAGAACTTCTTACATGTCAGGAATGCGGGGAACGTAATGTTGAAGTACATAGTACTGTGTAACATATCCATTGTAAACTACACTTGATGATTGGTGATTAACTTCTTAATGAGTACTGGCTAGCATTTATGCTGAAAGAGGGAAATATGGAAATACTGGTTCAAATACATCTTTAGACTGGCACTTATTTCAGGATCTTTTTATGATAATAATACAAAAATGCTTAATCACTTTGTCATTTCTATTTTTAGGTAAGGGTAGAAGGGGAAGTAGGTCAGCTGTATAAAGTCAGAGTTGGTTTCCATGGTAACAAGAATGATGCTCCATGGTACAACAACTATCATCTAGCTCCCAGCTGGTTCTTGGAAAGTGTAAGTTGTATGATACATTGAACTTAGAAATTTTAGAATGCCTGTTTATGTTTTTTTTTGGAAGAATTTTCCAATGGTGTATGGTTATTGAAAGTTTTAGACACGATCTAAGACAAAAAAAGATTTTATTCCTGTCTCATCTTACAAGTTCTTACTGAGAATAGGGATCAAGCACAGTAACACTGAACTTACTACAGTTGCTATTTAGAGTAACTATATAACTAACTGGCTTAAAAGTGTATAAGGGTATTGGACAAGTACCCAGACTTGTGTTGTTTGAAGTGTGATAGTGTTTGTTGTTATAGTTGAAGCTGAAAGATGAGACTGCAGGAGTGGAGTATGAAATGGAGGCTGGCGTCTCAGTGCAGACGGAAAAATACTCAGATTTCTGGAGAGAAATTCCTGTTGCCAACACTGACAATAAGCTGAATAGTAAGTCAGATATCTGTCTACCCAACTTTGTACATGTTTGTGTTGCATTTAGTGTGAAAACCATATGAAAAGGATGAAAAAGGAAAAATCTTAGTTGTTCAAATCTGTTTCTCTGATTGCAAGAAAGAACATTTTCTCATTTCAGTAAGACTGCTGTATTTTGTATTCATTTCAGTAAAGATCAGATATCTTATCAACATTTCAACATTTCTTCAATTTATGTCTGTGAGCTAAAAAAAATATGCAAAATTGTTAGATTTTACGTAAAAAAGTCTGTTTGGTGTAGTGTTACTTTTCAGAGGTGCAGTGTTTTATTTGTTACACAGAATGTTTAAAATCATGTTACAGAAGAACCCACGGCTTGAATAAGTCTTTTTATAGTATAAGCAGTGGTCAGAACCTTCAGAAGACTTATCATTTGAACCTAAAAATTTAGTATAATATAAGTAAAAAGTAAAAATATATACAACATGGTTAAACCCTGACCTGTTTCAGTGTACAAGTATCAGGTAGAGATTTACACAGGAGAACAGTTTAAAGCAGGCACTGATGCTAACGTCAGCATCCAGATATATGGAGAGAGAGGGGACACTGGTCTACGGAGACTTATGGACTCCAAAACTAATACTGATAAATTTGAAGGAGGAGAGGTATGTTGCAAAAACAGTTTATGTTTTTCGTATCTCTTTGCTTCTTTGGTATTATTTATCATCTAAGAGTGAAGGATTCAGTATTTGGGGAAAAAAAAAATATATACAATGTAATGATAAGGATAATCTCTAACAGTTGAGATCAAATATATTTTCCTACTACTCAAAATTTGATAGGGATCACTTTTTATTTCTTAAATATCTTTTTAATGATAACCTCAAGATAACTGATTTTTCTCATACATGTACTTTATTCATATGACAAAGCCGACCTGTCATGCAGATTTTGGAAAAATGGTGCACCGCGGGCATGTACCTACATGTATACATCCGTTTTACTCAGACTTCCCTTGTGTATGGTAACATTTATATCGAAACTAGCAAATCATGGCAAATCTATGGAAAAGACGGGGTATTGACGATGAGGAGATGAATAGGGGGTCAGGGATGCTTGAGGCTGGGTGTTCCCAACAGCACGTGGCAGGTGTCCTTAGGGTGTCCCAGAGCACCGTTGCCAGGCATGTGGCGGAGGGCGTCAGAGGTCCACAACTCAGCGTGAGGACCGGTTTATTGTCGTTCAAGCATGACGTCAGCGCTTTGTTACCGCTACTGCCCTCCAAAATGACTTCCAGAATGCCACTGATGTAAGACTTTCCACTCAAACCATCAGGAACTGTCTTCATACAGCTGGCATGAAGTCTAGAAGGCCAACAATCCGAATCCCATTGACGCGAAACCACATCCAGGCACGTCTTCAATGGGCCCACGATCACGCCAAGTGGACGCTGCATGACTGGACCCCAGTGCTGTTCACTGACGAGTCTAGATTTTGTGTGGACTTCACTGATAGGCGAGTGCGGGTATGGAGATCCGTCAATGAGCGTTTGGCACCCGTATGTGTTGCTACCCATGACTGTCATGGCAGGGGCTTGGTCATGGTGTGGGTGGGCATTAGCATGCAGGGAAAAATGGACCTGCACATTGTTAAAAACTGCACATTGATGGCTGTACGATATGTCAATGAGATCTTAGATGTGTACGTTCATCCGTAAGCTGTTGTTATAGGCCCTGAGTTCATTTTAATGGACGACAACGCACGGCCTCACAGGGCAAGGGTCACCAACAAGTACCTGGAGGCAGCAGCCATGTAGAGAATGGACTGGCCAGGAAGGTGTCCAGACCTCAATCAAATAGAGCACGCCTGGGACATGCTGCAGACTGCAATATGTGGTCGCCCAGTCCAGTCAGCCACGGTCCCTGGGCTACAGAGGCCCTTCTGGACGAGTGGGCTTGACTCCCACAACAAAGCATCCGGAGACTTATTAGCAGCATGAGAAGGCAGTGCAGAGCAGTAATCCAAGCAAACGGACATCACACACGATATTAAAGCAAAATTCAGGCCATAGACTAAAGTCTTGATTTTTCCAATTTCATCTCCTGTCTGTGTTATCCCAAATTCTTGCCCCTCCCACGGCTCAGCCTCTGTCACGCTTCAACAGTTTACAGACTTACTCATTTTTTGGTACCAAACTGTTGTCATATGAGCATATTTTCAGAATCACAACAAAAAATTTAACCTTTCAACCTTATGTAGTAAATATACACATTCTTATAGGTGATCCCTATCAAATTTTGAGTTGTATACTTGTCAAGGTGCCTTGCTGCTGTAATCATAGAAAAAAAGAAATGTTCTTGTATTCAGTGTAAGGTCAGTAGGAAAAAGAACATCAAAAGAATAAAATTGTTGTGTGATAGCTGTTTCTTGTCAAGGACAAACTCTTGCCACCCCTAGAAAAAAGGAAGCATATTGTTAATCACACATCTGTTATCTTTATTGCAGAAGGATGTCTTTGAAATCCATGCTGTTGACCTTGGACAGTTGATTCAGGTCAAAGTCACACATGATGGTTCAGGGCCAGGATCTGGTTTGTTACTGGACAAGGTCATTGTCAAAGAGAAGGAGGATTCAAGCATACAATTTGTCTTTGAGTGTGGTCATTGGTTGGATGAAGGCAGTGGGGACTCAGATGTTGAGGTCATGCTTAAACTGACAGATGTCGTAGAAATTGGACCTTTGACACATGAGGAGGAGAAACCAGAAAGTCCAACATACAAAAGTAAGAATTTCTGCATGTATTAATTATAACAGTTACTTTCTACCATGGTGTTTAAACCTATACAAAGGAAGGGTCCCTGAGACGCACTTTTGTTAAACTCATATTGTTCTGTTTTAAATTGCACCAACATCTAAATCATCACTCTAAAAACAGCCTTTAAAATGGCCAGTCATTTTAGCTGCTGCTTTTCTGCTTCCAATGACCAACTTTGGTAACCCACAATACATTAGTTGCTGTAAGATGATCTTGTTCTTCATTTTACAGCTGGGGACTGGAAAGCATACATCAAAACAAGTGATGAATCAGACAGTGGGACAGACTCTAATGTAACCCTGACAGTATATGGTGATGCTGACAATACAGGACCTATTCAGCTAGGTTCTCCTAGTGTTGGATATTTCTACTCTGGAAAAACAGATGAATTTGATGTAAGGAATTTAATTTGAACTTGTGAAAAGAAATTAGATTGTTTTAGTAGCCTTTGGTTTTGTTAGCTTTAAAGTCTGCCATGACATTAGTAAAAAAGCAGTGTTGTTTTAACAGAATGTATGGTAGTGGTTCATGTTAGGGGAAAGTTTACAGGCAGTTTCCTTTTCAAATCCTGCTAATAAAATTGGAAGCAGGATAATATTCTCTCATGCTTTCCTTTGAACTGAATATGGGGGGATTGCCTGTGTCAAGCATATTGTAATATTTAGGTCGAAATTTAATCTGTTACTTTAACCAGATAGGAGACAGACAGTCATATCCTATTTAAAATGTGTGTTGTACATTCACTGAAAATAAACTGCTTTAAGATTCTATTTAGGAGCCATCTCAGGTTTTTAGCCAACATTTCCTGTATACTTCATTCTTAATTAAGATTATTACTTACTTCAGTATTGTGTACTTTCCAGTAGTTCCTTGATCCAGAGGATCTATTTAACAACCATCTTAGGTTTTTAGCCAACATTTCCTTTATACTTCATTCTTATAATTAACATTATTACTTACTTCAGTATTTTTATCTTTCCAGTTGTTCCTTGATCCAGAGGTTATTGGTGAGTTACGCAAGATAAGACTTGAACATGACAATACTGGAAAGCCATGGAAAGTTGACAAGGTAGGTTGGTTCTATGTATCTGTATTAAGAGTTGTTCTAGTACTTACTTTTTGCTGGAATAAGCAGGGCAATGCAAATTTTGATTTTATGAGACAAAAATGTTTTTAAAAATTGGTATTGCATATCTGTTTAATTATGTCTTTTGTGATATGCCAGATAATGAACATACTGAAAATTAATAAGTCTTTCCATCTGAAATTCTTTTAATATTTTCACATAAAAGGGATACTCGTTAAGCTGCTTCTCTTTATGTGTAAGTTTCAATATTTGTATCTTACAGGTTACACTTGTTAACCTTGTTGACAAGACTCAGATAGAATTTGCAATAAATAGATGGTTGACACTGGAGCAGCCAGGGTTTGACATAGCTGTAGAGGTCCCTGTGCAGGGAAAAGACTGGCCAGGTATGTGATTTTATATATTTTTACTGTATCTCATGGTTTTGTCAAATTTTGCAAAATAAACCATTAGAATTGAGACATTTTCATGTAAACTAATTTCTGTGACTTCCCTTAGTTGTTTTGCTCCATCTGTGCTGAATGAGTTAATTACTGATACTTTTGTTTATACACACAGATTGAATATGTAATGGCACATGTTTTTAGGCCAGTATGTATTCTTTCGAAGTTAAGTTAAACTTGCAACTCAGTATTTTAAATTTGCCACTCAATAATAGCTTCTACCACATTCAGTGCAACTTTGCTTAAACAAACCCAATTTGGAAGAACAAGTTACAAGTTTACAGAGTGGTTTTTGTTAAAGGATAAGGTTAGGTCTTAAAAGAATGTTCCATTTGGGTTTTGCATACAGATGTTTGTTTTTCAACATTAACTATAAGAGGGGATATTATGTACTACTGTTGAATCTAAATAATTGATATTTGTTTTAACAGTAAGGGAATATGTAGTGCAGACATTGACAGGAGATGGTTTTGGTTCTGGAACAGATGCCATGGTCTACGTAAACCTAATAGGCACACTTGGTGATACTGGAAAACGTTTCCTTGTACACAATCTAGAGAAAACAGAGGAAAAATTTGAATCAGGACAGGTAACTCTTGTTGCTACACCTTCACAATGAATAGTGCATGTCTTCATTTCCTTTGATAATATTTTTATTAAAAATTTCTTTGCAGCTTGTTGAAGCAGTTGTAAATTTTAACTGCAGGATATTCTGCAAGGTTGTTCTTGAAGTAAGATCCTGAAAACTACCATTTGTTGCTACTGCACAGTAACTTACTGTACACTAACAAGAAACATTTTCCTACGTCGGACAAATTAAGCCATCCACATGGCATTTTTTAGTTTATTTATTCACTCTTATTTCTTATTGTCTTTCCAGACTGACACATTTCTGGTTCAAGCAGTTGACTTAGGTCGGTTGATGCAAGTACAGATAGGTCATGATGGGCAGGGCCCCGGCTCTGGCTGGTACCTAAAAACTGTAATGGTCAAGGAAGAATTAGATGCCGATGAGAGATATGTCTTCAAGTGTGAACAGTAAGTAATTGAATGCCATACTAGCTATATTTATAACTGTAGTTGTATATAAACTTAGTTTTTAGTTCAAACTTAATTATTTTACATCACCTGTGATGTGTAAAACTTACATTTATCCCATTTGTTTTCAGACCCATTGTAGTATGGAAGATGAACTCTTGTTTTCTGATTATTATCATTTAGCTAGAGTTGTCTCCCTTTACATTTATAAATGCCAGTGCATGTTTTCTAATGAGCAGTCCATCAGTTGTAGTTGTATGAGAATGATATACAGTAAAGTCTCGCTATTAAGACCACTTTGGGGGCCTGGGAGAAGTGGTCTTATTATCGAATCGGTCTTAATTCCGAGACCCGTGCTAGTCTTCAATCAATTTCTCATCTGTTGTAAAGGGTTATCATTAGCTATAATAACCCTGTTGAAAAGGTAAATTATGGAAAATACTAACTAATGGCTTCAGTTTTATTTTACAATAACATGATGTTTTTTCAGATAATTTTCATGTTAGTGCGACATAAAATGAATTAAAACTTGAAAGTATACAGTGCAATTTTTCTTTCAAGCCGTTTTCATAATTAGCAACACTGAAATCCTACTGTACACGATTTATTTTTGACAGTTTTTCACTCGTAGCTGTAATAACGTACCTATCCGAAATTGGGCATTATTAACACCTATTTCGTCTTTCATAACGTATTTCTTTGTTCTGCATTAATCACTACCATTTTTATGATACAAACATTGAAGTATATAATAACTTAAATTACTAATAGCCTAAAGTTTATTCATATTAATTTTTATAAATTGTACCGCAAATCGTTCACACCTTGATGACGATTGGACCCTATTATGTTGTTTATTGGTGATAATTGGTGACACGTGTCATTTTAGTAAACAGTTAATGGTCGTCTTATGGGGTCCCACTTTCATTGTAAAATGGGAATTCGGACCCGAAAAAGTGGTCGTAGTACGTAGTAGCGGGTCGGTCGTAATATCGGACCTTACGACTATTGAATTATATAGCAAAAAAGTCGGGACCGGAAAAAAACGGTCGTAATATCGATTTGCCCGCAAAAAAGGGTCGGTCGTAAAGCGAGACTTTACTGTAGTTCTGTATTAAAGCAGTTGTACTTTATACATGTCTTGTGTTATCATATTTTGTGAATTCTTATTACAAGATTATAATTCATATAAACCAACATATAACAAGACCCACACTCAAAAATGGATGGTGGAAAGTCACTGAGAACTGTCACCCCTTGTGGGATTCAGACCAGCCCTTCCTGATTGGGAGTCTGGCTCTTTGTGCTGCAACAAGTTCTCTACTTAATTGTCTACTAGAGTTTGAATCATCAACAGTTTTGGAAATTGGAAAAAATATAAACTGCTTCTTATCTTATAGCTTTGATATGTGTGTACATGCAAAGGCTTTCAGAGACAATACATATGATTACTTGATAACTTTTCATGCATATTTTTAAATTCTACAAGAAAAAAGTACTTCTTACTTTAAATGACCTTCATTCCTAAAACAATATACTATTGAAAACGATTTTTTCTTTTTTTTCTCAGATGGTTACATAGTGAGAAGGATGATGGGCAAATAGAGAGACTACTGGCTCTAGACCATGTGGAGAAAGAAAATGCTGTGAGTGATAAAAACATAGAAAGCATGGTAGAGGAAGACAAGCCTCTCAGTGTTAAAGATGACAAGGAACAATCTGAACTTGATGATAGTGAGCAAGTTGAAAATGCATCAGAAAATGAAAGAATTGATACTCATTTAGATAAAGAGGAAACAAAGAGTGTTGGGAAAGACAGTGTAGATGAACCCACAGTAGAGGTACCAGATGATGGAAGGAAAAGAGAAGAAAGTGTGAAAGAAGATACTGCTGATGTTGTTGCTGCTGTTAAAGTGAATAATGAAAATAGTGATACAGACAAAACAACTGAGGATGTAAAAGCAGAGAATCAGGAAAAGGAGTCCAAACAGAATGGTATTGATGATAGGGACAAGAACATTGAGGATTCTGACATGCCAAAACAGAAGAGTAATCTTGCTGCAGAAGATGAAGATATGAATAAGACTGCAGAGAATCTTGAAGACAATACACCTAAAGATGATGCACAGTCTGTAAAGGAAAATAAAGATGATACACAGTCTGTAAAGGAAAATAAAGATGATACACAGTCTGTAAAGGAAAATGATCTTGGTGACAAACAGGCTAGTAAGCTGACAGAAAATGACAAACAGACAGTGAATGATGGTGATGAGGATGATAAACAAGCTGGTAAAGTGGAAGACACTGTACAAGAAGCAGGAGATACAGAAACCAATGTTGAGGATGAGGAGAAGAAAAATAAGGAGAGAAGCCTTGTATCAAGAGAAGGAAGTGTTACATACAGGGTTGATAAACAAGATGAATAAATTAATTGTTTAGGAGTTCAGAACTATCATGTGATAGGACACAGTTAACCAACCTTATTGACCAAAAATGTAGAAATATTAGTGCAACAAACATGCAGATGAAAAAAGGGCAGATCTGTACCTTCAGAATCATTATGATGTATGTATCCGTCCAAGTTTTAGTATATACTGATTATATGCGAGAGGAGAGAGTAAACTTTTTATAGTGTTAGGCAAGAAAATCCAGTCTTTTAGGGACAGTTTCAGAAGTGCTAGTTACAGCCAAAGAGTGATCAAACTAAAGAATCATTTTTATAAATGTTGTCTTTATACAAAAGAGCTTGCCATTTGAATTTTTAAACATTTTTTTTTTTTCAGTTTATTTTTTCTCAGTTTTTTTTTACATCATTGTGACTGTATACTAATATTGTGATATAACTGACTGTGATAGTTAAGAACATGTATATATACATACTTTAATAACTATTAGAATATGTGCTAAGAGGGTGCCTATGAAGGGTATTAATGACAGCCTTAGACTTAATATAGATAGGTGAAGTAATGTGTTTTAGATTACATATCAATATAATGTTATTTAAAAAAAATTTCATTTAATTTTCAGACATGTGTGGAGCAACTGCATTATTGTTAAACATTCCATTCTATTTTTTGAATTGCATACAGATTTTCATCAAACATGGTTACATGTATTTCCCAATGAAAATTGTCTCATTATGTGATAACACATATTCCATTCATTAATTTATTAAATTCATTGTCATTGTTGCCATATTTCATACTCTTTTTACATATGGTATTAAGAAAACTGTCTATTTTGACTAGATACGAGTCAGGATGGTAACAAACTTCCCCTACATCTTTCAACAAGTTATTTTTTCTTAGATTTCAGATTTCTAATTTTTATGCCAGAAAAAGCAACAACATTTTTTTCTTTAATTATATCTATTTGACATGTCTTTACTTTTGTTTGTCAGTTTACATATTTGTTTATCATAGGCATCAAGTTGTGAATACATTCTATACTTCACACAATTTAATCATAACATGATTTCTTTAAGGTTGTGATATGTTGCCTTTACTAGTTAAAGCATGACAATGAAAGCAAACTCTCAGATAAAGATAAGACCATCAATCTAGAATTTATTTATGTGTATTTTAACCCTTAACCTGCTGGAACCGAAAGGGATTAGCCTTTGCCACCAGTATAGAGCCAGGCCAGCCTGCACATCCGTGCAGTCTGACCAGGCTCTATACTGTTGGGAGCTCCATTTTTGTATTTTGATATTGAAATCCCTTAAACTTTGAATGGACTGTTCCAAATTCAAAGCTGGGCAAATCCATTACAAAATTTCAGCATGTTCAGGGTTAAAGACATTGTATTCATGTTTGTGATGTCATGACTGACCATTAGCTTTACTCTTATTCTTTACATCTTGCACCAGTTTTCTTCACAGTTTTGGTACAGGTTTCATTTTTTGTTGGTTGAAATTATTCATAAAAGGTGTAATTTAAAAATAGAAGTTTTTATTACCCTGGCAATATGAAGATAATCTTTATTCGAACCAATATTTCATTTCAGCAAAATTTTAGCTTTTTAGGCAGGTTCCTTTTTTTTTGGAAGGAGTTGGGTTGGGGGGATGTTAGAATTGTGTTAAGGAAAATTTAATAACCAATGCAAATAATGTAATTAGAAACTCATTTAGAACAATCAAGTTTGATATGTGGGTTTTGTTTTGAATGTAATATAGTTGTCAGCATTTTAATTTATCAGAATATATTTTTAAGTACATGTTATTTTAGTTTATTTATGATCATTGTAAATTGTTGTTTCTACAGGAGTATGGTAAAGTTATCTATCTATCTACACACAGGCTGATAAAAATAGGTAATGAAAGAAATCTTTAAAATGTAAAAGATACAATAAATACATCTAGGGAATATGAAAAAGTATTTTAATTTGTGAGCTTGAATTTTAGCAGATGATAATCTTTGCAAATTGCATCAAAGTGAACATTTAAACTACATGTAAGAACTTTTATCCTAATCTGAAATCAAGAGTAAAATATGGGTGGGGTAGAATTACTTTTGTATCCAGTATTCAATTCTTGTGCTGATACAAACTTTATGATAATAAGGTAATGATATAAAATCAGCCAGTGTCTGTCTTTCTACACATGAAGTAGGTTGATTTAAGTAATTTTTTCTTTTCCATACATTATTTCAACCAGAAATGTTTTGTTTTGTCTAAACTTGGTGTGGCCAAACTTAAAAATAGTTCCTTTCCTTACAACAGAATGCCATTATTAATGCTTAAAGATTAAATAAATAATTGTTATATGTAAACTGACTTATTTGTCTTATCTCATCATTTTACTGACACTTTCATCTCCAGCTCCTAAAAGTGCTGCTAAATGTATATGATTTTGTTTGGATTTTGTAACTTTCAAGTAGATACACTGAACTTGGGAGCTTTGCCTGCTTTCAAATAACAAGGATCTTTTATGAGTTTTGCCCACTAGTAAAACACTTTTTATTTGATATTAATAAAGAATTTCATAGTAGATCTGCATGGAGACATGTACAATATTTCAGCATATTCTTGGCTTCCTTACTTACGCTTTAATCTCTATGTTAAATTTATTTAATATCGCTAAACCATTACTGAGTGTCTTGAGTTTACCAAGACCTTGGTGAGCCTTGCCACTGAAACATGTTTAATCAAATTTGTTGATTCTAATGTTTATACAAGTCTGGTAGTGGTGCCTAATTGTGGCCACGCCCATATAATAGGACCCCACCCCTCTTTTGACTGTAATGATAGCCCTATATCCCCACTAGTAAAGTCATACATAATATCTGTTGTACAGAAATAAGAATTCCATTTAAGTTACTTGGTTTTCGATTCCATGAACACAATTTCAATCTTGAAAAAGAAGTCATGAAGAAAATTCTGACATGGTTTCATGATGCTCTGGTCAAACATTGACGAATATTCTCGAATATTGAACAAAATATGTATCCCTTAGACTTTCCACAAGCTTTTTAATTATTTTACCCTGTTGACCTAGTTTCATACTTGATGTGACCCAGTAGTGATGATCGAGGCAAAAATTCTAACCAAGTTTCATGAAGATTGTGTCTGTGTGTTTGAAGTTTGTTTTTGTTTTTCTTGATGACCTAGCTTATGTGATCTACTTTCAAACTTTTCCAAGAGATTTACTTTCAAACTTTTCCAAGAGATTATCAAAAAATATTCTTAACAATATCATGAAGATAGTGTAAAAATGTGACTGCTAGACGGTCCAGAAGGTTCTCCTTTGTCTTGAGCTTATGTGACCTTGTTGAACCAATGTAACCCAGTTTTGAACTATTGAGAAAATTGCTCAAAGTTAATCTCCCGAACAATTTTCATAAAGTCTAGGTAAATATTGTAGCCTCTAGAGTGTTCACAAGCCGAAAGTTGAAGACGGACAGGATCCAATCACGTAAGCTTCCCATTAGCGTCCATGTGAGCTTTAAACGAACACTAAACCAAAGCTTCATTTTGCTATTTACTTGGCCACCACTTTATCCTTTTTAGTTGAAAAATATTACTGCAACAATTTTTAGATTCTTAAAAATAGTTTGCATTATCATTTGAACTGAAACAAAAAAAATCGTCTCTTTAAAAACAAGAGTTTTTATGAATCGTTAGCCTTACAGAAGTCTACGAATGTAGATTGCCCTTTTTGTACTGAAATGTGTTGCCTATCGGTCATGCGAAACAACATGACAGAACAACAACAGTCTATATGCTTTTTGTTCAGTTTTACTGACAGAAACGGGATCATTCTAATAGAGCGATGAAACGAGGAGAAATGGAATAAGAGGTTTGGTCCTCCGTTCCTACATTGAAAATTCATAATGATTTTCAGCTGGACAATATATCAAACCAACCAGTGCCATACAATTAGCATGTGGGTCCTCCGTTCCTACATTGAAAATTCATAATGATTTTCAATCGGACAGTATATCAAACCAACCAGTGCCAATTAGCATGTGAAAGAAACAAAAGTGTCTCTGAAACAATGACAGTTTTCTTGTCTTGCACAAACCTAAAAAAAACGCTGCTTCGTGCATTGGTCATATTATATCACGGTGCATATTGGCAACTAGTACTAATTATAGATAAATTCAAATGAAATAATTGCATGCACTACGTTATTGTAGTAGGAACAAAATATCTCACGTTTATTACAGAGCAAGACTATATAATACACTTTGCCATTTTGCAACATTAAAAGCCACCATTGCATATTCCATTCCACATCCCACAAGCCCGTGCGTGTACGATTTTGGAACGCGGTGGCGATGTGCTGCTCTATAGATATCCACCAACCAGTACACAGAGCGTCTGACGAACTTGACTTCATTCAGATGGTACTTCTTGTTGAGTTTCCTTTTAAAATCAAATATAACTGTGTGTTATCTATGGTTTACCTTCAAGGTCGTACATCTATGTTGTGACATTGTTGACAAAAAGTATTCATGTACGGTATGTTCACATAAGTAGGCTAGTTGTCTCACATAATATTGTACAAAACTACAACATTTTCTAAAATGCTTCCTTGATTTTCGCCTTTAGTAACGCTTACAAAACGACATTATACAGTTTAAGAATAACCAGTTGGTGTTACGAGGGCCGTAGTGGTGGCTTCCTAACAAACAGAGAATATAGAATTTACATTCAAGTCCATCAGAAATTTAAGAAACATTTTCGAAGTTGATAGAAATTCTTCATTAAGATTGCCTATGAACTCTAAAAATATTTCTAGTTTGCTTTATGCTAGAATTCTATTTACAATTAAGTTGTAGGAAATATTCATTGCACGAATGCGAAAAATGCTGTATCGTACAGTCTACGTGTATACGAATGCCTTACCGACTGAAGATTTTACACCAGCTTTGAAGTTCCACACGTTCTACGGAAAATCTCGTCTCAGAAACATTTAAACTGGAGACGGGCCTCGGAGTGGAATTTGACACATTTATCCGGTTTGTAGAGATATTTTGATTTAATCCGTTTGAGAATACATTAACAGAATTAGGTTGTTGTATCATTTTACTGCGTTTACCAAACACAGAAACGCTTTGACAGATGTGATTTACTGACATCGGATCACACATTCTGCTCATACGTTTCCCAACAGTTACAGCGTGTGACGTATTACATTTTTCAAACATAGTCATAGAACCTCCTAATGCAGTAATACTTCGAGTGGCGCCACAGTCTATTAGTGCGCAGCATAATTCCGGATAAACATGGTATTCCATGCATTTTCTTTCGACCCAAGGCTTCCAGTCGCAGGTTCTCGGCGGGGTATCCCAGTGGTGTTGTTCAACGTCATCATGTTTGCTGGAATAATGACCTTTCACGAATCTGGAAATCAAGTTTACATTGCTGTTTATTACATGGTATTAAACTCATATTGATTAACAATAATGCAACGTGCAAAATAAAAAGGAAAGGCCTGCCTGTCCCTCTGTCTGACGTTTTAGAAATTTATATCAGCCTCATGTTTGATGGAATGCTTGGCTTTTGTGATATGTCAGTTTTTAAAGCATAATTATCAATTACAAACATCAGCAAATACATTTTTCTCGTATGTTTCGTTCTAAAGCTTATTTAGCTCGAACAATATGAATACTATATCTTAATTCAGACAGCAGGCAAAATTGTTTTCTTCCTTTGCAGCACTACAGCGGAGACACGACAGTCGAAAAAGATGCAACAAGGAGTTCCTTTTTCATCACTGGTATAATGTACCTCTTTACAAGTGTTTTGATTTCGGCACAAATGAAGAAGATATCTTGGTTCAAGAACACACATCGGATTGTATCCGGACTAGAGACTGCCAAGTATCCACAAATACTCTACCCACTGAGCCAACGAGGCACAAACTGTGTCCCTTCCTGGAGCCTATGTCGACTCACACATTTTTTTTTTCGTGTTTTGCTCTTACTTCCAAATAAACGCATAAACAAAAGTCCGAATGTCAAATAATTTATATAGTACATGTAAAAATAAATACTACGTGGGTTTTTAAAGAAAAGTTCTGCTAACCCGTTTCTGTTAGATATCATCATGACAATAAACATAAATAAAAAAACAACAACATTTTTTCCCATTTTATATTTATTACCAGGATAATTTTAGAGAAACCGGCTAGAAAATTATCGTATATCAGTTTAAGCACATTAGACGTTTCTTTTTTTAATCACACATAACTAATAAATTATTCCATGCATTATTAACTGTTACAGATGACTTCTTGTGAATCAGGACGGTTTTAAAGCTGTGAAAAGTGAATATTTTAATCTAGGCTGTTGCGTCATTTTGAATACTGGCGTTTCTGTTCGTATTTATGTATGAATAGAAATTATAGCTTAATACAGGTTCTAGATGCAATTCTTCCAAATTTTACTTACGCCATTACATAGTCACAACCTTTCGATTGCACGTAAGTCAACATGAAACATGATATCCGAAGCTGATAACTACGGTTCGTTCCGTGCTTTGGCAGAGGTTCGTCTTCAGGAGAATCTTCGTAAGTCCGAGCAAAACATGAACTGACAAAACATAAAAGAAAAACTATTATTTCCCATCGTTGTTTTAAGACAATAAACACATTCTCATAACCTTCTAAGTTAACCATGTTTTGAAAACCAGTGGTCCGTTCCAGTTATCAACATTAGAGTGAAAGATAATTGTATAACAATGGCATGTCCCCAAAGACAATGATTGATAAGAGTTTAGAAGCTAGTTATGGATCTTCGTGATTCAATGTTTTCAATATAAACATTACTACAAGAATGGGCCCTGTATTAAGATAACCAACATACTCTAGAGGCCATTGGGATAGATCTTGACTCATGTGGCGTTCGTGCGAACTGGTCTTGATCTGTTGACATAATCTAGATTGAAGAAAATGCCAAGAAGTCAGGGATTTAAAATACAGCATTTTTTTCTCGTTTCTCGCCAGTCAACGTCTAGATCAATTTTTCATAAACTAAATAAGTGTACGAAATGCAGTTTATACATATATCTGTATTGTTTTATTGTTTGAAGCAAGCGGAATTATTTAAATATTTATGATCCTCTATGTTTGTTGAATACAAAGCAAACCGGAACAAGCGGAGGGGGCGGGGGAGGCGGGAAATCATGACGCGCAGCAAAAACCTATACAATATTACTGTATAAAAACACCCATACAGTGTCCAAACTGCATTACATGTTTATCGAAGCGATAGTTAGTGATTGTTTACATATGCCGCGAACGTCGGTTTTGCCACAGCGAGGCTCATATTTACAGCTTACCACTTCTCTCATTAAATACTAGTCATTGTAGTTCTTTAAACAACACTGCTACAACTCGGAAAATCTTGGTTGCATTATATATCAAATACCTCTCTATTACTATTTAGCCTGATGAAAACAAATTACATCATACAATAGACATTTTTTCTACCAAATGAAAAAGTTGAAGAAGAATAACCCCTTTGGTTTAGGAATGTTCGAAATTTGTCAGTGTTAGCATCCTGGTTAACTTTAAATCATTTTTTTCTTAACAGTACCTTCAATATTTTCACGAAAAAACGTCCTTCGTCTCACGCAGAAATAAACATTTTATAATATGATTATCATTTCAAATTTGGATTATCACAGTTTATTTAGCATTTTGGTAAAAAAGTTGACTTGCCGTGATCTTAAAAGTGTATTCTATTAGCTCCATTAATGGAGTTTCTAATATGTAGTATTTTATATCTTGTCTAGGAATAGGTTTGTGAGGCGGTTTTAAAAGTCCATCAAACTACCTTTCTATTTAAATAGTTCCTTGGTAAATCAAAACTTTGGCATAGGAATAAATTTGTCTCCTGTATATTTAATGCTCTCTCAGAATTCGGCATCTAGACTTCCTACATGTGCTAAGATACATGTTTAACTGTTATCAGACTAACAGAAATATCACAAATTCATTTTCACTAATTAAACAAAAATCTAAATTATTTCGTTCTTATTTCAGGCACCTAGCAAGAAAACCAGGTCCTGCGAAAACGTAAAGCGGCTTAAAAGCATAAACAAATTTGTACATGACGACAGCTTGAAAGACGGAAGAAGGACATCATGGGCTTATAAATTAAGACACTATATACGACCATCTTATTTATGAATAATCGCTGTGGAGAAATGTGCCGTGGCCTAGTCTATTCATTTTGAGCAAATCAGAAATACATCTTCGGTGAAACTAGATAAATATTTACTTCAGAGATCGATTTCGATTTTCTCTAATTGCACCTCTGATTTCACCACATCCGTTCCTTTTTTAAGGTCGATTGAAAACTATCTACATATATTTAGGTGACTATGTTACGGTCTAGTGCATACCTAAATACAACCTCTGACAACAGAATCGATTCCGGAACGGATATGGTCCAGTGGTAACGCGCTGGACTGGTAAACCAGGGGTCCCGAGTTTGACCCCCCGCTCCTCCACTAATATTACTAATAGTCTTTCGGATGAGACGTTAAACGGAGGTCCCATGTATCAGTGCTATACACTGAGCATGCAAAAGAACCAGGGTTGTCTCTGGAATGGAATGTTTTCTGTATCTTGCACTACCCTCATAACATAAAATAACTAATTTCCTCAGGGGGCGTCGGTCATATGGGCAACCGGTACCGACGATAATAAGCTCAAATAGATAGAAAGGAATCGATTCTTTAGCTCAGTGGTTAGAGTGTTGGCCTTCGATGCGCTAAGATCGGAGTTCGATTACCGTTTTGCACGGGTTCTGTCTTATGAGATGCATTGCATCCTCTGTTAAGGACTTTCGTGTTCGTAAGTACTATATCACTGTACAAATATATATACAGTGATATCTAATACTGACATTGGTCCAGTGGTAACGCGCTGGACTGGTAATCCATGGGATGCGAGTTCTGGCGATCCCCAGCTCCTGCACTACCATTACAAATTGTCTCTCGGATGAGACGTTATGTAACAGTGCTTTACGCTGAGCATAGAAAAGAGTGTCTCTGGAATTGGATGCTTTCTTTACCTTGCACTATGTCACACGTGACCTTAAATAACTAAACTCAACATGGGACGTCGGTCACCGTATGAGCAACCGGTATACCGAGAACCGACGTTAAATAAACTCATATAGATAAATAGACATTAAAGACATTGACTCGTACTCAGACCGCACAGACTAAGGAGATGGCGATGAAACATTCGTGTAATCCTGTAATGCACCTCTATCCCCATGCTTAAATGTAAGGCCTCGCTATGGCACGGTGAGTAATACTTTAAACAGACAAAAGAGCTAAAAAAAAAAAAAAAAAAATAATTTACTTTTTTAAACTTACAAAATAGGAAACGCATGTATAGACACCTAAGAATATTATGTGTCTAATAAGCATCAGGATCGACTGTATGTGTGGTATTTGTTGCAAAGGACGCCGTGAAAGCTCTAAAATAAACAAAATCTGAAAGCTTGGCGATAGTCTACTATATAAAAGAAATCATAAATGATGCTCTACTTTAACATTCTGAAAATTTATAACATAGTTTTACCCGTCATTTAGAATAAAACTGTCAAAATCAACAACTATATTATGTTATTAAACTTCCCTGTCTTAATTTTGGAACAAACTATACCGGTTTTCCTGGCACTTCTTTCGAATCAGTGCAAATGTATGCGTTGACATATAAACATTCCGCGACATTACATTAAATTAAACAAAAATCCACGCAAGAGCACTTTTTTTTATAATGTTTCATTATTTATTTGATAATCATTTTCTAATATGTCACCTAAGATAAGTCGAATTCCTGGTCAGAAAAAAATACATAAAATGTGGAACTATTTTTAATACTGTAAGTATTCACTGCGTTATGCGGCTCACGTTCATGGTCACGTAAGCCATTTTGGGATGTAAATTTGTTGATATTACATTTGAAAATTTACCTCTTTTGTAAGTAATGTCGATATAAAATACTGACTTATATTCGAACGAAAGTTTATGATGAATTAACGGAATGTGTTTTTATATTTTGATTTCGCTTTGTTTTATTAACTGAGTGAAATGTTTGCTTTGACATTTTCATGAACCACAACAAGGGGATGCATGAGAGATGACTGATCATTTTCTTAAACTGCTTTACCAAACAAACATTTCTTGAGCTTACTTCAATTCAGCTTCGATATTTTTCTGAGTATATGTTAGAAACTCAATTCTGTATTATGTGACAATTGCAAAATTTCAGTATTACTTGGTGCAGGTTCCTGGAGAGGAAGCCATTTTGTTTTTTTCCTGATCTATAGTCTATTTCAAATATTGAGTGCACTTGGAACAGATTGTTCACACGTTTAAAAAAGAAATAAAGATAAAATGACATGATAAAATCATTTCAAAGATAACAGAATGTAATTGACAAACCATCTGTAACTATTATTTTGTTTAATATATTTGCCTTGCTGAAAATGAGCTGACAGTCACAGATCTTTTTTTAATGTTCATGATATGTGCTCAGTGACAGATTGCAACAAGCAATTTTTTTCTGTAACCATATAAATAAATAGTATTGGCCAGTAGTGTCTTCATTGTAACAATATCTCTGTTTTGCTGTAGGTTGTTTCCTCTAGCCAGGCTAATGTTAATGCTGGCAGGATGGAGTCTTCAAGTGGAGGAACGAATAACCCCAAGATTATGGTCTTTCGGCCTACTTGGGAGGAATTTAAAGACTTTAACAAGTACATCGAATATATAGAGTCACAAGGAGCACACAGGGCTGGCCTTGCAAAGGTAAACAACTGATGGTCATTACCAATATAAGAATTTTATTACAGTAAAGACAGATTTGATGTAATTTGTTGGTCAATTCAAGTCATTTCATTGTCACAATCATAGTGAAAAGTCTATATTAGTCATTTATTTGTCATTATCATTGAGGAAAAGGAACTGTCATGAAAAACTGTAAGTGTTAAAAATAAATGCATGAGTATTTTGCTGTACTGTAAATTTTAATCTTCAGGTAATTCCACCTAAAGAATGGGTTCCAAGGAAGTCAGGGTACGATGACCTGGATATTGTTATTCCAGCCCCTATTGTGCAAGAAGTTTATGGCAGCCAGGGTCTTTACACACAGTACAACATACAGAAAAAGGCCATTCATGTGAAAGACTTTGAGAAGCTTGCAAATGGGGAAAGGTTAGTTGTGGTGTATATTCATTAGTTTGTTTACTAGGTGTTATATAGTATTGTTGCCAGCGTGTGTAAAAACAAGACTTGATTCTTGCCCTTAATCTGTTCTGTTTATTAGTCCAACAACAATGAACAGTAAAATAAAACATGTGAAGAGAGGTGGGGATTATCAATCAGGGTCTTGATTAGGTGACCAGTATGGCAATAGTGTGGTGCTGCATTACAGTGTTTCTGTTACTGTTTCCCATGATGCATTAAGATTTCCACCAGCATCATACTCTTGTTATGTAGCTGTATGGCAGATGCATTTTACAAAATTTAAAAAGTCAGTGCAGGACAAGTAATAGCAGTCACAAAAATCTAGTACAGTTTAGTGTGTTACATAGGCTGTAATTCCGAAATCCTCTGTATAAAACATATCAGTAGTAGAAATATTTTGTAAATCATTACTTGCATACTATCAATCTGCAAGGTAGACAAAAAGGTCAGTTCTCATGTCTTATGTTAACTAGTAAGTACTGTCATTGTCAACCTCTAAGATGTTGAATTTTGTGTAACATGACACAGCATTTTTCTTTGTTACAGATTTCGTACCCCGAAACATTTTGACTATGATGAACTGGAGAGAAAATACTGGAAAAACATTACATTTGTCCACCCTATGTATGGAGCGGATATTTCTGGTACCCTTACTGATGATGATCAAGAGGCCTGGAATATCAACAAGCTAGGATCCATCCTGGACTTTGTGGGCAGTGATTATGGCATTAAGATTGAAGGTGTTAACACGGCCTACCTCTACTTTGGTATGTGGAAGACAACATTTGCGTGGCACACTGAAGACATGGATCTATACAGTATAAACTATATCCACTTTGGAGCACCGAAAACATGGTATGCTATACCACCTGAACATGGCAGACGGCTGGAGAGACTTGCTCAAGGTGAGGGGCTTACTTCACAAACACACCATTTTCATAAGCATTAAAGATCATACTCTTACACAAAATTTCTAATCAGACTTTTCAAACCTTCTAGAAGCAATTTTATGTAATACAAAGTCAGAAGAAGTATAAAATGGGGATGCCTCACTTTGCAAAGTTGACATATGAGAATTTACAGTCCTGAAAATAAAATTAAAGTGACATAATATACTATAATAAGTTAATATACTATTGAACAAACATAAAATTATGCTTCTTTACACCTTGAAAACTTAAGAAGAAAAATAAATTCACCAGGAATCGGAACTCTTGCTCTTCCGGTCTGTAAAATTAGGGGCGGCAAACTAAACCATTGAGCCACAGAGACTTGTTATTAACAATTCTCAAAATTAATGATTTAAAAAAAGTGTCTTCCCTGTGACTAACAGGTTATTTGTTTTACCAATAAAAGTGTGTGATGTGTTTCTGTCACAAATAATGAGACAGTAACTTAGTTTAGATATGTTCTTCACAGTTACTACTAGAATTTCTATTAGTATAAACATTTTCTTTTTTTGCATCATCGACCTGTAAGTCAGTGGCTTTAAATAAATTGTTTTGTTGACATTTTTTATATTTGTTTCGCAGGTTTCTTTCCCAGTAGTTTTCAAGCATGTCCAGCTTTCCTGCGACATAAGATGACATTAATATCGCCAAAAGTGTTGAGACAGTACTCCATCCCCTTTGATAAGGTAATCCTAAATATCAACAACAAATGGCGGGAAAATATCAGTTTTGTCAGGACAATATTTTCTCTGAACTTTAAATAGAATTGTTTGGTGATATTAGGATAAGTTTTATAAAAGAGTAAGAATGTAAATTCAAATTTATATCCAATAAATCTGGACAGTTTGATTTTATTTTGTATATTGTTTAGTTTTCAATCAGTTGCTGTCTATATATAAATAAAGTACTGGAGAATGCAAACGTCTATTATCTAGATATACATGATGGCAAAACAAAGCTTGTGTCTCACTGAGTTCTACAGGCTGAATTCAATTGTAACATATTGATAACATATTTGAATACTGTGAAAATGTTGGAGAAACATGTGATGACAAAGTTATTGGAACTATTTTGGCTGTCTTTGCAATTTTTCAGATAACACAAGAGGCAGGTGAAATCATGATCACCTTTCCTTATGGTTATCATGCTGGCTATAACCATGGTTTCAACTGCGCTGAGTCCACTAATTTTGCTTCCTTACGCTGGATAGAATATGGCAAAAGATGTTTACAGGTAAGTGATACAAGCAAATCACTTAAAGCTGTCATTTGTTTAGAGGTATGTGAAAAAAAAAACAGTTCCTTCTTTGGAATATAGGTATTCAAAAATTTGTATTTTCTTCTTGTTTTTAATAATTTTGAATGTATCAAACTTGACAAGTTTTAAAGCAGGTGGTGTGATCGAAGTCAGAAGCTTACCTTTTGAAAGGTATTTGCATATTTTCTACTATCAAACTAGGTATCAATCTAATAGGAAAAAACTTAAATGGAATATTTTATTACAGAAATTCTGATATAAATGGTATTGGATACATTATATGTACATGCACTTTTACTATCAAACTCAGTATCAATCTAACAGGAAAATACTGAAATGGATTATTTATAACAGAAATTCTGGTATAAATGATATTGCCTACATTTATATAATATGTACATGTACTTTTTCTTTAAATTAGTGTAAGTGTCGTAATGATGGAGTGAAAATTGAGATGGACACATTTGTAAAGCGGTTCCAACCTGAAAAATACGATGAATGGAAGACCGGCAAGGATCTTGCAGCGCATCCTGAAGATGACCAGAGTAAATTGTACAAACACAGGTAATAGGTTTCTATTGGAGGCTTAAAAATGTTATAACTTACTAATGTTTTCCTGATTTTAGTTGTCGTACTAGGTAAATCAGTTTGGTACATGATGATCTTTCAAATGAAGTGAGTTCTTACATTTGATTTTCAGTGTGTGTATTTACAACTCTATTCTTACCCTTGATTATTTATTTAGTATGATACAGTTTATGGATTTTGTAATAGCAGTAAAAGAAAATGGAATAAGGTTAGTAAAGACAGTAATATAGAATAGTGTAAATGTTGAACATAGGGTCATATTAGACAGGTGAAGGAGGGGATGGGCTAATAGGAAAGGTTTTCAATCAAGTTATTTTATTTTGACAGTGAAACACGCAAACAGTCTAACTCATCTGGAAGAATTGGGCCTAAAAGACATCCAATATCAAAAATAAAAACTGTTGGTAAGATTATCTTATTAATATTTTTATGCACTCGACATAGTTATTGAACCGTATTTCTGAACGTCCATTCATACGTTTCACCTATTTCAGGATGGATATATATCTTAAGTTGTACTTGTATCAATGCCTTGATTCTTTACACACTTACCAATACATAGGCTATGATCCTGGCAAGTTACATAACTGTGGCATCCATTTTCCCCCAGTAATCTCCCTTATATGCATTTTGAAAATAGGTATGGTTAACCTACTTAGGCAAGTTGGATATATCTAAGTGTTACCCATACTATACACACTTACTTACCAACACAAAAGCCATGATCTTGACAAGTTGCATAACTGTAGCAAGATTTTCTCCAATAAACTCCCTCCCTTTTATACACTTTGTAAGTTGGTGCTGTTAACCTTTTTGAGCAAAATGGATATTTTTCACCTTCAGCTAATAGCAATGACTAGGCACTTCACACCTTTACTTACAAGTACATAAGGTCATGACACTGTCAAGTTGCATAACTGTGTCAGCCATTTTTATGCAGTTATCTCTCCTAATTGAACTTAATGAATAGGTAAAACTTTTTGGCAAGTTAAAGATATTTTTCAGCTTCTGCAAATAGCAGACAGTTAATGAATTTACACACCAGTAGAAATGGTCATGACATAGTTAGGTTAGATACTGTGTCAGCCACTTTTATGGAGTATTCTCCCTTGTCTGAATTAAGAGAATAGGTTATCCTATTTCTGCACATTGGATATTTTTCACCTACAGCACTGACACTATGAATTTAATGACCAGTACAAAATCCAGAATTTAGTTTGTAACATGTGTTAACAATAGTAGTCTGGCTGTGCCATGATCTAAAGTTTGGTTCCTGACAAGAATGCTTCAGGGGGTTTGTGTCTTGTTTGATTTTAGATAAATGGATCAAATCGTTGATGTTTGCTAAATTTAGTATGTTCTCCTGTAAAAGTTACTCTACTTGTTTATTACAGAGCCCATATTTCTGATGTCTCTTTTCCAATTCTCTTAGATTCAACTGCAAAAAAAATGTCACAAATTACAATTTCATCCAGTATTGGGTCACAATTTTATTCTGTATATTTGACATTTTAAGAGTCTTGTGCTGTTATTTTTCTGGAGCTAAATATTGCCTAAATGTTATACATTATAGATTCTGAGGAAGAAGACAGTACTCAAGATGAATGTAAGGGAAAGAGAGGTAGATCATCCAAGTCAAAATCAGAAACTTCAGAAGGTCACACAGAGGATACTGATAAAACTGGCCCTCCACATGTAAAAACGGTCAAAGTTATTAAGAAAGAGGCAAAAGAAAGAGACAGCAGTCCTTCTGATAATAAAGGTATAGCTAAAAAGCCAGCAGTGAAGAAACAGGATAATTCAAAGCATAAGAGTCAGGATTTGGGCTCTGCAGAGAATGAGACTGACAGAGAAATGAAAGTAAAGAAAGATCCTAAAGGTAGTCAGAAATCGGTAGATAATAAGGAAAAAGTTGGTTCACGCAAAAAGGGAATAAAAGTAGAAAGTGAAAATGAAGCTAGTTGTAAGAAGGGAATGAAAGTAGAAAGTGAGGCTGGTAAGTGTACGCCTGGAAGCAGTAGGGCAAAAATTGATGTATATTTGAATGATGGTCGTCGTGACATAAAAATTGAGCAAGACGAAAAACCAGCAGAGAAGAAACAGTTTAAAACATTTGAAGAGGCATTCTTGTACTCAATATCTGATGGAAATCTTGGGAAGAGAAATGCATCAAAACGTAACTATGAACAGTTCAGCACTGTTGGCAGGACCGGGAGAACTGAACGAAGCTCATCTACCGGAAGTGTACATGCTGAAATAAAAGTGGAACCAGTAGATTCAGAACCAGAGGAGAAAAGGGCAAAAGTTGAAAAAGTTGGTGATGAAACCGAAAAGCCTGAAAAAGATATTGCTAAAATTGAGGTTAAAAAAGAAGTTAACTTAGAAGAAGATATTGAAAAGTTGAAACATCAAACTGATCAGTTCCTTCAGAAGTACAACAGAGAAAATTCTGAAGCAAGTGCACGTATTATTAAACTGGACATTCCTGTAATAAATAAGAAAGCAACAACTGCTCACAAAAGCACTAATGAACATAATTACGTGTGTAAGAAAAAGATGGCAGCAAAATGTATGAACGAACAGAAAAGTCAAGAGATTTGTGTGAAGACTGAAAAATCAGATTTTGAAGTACCACAAGATTTGGTAGAGAAACATAAGGACCTTGGACAGGAGCTGATACAGTTGACCCATGATATAATCCAGCAGCAGTCTACAAAAACTCACAAGTATCTAGAGCAGTCAAGTGCAGGTCTCTTTAATTATAAAGCTACCTCCGATTTGAATGTGAATCCCAGTGTAGTGAGTGGTCAGGCAGTTTGCCCCACTAAACTTTTCAGTGACAGTGTTTCTAGTAGGTTAATGCAGTCAGTGAAAAATCCATCCAATCCTATGTACTGTAAAGAGTTCGGGAAAAATGCTGCAGCTAGTAGTTTAGACTTCTCACAGCTTGCTAATCAAGCTGAGCAGAAAACAAAACCTGACAATACAGATATGAACTTGTTATTTACTATTCACAAATTGTCATCATCATTACAAGGTCAAGGGAAGTCTGAACTTGTCTCTAAGACAGTTCAGCAGCAACTGCAGCATGCAACAGGATCTCAGGGACACCATGGCAGCTTGACTGTCGATGTGAACCTCGCAGAAAAGAGCAGGAAAATAAATGAAACTAAATCTCCAGCAATTCTAAGGTCAAGTGGCAATTCATTAAAATCCCCTGGACGAAGAAGATCCCCTGTGAGTTCACCAGGACAAGTGAATTACCAGCATATCTCCCAAGTTACAGTAGGTAACAACATGGCCTCTGTTCAGCAGATATCGCCACAATTATCACCACAAGGGAAATCACCAACTACAAATATAGTGAGAATTCAGTCTCCAACAGGCATCCAGCATAAAGTACAGCTTCAGGGTCAGCAATATTCATCACCACCCATTTTGTCTTCGGCAGACTCTCTCTCATTTACCGAGAATGCATCACCACTGGTAAAATCACCACCAGTTTTATCACCTGTTGTAAATACATCACCTGCATCACAGTCTCCTCCACATAATACTCTGAATCCAGCTGTAAATATTCTACCTTCTCAGAGTGTTCCTGTGCTTACTGCATCTCAGAGCAGTACACATGGTCAACATATTGAACAAGGACAAATAGTGAATTCACATGGTATAAGAATGATCTCAAATGGACAAAAATTAATTCCAATTGTGACTTCATCACAAAATCAAAATACAGTCCAGTCTGTAAGAGGACAGATGTTGAATGCAGGACAATTTTTTAATCCATTGATGGTGAGACAACAGTTTGGTTCCCCTTTGCAAACTCAAGTAGTTAGTGGGAACCAGAGCATGTTATTACAACCACAAGTTGTCCAGCAGAATCTGGGTTCACCCATTGTGACTCAGCCACCAGTCAGAAATGTGATAACAAACCCTCAAGTACTGGCTCTAGCCAATCAGGGACTTGTGCAAATTGGTACCCAAGGAGCTGCCAGTAGTTCTGGTATTCAGTCAAGAATTGTGAGAAATGGAAATCAGACTTTTTTACTGAATATCCCTGTGATGAGACCCACCACCAGCAATATTTCTGGTAGTGTTGTGCAGATGCCAGCCGGTAACAGTCTTGTTACTGCCGTCTCTTCACAGGGGAAACAAAATCAGGTTGGTCAGATTGTTTTACAGCCACAGGACTCTGTCTCAAATAACGGCATGAAATCAACTGCTCCCATACTTTTAGTGGCAGATCCTAATGGACAAGGAGTCAGACAGTTGACAGCTGTTAAAACTATAAGCACTTATAACCATACTAAATCAGACATTGGTTCATTAGTTTATAGTATAGCATCTAGTTTGCCATCAGGTACATCAACAAGTTTGAATCCTGCAGCCCCGGTATTAGTGTCTAATGCATCAAATGTTTCAAGTGTTGGTCAGGGTGTTGCTCCTTTAGTGAGTGTTGTATCAAATAATTTACCTATCAGTGCTAATGAAATTAAGAAAGAAAACTTGCCAGTAGAAGGTACTGCCAGTGATATTGTGAACAAGAAAGATAATGTGGGTGATACAAAAGAATTGAAGTACAATACTGTGTCTGCAGAGAGCTTATCCTCTGGTGATCCATCTAACACAGAAACATACTCTCCCTTCTTAAAGGAGGTAAAGAGTGATGTTTCGTTGCATCGTAAATCTGTCAGTGTTTCACCACCACCAAGGTTGCAGAGTCCAAACAAACAGCTTGTTCCTCAGCCAATTGTACCAATTTCTCAGACTTTTGCATCAACTATGTCATATATGAAGCCACTTTTCTCAGACCCCTCATTATATGGTGGGGGTATTCCTTCTCAGTTGCTGGAAGGGGAGGAAAGTGAAGATGTTAAACCCCCTGTTCTTGAAATGGAAGCACCAATGCTCGAAATGGAACCTCCTATTCTAAAGTTAGAAACGGAAGGAGATTGTGTAAGCATTAAAAGTGAACCAGACACTTTGTCAAATTATTCAGTTGGTAGCAATCCAATATCCCTATCAAGTTCATTCAAGTCAGAACTAGATGGTATGCCTGTCTACCCCATGTCTGGAAATGGGTTAGACCAAGCTTCAACTTTTATTCAGACAACCAGTTACAATGTGTATTCTGGGACAGGGAAACAGTCAGGGGACAGAAAGAGAAGGAAATCGGCCTCTGATGGTGTAAAGGAGAACAAGTTATACCCTAGTGACTTCATGACATCACCTTCAAAAAAGGTTGGTGACAAAAGCTTCTTTCATTAGTTTTAGATTGAGTATTTAACATTGAATTCTAAGTTATTCCAACCATTTTCACCAGTCTTGTAATCTTAAAGAAATTCAGAAATGAATAGTGATGACTTGGGATCTGTACTTCTATATTTGGTTTTCTGTAATACATATGTTGCTTATTAAGTTAGGTATGGTACCTTGTAAAATGTATAGTATTATGATTTGTCTCTTTACACTTGCATGCAGTCCACATGTTAGGAAAGCGTTTAGAAGCTAATAGAAGTATTATTGTGAAAACTTGAATAACCAGATATTTAAACACACTTTCTTTTAGTTGCCTCACTGGAATTCATGCTAAAAGTGAATGCCCCTCTTGATTAGAATTAGTTTTATAGGTTTAGACAGAAAAAGAAATTGGTAATTGTGGACACATACTTCAGTAGGTGCATGTCACTCTAGAAATGACTGCTTTGGTTCTGTTTTCCACTCTTGCCTTGGAAGTTAAGCTAACATAATTTTAAATGCAAGTTTCTTTTTTTGTTTTGTTTTTGTTTAGTGGGGTTGGGGCGGGGGTAAAAATTAATTATGCACAGCAGATAGGAAAGATATAACTCACTAGTAAATTGAGATGTATATTGGTTGATTGGCGCATAGACAGTTGAGATTCAGAGTTAGGGATGGGATTTCATCTTTACTGCTGGACAAAACATCTGATACATAGAGCTTTGATCTAGATTTAATCCTTTAATAACAATATTTTAACCTCACAGAACTGCAAGTCTAGTAAAGGAAAGTTAAAAGAAATCCCTGACAGTAAGCAACAGAGAGGGAATGAAAAGAGGAAAGATGGATCTGAGTTCGGAAAACTGAAAAAGAAGATTCCGCCAAAAAAATCAAAGGAGGAAAGCTTGAAAAAAGGTTAGTCTATAGGATAAAAATAGATAAGAAGGAAGAATTGCTGTTACATAGTT
This sequence comes from Cyclina sinensis, assembly GCA_012932295.1. Classification (NCBI taxonomy): domain Eukaryota; kingdom Metazoa; phylum Mollusca; class Bivalvia; order Venerida; family Veneridae; genus Cyclina; species Cyclina sinensis. The sequence continues at coordinate 33,624,403 of JAAONU010000012.1, forward strand.
TATCTGTTACTGACTTTTTGTCAGCCTTTGTGGTTGAACATTGTCTCATATTGATACTTGCAAAGATGGACACATTTATTGAAATGCTGTTCTGTATATCAGAAATTTTTGGGGAATTGAAATGCTGTTCTGCATATCAGAAATTTTTTGGGAGGATGTTTTATACATAGCATCAGTCCAAATATAAAAGAGAATCAGCGTGTACATTATTATTATTATTAGAGTAGACTAGCTTTTGCTTTAAAGGGGCTGTGCTCCAGATGACAAAAAAAGAAAGTTTTCTTGTATTATAAATTTCTTGTAATATTTATGACTAATGCTTAAAAAATAACTTACTGACAAAAAATAAGTCAAATAATTACATTATAAATTGATTTTTAACCAGGTTTTCAATTTTGAAAATCCTGGTTATTAGATTGGGGTATGGCGGGCGGATGGGCGGGCGTCAAACGAAATTGTGTCCGCTCTGTAACTCTTCAACCCTTTGAAGAATTTTGATGAAACTTCAGACAAATGTTTACCACATCAAGATGACGTGCAGAACGCATGTTCCGCATGGCTGGCTCCAAGGTCAAGGTCACAGTGACATTAACATTGAAAATCCTGTCCGCTCTGTAACTCTTCAACCCTTTGAAGAATTTTGATGAAACTTCAGACAAATGTTTACCACATCAAGATGACGTGCAGAACGCATGTTCCGCATGGCTGGCTCCAAGGTCAAGGTCACAGTGACATTAACATTGAAAATCCTGTCCGCTCTGTAACTCTTCAACCCTTTGAAGAATTTTGATGGCTCCAAGGTCAAGGTCACAGTGACATTAACATTGAAAATCCTGTCCGCTCTGTAACTCTTCAACCCTTTGAAGAATTTTGATGAAACTTCAGACAAATGTTTACCAAGGTCACAGTGACATTAACATTGAAAATCCTGTCCGCTCTGTAACTCTTCAACCCTTTGAAGAATTTTGATGAAACTTCAGACAAATGTTTACCACATCAAGATGACGTGCAGAAATTGTTGTCTCATTATTAAGTATACTCCTTGTAGACAGTATTGTTAGCCGAAATTTACATCCTACTCATTATCATGTATTCTCATGAATATTATCTTTTCCTTCATGTCATGTTATAATCTTTTGAATATTCATAGCAATCTTCATTCCAAAATTCATACTATAGTATAGAATCAGAACAACATTTTTGAAAACCTGGTTTCGTGGCATTGCCATGTTTCTTGTTTCCCCTTTTCAAAGTGCTATACCGTAACGCGACGGTATAACTATATCATATAAGATTTAAAGTAAATATAAGTTATATCACATTCGGCGATGGTGGTGACAGTAAAAGCGTTGGAAATATTTTGTTAACACGAGGGTCCAGAGTTCAAATCAGGCTGGAGCGAAAATATTTTTTTTATTCTAATTTGACTTTTATAATCAGTTTTGAAGTAAAATATTATGTTGTTATAATCTCACGGCATCTAAATATATAATTTATGAAAAAAAAAAATTATGTCAAATCTGGAGTACAGCCTCTTTAAAGTTTGATAAATACTCTACATTATCTTTCCTGCACATAATCCAGCTGTTTAATACATACAAAATGTGACAGGTTTTGTGTAAAATATATGTTGATTTCAGGGGAGAACTTGGATAAGACTCTAGAATGGATGAAAGCATTGAAGGGACTTTGGCAAAACATGCCTGTGAATTTTGATACTGAGATGGAGTTTAACAAGAAGTTTTCTCAACATCCTCCACATTGTTGTATTTGTGCACTGTTTGTGCCATTCAAGGTAAAGTGAAGTCACTTTTGAAAACTTCAATGAAAGAAATAGATTTCCCTTCTAGACCATTAACTGGTACCTTTGAATTTCAGGCAGTTAGTTTTAATTTTCTGATGATATTATTATCCTTAACTGTTGTTTTTCTGGCTTGGTTTTCAACATAAGTACACTGGTAGATTTTGTTCTTTTTGCAGTAACTGCATTTAATGAATTTTGTATATTTGATAGTAAGCTTGATCGCATTTTGTGACAAAGATCTTATTTTTGTGTGTTACTTAGTCCTATGCATGTTTCATATACCTCTCAGATAATGCCAGATGTCATAGATGCCAAATCGCCAAAGAAGCAGAAAGTGACAGCACCAATACCAGAGCGCTCTCTGCCAATGATACCTGAAATGTGTTTTGCTACGAGCACAGATAATCCAAATCCTTTTGGCTTTAACACATTGTTAGATGAAGATGGCCTCAGTCCATTGCTTGTTTGTGAAGATTGTAAAGTCTGTGTTCATGCTAGTAAGTGTAACTAAGTCTGAACATTGTTTATTAGGTGTTTTAACCCTTAACCTGCTGAAGTTTTGTAATGGATTTGTCCAGCTTTGAATTTGGAACAGTCCATTCAAGTTTAAGGGATTTCAATATCAAAATACAAAAATTGAGCTACCAACAGTATAGAGCCTGGTCAGACTGCACGGATGTGCAGGCTGGCCTGGCTCTATACAGGTGGCAAAGTCTAATCAATTTCGGTTCCAGCAGGTTAAGGGTTAATTATTAATGTAAATATGTAGAGTCAGCATTGAAGAATGTCAGTTTTGGTTTATATTTTAAAGTAACATAAGTGGGCACTTTCTGGATGTAAACCATTTAAAATGTTTGAAAAAAAATGAAAATAAAAAAGACAGCAGATGTGTTGTAAAAGTATTCAGAGTTATGAGTTTGTTTTTTCAGGTTGTTATGGAGTGGAGCATGAAGTTGGAACTGCTTGGAGATGTGCAAGATGTCTCAAGCAGAATATTGAAGCTGTAAGCTTTTCCCATTTCTGCTTTGAAAATCTGCTGGTTTATAATAAAGCTTGAATTTTTTTGAGCTTGTTATAGCAAAAGTTAATATGTTAAATGTGTAACTGATTTGATATTCATGAAAACGCTTCCATTCTGACTCCATCTGTGAGAAAATTATCAGTTCATTACAATGAAGGGTAATTTAATACTTTTCCTACTAGAGCTTGGTAAGGAAACAAGTAAAGTATTGAAATACTGTTGAAAGGTATTCACTTGCTAAATCTTTTAAACTGACCCATTTATAAATTTAAAGGGTATTGATTGAAAACTTACCTGTCTTGAAAGCAGACAGTGCAGATCATGATCAGACTTTACTTATCCATGGTGATCATGGTCTGCACTTGTCACAGAGATAAAAATAATTGCTAAGTGCAGGGTAAAAGTTAAACAAACTGGAGTGTGACTCTTAATATATGATTATGAATTAAGCTTTTAAGCTCATTTAGGCTTTCTCGAAAAAGTTAAAGGAAGTCAGTATTCAGAATTACCTAAGATATACATTGTCATTTCTATTAAACCTAATCCTTAATGCCTGTGTGATCTTATGTAATCCTGTGAGGAGTTTTATACACTTCAGCATGAAAAACCATGACTGTAGTTGGAATAGTTGAATTGAAATTACAATGCCAGATAAAGCAGTGCCATTATGTATGGTAGAAAGTAATGGCAACATATTATTTCAGGAGTGTGTATTGTGTACACTGAGGGGAGGAGCCTTGAAACCAACTCACAATGGTAAGTGGGCACATATTGTGTGTGCTCTAGCCATCAAAGAAGTCAAGTTTGAGGATATACAGAGACGAGAACCCATCAATACGTCCAACATTACTTACGCTCGTGTTAGATTGGTAAGTGATGTTTAGATGATTTTATAATCAGTGTGAGCATGTTCTTTTAGGTCCTTCATAACACTTGTGACTTATTTTGTGCAGCTGATTCAAATTTCTTGGTTGATCTAATTGGTCAGCATGACTGTACTTGTGTCAGATTGGTACGAACAAGAAATGAAAAAATATGGCAAAAATATGCTTCCAAGTCCTTTAACTTTATAATACATGGATTATATTGTACTGCTTAGTCAACCTCAATGGCAGCTGAAAAACTGGAGATATTCCATTTTCTGAGGCTTTCTCATAGTCTAGAATATTTGCATACACAGAAATCTACTGCACTTTTTAAGTGGCCGAGCCACAGGGTATATGTCTGGCTCCTTAAGGGTGTGGTATTAAAAACTATATTTTGCTGCATGTTTATTACTGTTTTAACATTAAAAGACACAGTATTTAAATTGTTATTATGCCCCCCTTTGGAAAAGGGAGGGCATATTGCTCTGCTGCTGTCGGTCAGAAGGTCGGTCGGTCTGTATGTCCACCAACAGTTTCTGTTCATTTTCTTCGCAGAGGTTGCACGTACTGAAATAAAAATTAGTATACAGATTTATCATAAGAATATGTAGGTCAAATTTTGTTTTGGGTACGATTGAGCAATTTTTGACAGAGTTATGCCCCTTGGACTTAGAAAAATTCCAATTATTTGCAGTTTCTGTCATTTTCTTTGCAGAGATTGCACATACTGAAATGAAATTTAGTATACAGATTAATCATAAGAATATCTAGGTCAGGTTCTTATTTGGGTACGATCAAGCAATTTTTGACAGAGTTATGCCCCTTGGACTTAGAAAAATTCCGATTATTTGCAGTTTTCCTCATTTTCTCTGCAGAGTTTGCACATACTGAAATGAAATTTGGTATACATATTAATCATAAGAATATCTAGGTCAAGTTCTGTTTTGGGTATGATCGAGCAATTTTTGACAGAGTTATGCCCCTTGGACTTAGAAAAATTCCAATAATTTGCAGTTTCCGTTCATTTTCTCTGCAGAGGTTGCACGTACTGAAATAAAATTTGGTATATAGATTTATCATAAGAATATCTAGGTCTAGTTTTAGCTTAGACACGTCATACTTGATAGGTTCATGCATCTCAGATAGTATCTGTAGATAACCCCTATTGATTTTAAGTTTAAAAGGTAAATTTCATTTCTATGTACACTGCCCATAATGTATACTGCCAAGTGGGTGGGGGGGAGCATAAGTGTTTCACAAACATCTCTTATTTTGGTTTACTTCATAAAGTATTTACATCATAGTGCTTACCTTTCTATGCAGAAAATCCCCTCTTAATATGAGAAAAAAAATTGCTGAGAATATTTTGATGGACTAGCACAGTACTGTGGCAAGCCAGTATAAATGAAGAAGGTTCGACCATAGTATTACACTGAACTGTTGTATTTTATAGTTTAGAATTTTAGAAAACTTGTTAATTCATGTTTTACAGAAATGTCAGTACTGCAGTGCTATGGCTTTCGATGCAACTTGCCTTAAACGAACATGTGTTCAGTGTTCTAATGGAAGATGTACCCTGTCCTTCCATGTCACATGTGCACATGCTGCTGGGGTTGTGTTTGAAACTAGTGACTGGCCACATCCAGTGTATATAACATGTTCCAGACATATGCATCTTACAAAGATAAAAGTATGTTTTTACATTCATGACAAAATGAAAACTATGTATTACTTTTTATGCAAGTTTTGTAGTCACTAAAATGCGCTGAAGTTTCACTGCAAGGAATTACACTCAAAGTTTATGTCAGATTAATAGATTGATTCAAGAAAAAGAACCCTTATAAGAAATTTAATTTTCAAATTATGCTTCTTCGTTTCAGCTTTGTAGAAATGCTTGAACAATAATGATACTTTAATATTCAAACTGTAAAAGATAATTGTATTACTCTGAATAAAAGATTATGATTTAATGTTTTTATAGCAAAAAGAAAGAAAGTTAACTCCACTTGAAGTTGGTGACAGAGTGATAGCTAAACACAAAAACACACGATTCTATGTAGCCGAAGTGCTTGATTGTCGAGATCAGACCTTCTATGAGGTAGATTTTGACGATGGTTCATTCAGCCAAGATCTGTATCCAGAGGACATTGATGTAAGTCTTTTTAATCAGTTATTCAATGAAACAAACAGAGCAGCTTTTGCACAGTAACTTAAGTTAGGAAAGAGATATTAAGATGATACTTGATATGATGTTAGAAGACTAACGTTGGGATCTCTTCAAGGTCATTGGGTTGAAGGTCAAGGTCACCAGTCTAGATCTTAGGAAAAATAGTTTAGAATGGTCAGCTTTGTGCTGATAGTAAACAGCATAGCATTGGTCTTGGTCAATAGAGTATTATAAAAGAACCATACCAAAAGCATGAATGAACTTTCTTACTTCTCTTATAGTTGATGAGATGGGGTGTATTACACAAAAAAGAAAACTGAAGCTACTCTGACTGACAGCTTACAAAACTTGTATGTAAGAACATTGGTAGATTTTTATTAAGGATTTTATTCTGAGCTGGTAATTCAGTTAGGTTTATTAGACTTTCCGTTCTCATCTTCACCCCTTTAATAACTCAAGTATTGTTAAAAGCCTTAAAATGATTTGAACCAGATATTGCATTGTTGTTTTTGTTGATAGGGTCATCAGCCCGAGGATGGTCCTCCCCATGTTGGAGCTAAAGTGCAAGTTATATGGACTGATGGCACACTCTGGGGAGCTACGTTCAAGGGAGTTAACTCGCAGGTTGTTTACAAGGTATATAACTTAGCTAGACAGTAATGAAATGCCATATTAGCATGTAAAGGTTGACGTTAAGTAGACAAAATTGTACACTTCTAATTCTTTTGAATAAATGTGTACATGTTGCTTGTATGAAAGAAGATAAGGTCAGTGACTTACATATCACTGTAACCTCACTGAGTTGGGGTCATGGGATGCAGTCCCCTTCTGACCTGACGTAAAAAGTGACAAGCAACAAAGATACACAAAGGAAAGACTTAAAGTGATAAAAAACTAACCATGCTTACTGAATGGTAGATTCTGATCTTCCATAAGAAAAAAAAATTGTGTTTTTTTTTTGAAAGTTTGAATAAAGATGAAACAGAATGACTTAATTAGAGATCTGTTTTAATTTAGGTTGGGTTTGAGGATGGGTCTGAAAGGAGCATTCCAAGAGATGAACTATGGCTTGAGGATGAAGAGTTACCCAAAAGTGTGAAATCAAGAATGGTCAGTATAATGTTATAATTGCTGAGTGAATTGTTGGGATTGTCAGGCTGAAATAGACATTTTAACTGAAACATGAACATAATTTTTGCAATAAACTGATAAAATGCTATATTCAGGGTGTGGAAGTAAGTAGGTAAAGTCATTTTGTGTTACTGTGGTATCAAACAGACAGCAACAACACAAAGTGTAGTTTTATGCTGGTATTCAGTGCAAATTGATTTATCATCTAACCCAGAATTCTAAATCAGAATTGTGTCAGATATTCAGAAATAAAAGAAAAATAAACTGCTGATTCTAGAATAAGCTAGGCAGTGATAGAGCAGATCTGTAGTTTAATAAAATGTATAGAATAAGACCAGGAATTCTTTTCTGTTTTTCAGTCCCATGCCTCAGAGAGCAAGTATGATTCTCTTGATAAAGAAAAGGTTATTGAGAAGGAGGTGAAAGGTCACAGTATTCGACAAAAACAGAAAATCTCATACTCAGCACTTCTTAACAGGTTTGACACATCCTGAGGAAGATAGAAAAACTGGGGAAAAACTAAAATTTCTTGAGATTTAAGTATGGATGGTGTGTGTGTAAAGATATCTGTGCTTTTATTTGAACAATAACAGTTACTTTGTAGAGTTCTCAAGTGTTAAAAGGACTTAGAAGGAAGTTAAGTGTGACCTTTTCACATGCCTGGAAAACTAGGACTTCTGTGGCAGCTGTTTCATTCTAGTTAAGTTTTGTTTTCTCTTCATGATAGTCTGTTGTATTTAATTTATGAACATTGTACATGTACTGTATACAATGTAGATATATTTTTAAAAGATTGTATTTGTGACATTATATCTGAGAAACCCTGTTATTTATTGTTTAGGGATCTTCTGTTAGAGCCATACATTTAGGAATGTATATAAGGGTCAATGATGTAATACTAGTTCTTACAATTTGGTATACTGATGGTTGCTCTGTATCACTTCTTAACATTTCAAGTAGTACTTTTAAAATGATGGCCACTTGCTAAAGTAAAAACTGCATGAGAAGGAAAGAATTTTCCTCATTGCAGCAATTTAAAATTAACAAAATACCTGTAACATAAAAGGGCTTTCTAAAAAAAGGAGAAAAAAAACAGAATCTGAATGAGTATGTTTTATAACAAAGATTTGATCTAAATGAAAATATAAACATTTTAGCTTTATACACTCATTTTATATGTAAATGAAATTGTTTTAATGAGAAAGGAAATTTGAAGGGGGGGGGGGGCGGGGAAGACAGAAATAGGAAGTATTTTATATTTTTGTTAAGAAAATGTTTCAAAAACACCTAAAACTGTTGTATTATTTCTTTTAGTATTTTTTGTTTACATAATTACTCATTGGCACCTTTGGTACATAAGTTTAATAAAATGTGTTTCTTCAGATGTTTCATATAAACCCTTTCTTATAATTACAAATTTTGGGTTACAAAATTAAAGAAATTAACATTTTATGTTGTACTTTCAAAACTTTACTAAAATCTTAGTAAAATGTATGTCACATGTTATTTAAAATTTGCAGTTTTGTTAGAAGATTCTTTTTGAGCAATTGAAATAAAAAACCTTGTGGTAAATTTAGGGCTTATGAAATTGTATATTGTATTTAGAAAATATTTGTATATATTGCCATGGATTTATGTAAATTGAAAGTTCTTGTAGTTTTCTAATTAGTATTTTCCTTGTGTTTCTATTTTGTTTCATTTCATAACAAACATTTTTCGTATATATATTGTATAACTGAGGTCATAGATCATGTTTTGACAACACGTTTATGGTTTACAAATACTTGGGTATTTAAGACAGTTGAACTGTTTAAGTTGTTCTTGTTAAAAAAGTTATTAACAGAAGAATGTCCTGTGTCTCACAGAAAGAATGTTTTTATAAAACAGTTTAAAACGTTAAATACGAAGTATAATGTTCAGTTGAAAGAAGGAAAATTAGGTAGAATATTTTGGTTTTAAAGAAGATAAGATTATTCAGTTCGTACTTTTAAGTATTTGTTATTAAAACCACCCTAAGTATGCAATATGTCAAATGTGTTGCAGTTGCATTTTACTGACATGATAGATTTTGACAAATATTGTTTTCGTATCTTGGACAAAGCCATGTAGGGATTGCATAATGTTTTATATGTGCTAAACATGGGGGGAAAAACTTCATATATCAGTTTTAAAAATTCCACATTTAAATTCTTGTAAAGTGTGTGCTGTTTTAGTTGAACACTCATTGATAGAAACATTCTTTATTGTCATTGTGATGTCATTCTTGTATTTATGTCATTATATGTAACATTTATATATGACTAATCACATTCAACAGATAGCAAATTCCTGCTGTCCAAATTAATAAAAAAAAAGATTCATTTTTCTTACGTATATATTGAACTAAAAGTTATTTATGGTAAATTTTGAATTGTGTGCAATTTCCAATGGTTAAAAATGTTGAAAAGTTTGGGTATAAAGATGCCCACCAGCTGGCCACACATCAGCTATTCTAGAATGAGTGAATTAAGACACTAAATTAACGAGGAATGTTTCTATCAGAAAGTCTTCACTTTTATTTTGATGTCTGTATAAAATAAAAATGTAATAGTTGTTAGAAGTTGTTGTTTTTCTCAGCAGTCAGAAATTCTGCTAAACTGAGTGGTTGTTACAACTTAAATTCAGTCCCACCTATTTAGCAATAACTGTGGTGAGTCATTTTCATGATTTCTTTCATTCATGTTATTATGTTATAAAGACTTATTCAGGTTGCAAGTTACCCAGAGAAACTAAAGATGATTGTGTCTTGTAGCAAGCACATCTAGACCAAACATGACACACCTCTCTGAGTTGTGAATGGGTAACAGTATATAATGTAACTGGATCTTAATAAGGACATAACCAGGGTTACTTGGGAGAATTAATACAGGTTACGTCTGTTCAGATTCATAAGCAAAACCTCTGTTAGCCAGAAAATATCTAAGTCTTGGTATTTTGTACTGTTCCACTTTCCAGTACTTTGGAATGACAGAATGAAAAATGCTAAGGTCACAGATCACACATTTCCTGAAATTGTTTCTAAAACATACACATCCAGTGTTGATCGAGTATTTTCTCATATCATTGGCAACCATGATGCTATTGATTCCTTATTTTGCTCTTAAGCAGGGGTAAAACACTGGCCATAGTTTCATGTCAAAGTCAATGCAACATATTGTTTAATGCAGCACCAGTGTCTGAATTACTTGAATTTCATATAAATAATATGAAAGTGATGCTTTACCTTTAAGGGTGTCAAGTCGAGCATTCTGATACACTATACCCACGAAACTAAGTTTGTGGGGCATTTAGGAGTCACCCTGTGGTTGGGTGGGCGGGCGGTTGGTTCATATCAATTTCCTTGTTCAGAGCATAACTTGAAAACCAATGCAACTTCGTACAATGGTCGAGCACAATGAGAGGAAGTGCAATGTTCAGGAATCATAACTCCATCTTCACAATTTGCAGACTTATTGCCCTTAGTTGGTTTTCCTTGTCAAGAGCATAACTTGAAAACTACTGGTTGGAATTCAATGCAACTTCATACAGTGGTCAAGCACAATGAGAGAAAGTGCAGTGTTCAAAAATCATAACTCCATCTTCACTATTAACAGAGTTATTGCCCTTTGTTCGTTTTCCTTGTCCAGAGTATAACTTGAAAACTACTAACTGGAATTCAATGCAACTTCATACAATGGTCAAGCACAATAAGAGGAAGTGTACTGTTCAAGAATCATAACTCCATCTTCACTATTTGCAGAGTTATTGCCCTTTGTTGGTTTTCCTTGTCCAGAGCATAACTTGAAAACTACTGGTTGGAATTCAATGTAACTTCATACAATGGTCGAGCACAATGAGAGGAAGTGCAGTGTTCAAGAATCATACCTCTATACTCACTATTTGCAGAGTTATCGACCTTTGTTGGTTTTCCTTGTCCAGAGCATAACCTGAAAACTACTGGTTAGAATTCAGTGCAACTTCAAACAATGGTCAAGCAATGAGAGAATGTGCAGTATACACAATCGTGCAATCATAACTCAATCTTCCCTTTTTGCAAAGTTATTGCCCTTTGTTGGTTTTCCCTGCTCGGAGCATAACTTGCAAACTACTGGTTGGAATTCAATGCAACTTCATACAATGTTCAAGCACAGCGAAAGGAAGTGTATTGTACAAGAGCTATAACTCTACCTTCACTAATTGCACAGTAATTGCCCTTTGTTGGTTTTCCTTGTCGGAAGCGTAACTGGAAAACTATTGGTTTGAATTCACTGCAACTTCATACAATGGTCAAGCTTAATGTCAGAAAGTGCAGTGTTTGAGAGCCATAACTCCATCTTCACTATTTACAGAGTTATTGCCCTTTGTTTGGTTTTCCTTGTCTGGAGCATAACTTGAAAACTACTGGTTGGAATTCAATGCAACTTAATACAATGGTCAAGCACAGTGATAGGAAGTGCAGTGTTCAAGAATCATAACTCAATCTTCACTATTTGCAGAGTTATTGCCCTTTGTTGGATTTCCTTGTCAAGAGCGTAACTTGAAAAACTACTGGTTGGAATTCAATGCAACTTCATACACTGATCAAGCACAATGACAGGAAGTGCAGTGTGTAAGAGCTATAACTCCAACTTCAGTATTTGCAGAGTTATTAGCCTTTGTTGGCTTTCCTTGTCTGGAGCATAACTTGAAAACTAATTGTAGGAATTTCAGTGCAACTTCAAACAATGGTCAAGCACAATGACAGGAAATGCAGTGTGTATAAGAACCACAACTATCTTTAATTGTCCACAACAATAACTCTATTTCAATTCTTTTACAAAGTATTCTGTTACTAATAACTTCCTCGGTTCCAAAGCACTCTGGGGTGGGGGTATTAATCACATTTAGTGATAACTCAAGTTAAAACGCAGGTTTAAGACTCTAACCAAAACATGTTTTCCTAAACAGAATATTTGCTATGCCCCCCACCCCCTCTTGGGAGGAAGGCTTTATAGAAATCTCTTAGTCCCGTTCCATCCAAACCAAAAGATACTAACTTGAAACATTAAATATATATGTGAAAAGTAATGCAACTCCATATGCCAAGTCTGATAATTCATATTTATATTTTGATGTAATTATGTCCACTTTTCACTAACAAAATGGCCGCCAGAGTTAAAAACAGATTTTTGTCAGTATTTGGCTTCATATGACATCTCCTCCAGAACCAGTTGGCCATTTTAAACCAAATTTGACAGAAATGTTCCTTATATTGCCTTTTTCTAAAATTGCTCAAACTGTTCAGCTCCATTGCACAAAAGGGCTGCAAAAGCTAAAAATAGAAAAAAATTCAAACAACATCTTTTCCTAAACGGCTGGGTGATTTTCCATCAAATTTCACAGAAATGTTCCTTACATAGCCCTCTATTACATTTGCTAAAACACTCCACTGAAGAAAATGGCCGCTAGAGCTAAAAATAGAGTTTCGTCAATATTTGGCTTCAAATGACATCTCCTCTAAAACCAGTTGGTCATTTTAAAGTAAATTTGACAGAAATGTTCCTTATATTGCCTTTTTCTAAAATTGCTCAAATCGTTCCACTCCATTGGACATGAAGCTTCCTAAGCTAAAAATAGAAAGAAAAATTGAAACAGCATCTCCTCCTCAACGGCAAGGTAATTTCAACCAAATTTCTCAGAAATGTTCCTTTCATAGCCCCCTATTTAAATTTGCTAAAACTGTTCAGCTCCATTGAATAAAATGGCCACCAGAGCTAAAAACAGATTTTCACCAATATTTAGCTTCAAATAACATCTCCTCCAAAACCACTTAGCCATTTTAAACCAAATTTTACAAAAACATTTTCTTATAATTATTGTCCTTTTCTAAAATTGCTCAAACCGTTCCGCTCCATTGCAAATAATGGGTGCAAAAGCTAAAAATAGAAAAAAATCAAACAGTATCTCCTCCTCAACGGCTAGGTAATTTTCCATCAAATTTCACGGAAATGTTCCTTACACAGCACTCTATTTAAATTGCTTGAACAGTTCTGCTCCGTTGAACAAAATGGCCCCTATGCAGAGCTAACAATAAGTTTTTTTTAATATTTTGCTTCAAATGACATGTCCTCCAAAACTACTTATACATTTTAAACTAAACTTGACAGAAATTATCCTTATATTGCCTTTTTCTAAAAATGCTCCAATGATTCCGCTCTATTGCACATAAAGGTTGCAAAAGCTGAAAATAGAAAAAAATTCAAACAACATATCCTCCTAAGCAGCAATTTGATTTTCAACGAAATTTCAGGGAAATGTTCCTTTCAAAGCTCCTTAATTAAATTGCTGAAAAGGGTATGCTTCATCGAATAAAATTGCTGCCAGAGATTTTCATCAATATTTTGCTTCAAATGACATCTTCTCTCAAACTGCTGGGCCATTTTCTTTTAAACTTTACCGAAATTTTCCTGATATTGCCATTTTCTAAAATTGCTCAAATCATTCCACTTCATTGCACATAAGGGTTACAAAGGCTAAAAAAAGAAAAAAATCAAACAACATCTTCATCTAAACAGCAAGGTGATTTTCCACCAAATTCCACAGAAATGTTCCTTACATAGCCCTAGTTGCTAAAACGATTCTGCTCCATTGAACAAAATGACTACCAGAGCTAAAAATAGATTTTCATCAATATATGGCTTCAAAATTAATATACAATTTTCTTCTCTTCCAAAAATTTTTTTTATATGGTACATATATAATAGAGTATTATATATGTACCATATAAATTTTTTTTTGGAAGAGAATATATAATACTCTATTATATATGTACCATATAAAAATTGTTTTTGGAAGAGAAGAAAATTGTATGACAGTCATATAATAAATAGTTAAACCTATTTTAGATGAAAAAACTTCAGTTTACTGACCTATCAACGCGCCGAGCACCTGTGTTAGAAAATGTAATGTTGCATCTGGTATTTGCTTAACGGTAGACCTTCAGCCAAAGTACTCATGTGAGCAATCCAGGGCCATCATAGCCCTCTTGTTTTTTTCCTCGGATCAAACTTCTGGTTGATATGATAACAGAAATAGTTAAAATATAGCTTAAACAAATGGATCCTTTGATAACTCAAAAAACAAACGAGCTAGGTTAATGAAATTAATTATATGAATGGATGGAACAAGTCATGTGTATATAAGACAGGTTTCCATATTGATAACTTTACATTTACAACGTTCTTTCTGATTTTGCAATAGGATCCGACCTCAATCTAGTATTGTATTAGTCTATAAAGGTAGACCCATTATACCATGATGTGTTTCTCTACCTGTTTGAAGTTATGCCTCATTATTTCTGGTTGACTAGACATTTTTTAAATAGTTGTCTGATGTAATTTTTGTCTTTATTAGGGTCTTTGATCTAACACAGTATTTGATAGATAGAGTTTTAAGTTGGTTTTACTGAAAAAATAAAAGAGCTGTCTCTCTCTCTCTAAAGGACTTGATGTTAGTGAGGGAATGTGGGACAAAGTCTCCTGAAAACATATTGCTTTGATGACCTACACAAAAGACATACACAGTTAAATAAAGAACTAATTTATTCAAACATTTTAACGTTTACATATCAATGATAAAAACCGTTCATTGAATGGCATCGAGATAAATGTTGAACAAAGAAATGCCAGGTTTAGAGTCAAGTATACATAAACCTGCTTGTGCAAATAACTGCATGTTCGTATACAAAATAATACTTCACTGTCAATAGTTCAGATTTTATCTTTGGAACATTTTCAGATTTGTATATATATCTTCATTTGTACTTCGGCAAAAGTTCAAACTCGAATATTTTGATTGTGTTCACATAAAGAGGATGTGCACCAATCCAGTACTGGCTGACGTAAAGTTTGTTACGTTGCTCACAGTAGCAGACGGCTGTCGGACACAGCACGTTGCCACTTTGCCCCTTCACAATCTTTAGCCTTTCACATTCTGGTGAAACAAGATGCAGCTCATTGTTTTTGTAGTTGCAAACTATCAAGGTACCATCACTTGCTATCACAATTCCCTCTGGACTGCACAATGCTTGGTCATCGTACCTCGCAACTATTTCGTCATCAAATGTCAACTTCATGACATCACACGTGACACGGTCAGTCACGTAAAGGTAATCGCCATCCGGAGAAGCTGCTATGTTCTGTGGGCATTTGAACAAAAGTCTCCCACTTCTGTCTTTGCTGAGAGATTTGATTAAACGGCCGTGTAAATCGATAACTTCCACTTTGCATGGGGAGGGAGAGTCACATGTCACAGCTAGTCTGTGATGACTGAACGCTATTCCTCGACAGTCCCCGTCCACTTTCAGACGTCTTCCTTCGGAAAAAACGCCATCACGTAGGATCAGGAACTGAATCGCACGTTCTTTAGGAAGCGTAACCGCCAACTCCTCGGGTTCAAAGCCCTCTTCTACCACGGCAACATCCCATGGAGCCGACGACATGGTGTGCTCTGCTATAATCACACGGTGTCTGGTATCTAAAATTTTAACAGCGTGATTATTATTATCAACCAGAACCAGGAAGTCAGCCGTTAGCATTTCAGCCCCTGTAATGTTGCAGTCATGTTGATCTCTCGACGTTTTGACATTAAGGTCATCGATATGCTTCAGTGTCGTGTTATCATACTTGTGACTATGCCTCGAGTGTTTCCCAGATGTCGTCTGTTCCGGCGGTTCTATCGGATGATCAATGTTAAATATATCATAGGCTGCAGCTGGCTTGGACATTATCTCGGACATAGTGTTTTTATCCACAAGAGGATGATTCATTGTCGCAGTAAACTTCTTGTGGAAGCTTATACACGTTGTGCACAGGTATTGATTACAATCCTCACAAAACATGTCCGCTTCTACAGACTTCAATTCAGACAGACATGGGTCGCAACGAAGGGTCGCCACATCCTCGGAAGGTCTCCGTTCTCTTTCAAAGCCTCCACTTGAATATTCCCCACCAACCGAACTATCAAAATCCATTTTTATCCTGGTAAATTTCCTTTCGTGGTGAATTTGACTCGTCTGCAGCTGAAATTAAATGAAAAACGTTATTATGTTCAAAGTTCTTTTAAATCACTGCTAATGGATTTTTTTACAAACAACAAGATCTATCAAGTCCAAACAAAAACATTCACCTTGAAATATGTAGCATTGAATTTCGATCTCTTATTCAATACGCTCACCGTTATTCGCCTCTATTCAATGTGATCAATACCCTACATACACACGTAAACAACATGTAGTGCATGTATTGAAAAACCTATACTCGTAATATCGCGTTTGAGTTCATTCGTCTTTGCCCTAAATATCCGCGGTTATTTTCTTATCAAATTGTTATGAAGTTTAATTTTTTATCAAAATACTTTATTTCATTTTAAATCACATGCACTTTTAGGTAATTTATCAGGGAACCGTTTGCTTCTTTTTACGCATCATGTGCTTGTATGGACGCGTAAGCCTATAGTAATTTGTTATTTATGCAAAGCCTCGAATTAGCTTAACATTTAACTTCTTCTTGTAGTTTTGCACAGTGCAGGTTTCATTTTGCAAGACTGAGAGAGAATGATCTATGTGAAATAAAAGGTTTTGTTGAATGATGCAGATCTTAATTTGCCTGGATGGCTGGAATGAAAAACACATCAGTGTACAAGACGACTGAACCCCGAAAAAATCCTTATTACTTTAGTCTCACGAGTAAACAAGTCAAGGAATATAGAATTATTTCCAGTGCTTATTGTTTGTCAGTGGTCAAATCAACATGAAAATATTATCTCAGTACGGTTATCAAAAGGGAAAAATACAATAGGTTGTATATTTACATGTCTACTATACTACTCAAAATTTGATAGGGATCACTTTTTATTTCTTAAATATCTTTTTAATGATAACCTCAAGATAACTGATTTTTTTCTCATACATGTAGTTTATTCATATGGCAAAGTCGACCTGTCCAGCAGATTTTGATTGTTTACCTGTACATGGCTCGAGATGCACGGGAAAAGCGATACCTCTGGAAAAGTGGTGGTGCACGGCGGGCATGTACCTTCATGTACACATCTGTTTTATTCAGACTTCGCTCGTGCATGGTAACGTTTATATCGAACCTAGCACTGGTCATCGCAAATCTACGGCAAAAACGGCGTATTGACGATGAGGAGATGAATAGGGAGGCTTGAGGCTGGGCGTTCCCAACTTCCTTGGGGTGTCCCAGATCACCGTTGCTAGGATGTGGCGACGGTTTCAAACTTACGGGCATGTCATGCATAGGCATGGCGGAGGGTGTTAGAGGTCCACAACTCGGCGCGAGGATCGGTTTATTGTTCAAGCGCGACGTCAGCGCTTTGTTACCGCTACTGCCCTCTAAAATGACTTCCAGAATGCCACTGGTGTAAGACTTTTCACTCAAACCATCAGGAACCGTCTTCATACAGCTGACATGAGGGCTAGAAGGCCAGCAACGTCAGCGCTTTGTTACCGCTACTGCCCTCTAAAATGACTTCCAGAATGCCACTGGTGTAAGACTTTTCACTCAAACCATCAGGAACCGTCTTCATACAGCTGACATGAGGGCTAGAAGGCCAGCAATCCGAATCCCATTGACGCGAAACCACATCCAGGCACGTCTTCAATGGGCCCGCGATCACGCCAGGTGGACACTGCATGACTGGACCCCGGTACTGTTCACTGACGAGTCTAGATTTTGTGTGGACTTCACTGATAGGCAAGTGCGGGTATGGAGATCTGCCAATGAGCGTTTGGCACCCGTATGTGTTGCTACCCATGACCGTCATGGCGGGGGCTCGGGCATGGTGTGGGCGGGCATTAGCATGCAGGGAAGAACGGACCTGCATATTGTTCAAAACGGCACATTGACGGCTGTACGATCGTGATATAGAGAGAATCTAAATGAAGGAAAAGACATAGAACTTGTTCATACAAAATGTTTACGTAAAGTTCTATGCGTTAATAAATCAACAAATATGTCAGCGTTATCCGGTAAATTAGAAAGGACACCACTGAAAATATTTAGAAAAATCATTGTGTTTCGCTACTGGACAATACTGATAATAAATGTGTTACAAAACGTATTTATCTGATGCTAAAACAAGATGAAGACTCTAAATTTTCGTATAATAGTCGGAACTGGGCTTATCAAATTAAAACAATGCTTAATGAACTTGGAATGTCATATCCAAGGAATAATTAAGGCAATGCTGCGATACATCTTGATCTGATCAAACAACGTATATATTGGATAATTATTATCAAACTTGGCATAGCGAAACAACTAATTCTAGAATAATAAGTACTAACAATCGTTTTAAACAAAATTTTGAAGTAGAATTGTATTTAGACCGAATTAAAGGAAAAAGATTCAGAATTGCAATCGGCACATTTAGATTATCTTCTCGTTTAGAAATAGAAAAGAGTCGTTATTTAGTATAACGCGAGAAGCCAGTAAATTTTGTAATTTAGGATTTGAAGAAAATGAATACCAATTTCTACTTGTTCGTTCACAGTACAAAGAATTACGAAAACAATTTTTCGAGTTTAATTATTGTCACTGGCCAACGATAGATAAATTTGACGCACTTATGAAAAAATCCAAAAATCCAAAAACTATTGAATCTCGGAAAATAGATTTATAGAGCATTTAATATTCGGAAACAGAAGACTAAATGAATATAAACTTATTTTTTACTATCGTTTCATACACATACTCGCTTTTTTCTTTCCTTTTCTTTTTTTTTAAAAAAGAGTGGCTTCTCTTGGTGTTTCAAAATAATCGTTCTGTCAATACTGTATTATACACTGTCTTTGTCTGGTTCATGTCAGACACTATAATTATGATCACATTTCTCTATTTCTCTTTTTATGCTAGAAACAATCGATATTGCTTTAATGCAAATAAATGTTGTTGTGGTTATTATTGTTTGTTCCTTGTCTAGACATCGACCCATTTTAGCCTAGAAGATGTGATCATAAAAGAAGGAGGAAGAAAACTTATGGTTTTGGATCTAGCAGTCAGCTGATTAGGATAACTTTTTAACCAACATTAAACGAAAAAGATACGACAATTTCAGGCTCAGGTGTATTGTAAGCCATGTTATTTAGACAATTTTTCATCTTTGGTCTTTCGTTTTTGGAACCCGACCACCCTCAACTCTTTGTGAAAGTGGCTGAAATTGGTAAATTATGTCGAATACCTAAAACACCACGTCTATGCAAATCAGAATTGTCATCCATGATAAATTTACGATAAACAATAAAAGGTTTTCAGAGACATTTTTTACATAATTCATTTTTTTTCTTTGGCCTGTGTTCATGGGACAGCTATGGGTAATGTTTTTGACTAAATCGTGCAGCCTAAATCGTTTATAGTGATTGTCTTATTCACGTTCTTTTATCTTCTAAACATTTTTAAAACAGTTTGTAGTTTGAAATAACATCATTGTATGAAAACATGTTGAGAAAAGAACGTTTTAAAAACGCCAGAAACGCTGCCACGGTAGACTTATGGCTAAATTTCACTCGCTTTCTAACATCAACAACAATAACAGTTATAACAATACGAAAATTGCGTTTAAAAAAACAAAAACAAACAAAAAATACATTTATAAAGCAGACATTGTTAAAACTAAGAGAAAATAAGCAAAAATTGTTTCCAGACATAGCGAACCAATGCAGAGCGTCTGATATTGGAAAGTTGGGAGCACTTAACGTTAGAGAATATTTCAGTGGGTGGTGCCCCGGATTGCTGTAAAAAGATGGATTCGAACCCACGGCCACATAGGTGGACCAGAACACTCATTGAAAGAGTATTTTATCACCTTGAGTCTGGCGCCTTCGGCCAACTTTTCAATTTACACTCGGAAATATATTAAGGTTTTGCAACTTCGTAAGAATAGGGTAAATAAGCTTTTTTACCTATGAAGATTTAATCTGTCTATCATTAGCCAAAATAATAGTGATAGAGTTAAAAAAAGATTTGTCAGAAGTGGGATTCGAACCCACGCCCACATACGTGGACCAGAACACTCATTTGAAGGTAGATAGTACCTTGAGTCTGGCGCCTTAGACCACTCGGCCATCCTGACATATGACTAGAGATGAAAAATTATGTATTATATCATAATATAAAATAAATTTGTTCTTGATGAAGATAAAAGTTTATATAATTTTGACTTTTAAACATCAGCTATGATTATCTTTAGGATATGATCGTAAAAAAGATCTTTTTTACCTCTTAGCGTTCTTTTTGTGTCAGTATGTATTTCTTTTAAATAAGCGTCTACTCTCTTATATTTTATGATCGTCTAGAAGATACAGATTTCCAGACTGATTTACAATTTTTGTAAAAGAGTGTTATTTTAACGAAAAGGTTAGAAAATAAGTTGTGACAGTCTAGTGATTTTCCCCTAAATGTCAACAAGATAGGTAAAGATAAATAAATTTCATCCAATATCTGGTGATAATTCTAGCGTCAGCAATTAAAGTAGCTATCAGCAATGGCTGAGGCTGATCAGGAAAATAATCCTGCAAAGCCAGACAGCGCTGATGAAGACACAGACGAGGAAAGTGAGGTGTTAGAAGAAAGTCCATGTGGAAGATGGCAGAAAAGGAGAGAAGAGGTTCGTGACATTTAAAATTTCATGGATCCACAGTATGAACCTTAAATCTGATAATAAAAGATTTCATTTAAAAAGTCACATGTGCTCTTTTGTTTTATTCGTGTTGGTGGTGAAAATATAACTACATAGTTCTTAATTTACAAAGGAGAGGGATCAGGGATGTATACTGGCTATACTAAATATCGGTGATCTAATAAAATGGTGGTCTTCTTATTAAAGAGAGAATTAAAGTATGAAACAGGTTCCGAAACAGAAGATAACTGAATGAATTAACAAAAAAAAAGACTTCTTGTATTGTCTGGAATTGTGGCACCAAAATAGAGCGAAAATATTTACTTGCAGGGACAATGTAGTGTGCATCACCGATAATAGAAGTACACCGATAATAGGGTTACAGAGGATAAATGTTAATCTGGCCTATGAGCTCAATTTGGGACACCCATCCAAATACTAACCATGGATACTGTTGCTTAACTTAGCAAACATTCCAGACACTCCAACCATGTCGCTAAAGAGCTAGCCCAACAGCACGGCTGTTGGAAATGCCTTATATACCCGGTGTCCACTACATAAATTTTTCCACCTCTTCTGACAAGTAGTCTCAATATTTCGACTGCAAGACTGACTGATTTACAAACTGATATTACATAGATGTCGGCCTTTACGTCTCAACCTGTTAGATTCATAACTGTTTCGAAAATCGAGGTTTAAAAATAAAACTGATCGATAAACTACCGTCAGGTAGAGTTTTTGCGGTGTCCAACGAAAACATGTTGACATGTGTAGAGTTTATAAGTGTAATGCATAAAAAAACATAAAATTTTCTTATCTATTTTCTGTTATATTGATTCAGTTTGGAATAAGCTTTACCCGTATGTATTTTTTTTCAAGAAATATTGACTGTAAATATATATTTGAAGCCGTCAAAGTTAGCGATGAGATTCTGGTCGCTGGCATGTACGCATAGAAGAAAAACTTTCCGCATTGTTTTGAATCGTAAGTGTCTTGTCAGGGTTTTTTATCAGGAAATTGGGAAGAGGCCCTGGCCTTTTAAATTGGGAAATTTATGTGCAATAATTGTTCATTTTGGGAAATTTATGAGACATTTGTTTCTGCAACCGGAAATAAACACCGATTTATCTCCCCTGAAACGGAATAAAATCCAGACTTTCGGAACGTTTGACTGTTTCACTGCGCATGTTTCTACTTTTATTTACTGATAACTACTGAGTAAGAGTCTATCGGAACTTAACGGATCAGACTGGTTTTGCATAACACGGGTACCGTGCATTGTTTGGCTATAGTACGACAAAAAAGTCGATACCAGACAAACGCTTCTTCCGGAAATAACAAATGTAAACTGATCGTTTTTTAAACTAATCTAGGGGGAATTTCTAAGATTTTGGGAAATCATGTCTTGCATTTTGGGAAGAAACTCTGCCACAATTGGGAAAAAATCTATATTTTTCGGATTTGGAAGTGACCGAATATCGGCCTCTGTTATATAAGGATGAAAAGCCCTGGTTGTGCGCGAAGGGCGACCATCGTCTATATAATAAAAAGCCCTGGTGCACAATTTGTTGGGCTATTCTGACAAGTAACTGCAGATCACCAATTCACCCAACATACTCTTGTATCAGTTCAAAGTAGTTCTGTTGTTCGTATTCAAATATTGCCTTTAATATTTTCTAAAAAATAATTACAATGGAGGAGGCAGTGCTCTTGTTTGGTCTTTCAAATGAACACTGGAGATTGTTGCAAAGCTCTATGACAGACATCCTCTGTCTTTGACAGTTGACAGGAACGAGTGTCATGCATACGCTGACTGGTAAATGTACTACACACTAATGTAGACTCTTGGTTCTTTTTTGTGTGCAAACAATAACAATTGACATACATATATCTGTACTTAGTGAACTTGAAATTATTTGAAATCTTATGTTTTTTGTTGTTTATCAAGGTTGAGCAGAGAGATGTACCTGGTATTGATAGTGCTTTTCTAGCAATGGACACTGAGGAAGGAATGGAAGTTGTCTGGAATGAAGTATACTTCTCAGAGAACAGAAATAGAAAGGCACAACATATAGAAGGGGAGGTAACTAGATGTTTTATTTCTTATATTACAGTTGTTCATAATTAGTTCATTTGAGCTCAGGGTGAGCTTTGTGATTGGTCTTTGTCTGTTGTGTGTTGTCAATTTAGCTTGTGAGAACTTTAGAGGCGACATTTTTTATCTAGCTGCTTGAAACTTGCATTATTTACCTGATGATTTTTTGAACATGTTCAGCTGGTTGATTTGGGTTCAATAACTATGTCACCAGTTTAAATGAAAGAAAAACCTTGTGAACAAGTCTAGAAGTCAAATTTTAAACCTTATCTTCATGCAAGTTGCTGAGACTGTTTGTCTTGATGATCTCTTGGATGAATGTGTGGAACAAGGTCATGTGAGGTAAAAACTAGGTTACCTTGCCATATCAGATGAGTTAACTCATATATATAGTTATATATATAGTTTGTAGAGGTCACATTTGTCATCCAGCCTTAATGAAAGAAATGTTTCTCTTAATGTTTTGCATGAAACTGAAACTGGGTCATGTAGAAGAAAAAACCAGTCCACCAACTCAGATGAGTTAAAAACCTTGTGAAACGCTAAAGGTGGCATCATTTACCAAGTATTCATGAAACTTGGTTAGAATGTTTGTATTGATGATCTGTGGACCGAATTTTAAGCTTGGTCATATTCGTTTAAAAAACAGGATGACTAGCTCTGATCATTGCAAAATGTTTTGGTTATCTCAAGGATCATTTTGAAATTGGGTCACATGGGTGAAAAATAAGTTCACTTACTCAAATCAGTGGAAAACCTTGTGAACACTCAGAGGTCATATGACACAATTTGCTTGAAATTTGGTCAGAATTTTTATCTTTGTGATTTCTTTGATGAATTCTAACTAGGTCATGTAGGGTAATATAACTAGGTCACCAGCTCAGATCATTGGAAAAGTATGTGAACAACTTAAGGGCAAATTTTTGTCCCAGTTTCCACAAGACTTGGTCAGAACGTTTTTCTAAATAATGTCTTGGGAGGGATTGAAACAGGGTCAGGCGGCATGAGAAGCTTGGTCACCAGATATAATATAAAGCCTGTAAACTCTCAGAATGATTGTCTGTATGATCTTATCTTATTTCACCATGTTTTCAGTAAAGTCACTGGTGAGCAATAAGTTTCATGTTTTGTGTTTGATGTATTCATATGTTTGTACGTGGTATTATTAGCGAATAAGATGTGGGGGTAGATATACTGATTTTTGTCAGTCTGTCTGTCTGTCAGAAATCTGTCTGTCTGTCAGAAAGTTTGTCTAGGCAATGCCTTTGACACCGCCAGGAGGATTTCAAACAAACTTCAGAAATTAATTCAGTGCCAAACCTTGTTGTGCATATCATTAGTATTTTCCACATTCAATTTTTCAATGTATGCAGTATTTCTTCTTTAACATACAGCAGATGTCAGCAAAACTTCACAGAATTCATTAGTGCCAAGCCTTGCTTTGCTTTTCATCAATTTAGGGTTTTGTAGAGTGGTGAGAGACATAACTTTTTCCTCTTGAAAAAAGTCTTATTCTGTACTATATCTTGTTGGAGGAAATAAAGAATTGCATTGAACTGATACATCAGTAAGAGTGGAAGTAATAACTTTCTAAATGTGATTCTTTGAATCAGCAAATTACCTGATATGTTTTTCATAAAATCACATTTTTCATTTAAGTTTCTTGCAGAAAAATACAGAAGATACTGTGGAATTTTACTATGGAACACAGTAATTTCCTTCAAATGGGGTTCTTCTGATCATGGTTTGACTGTAATCATAGTCTCTAGCTTAGTTTTCAGGATGAGTAATGAGTTGGATAAATGTTCAGTTGTATTCAATTTCTGTATACCTCTGTATATCTGCAGGAGAAGATCAGACAAGTCTTTGATAACCTCATTCAACTGGACCATCCAAATATAGTGAAATTCCACAAGTACTGGACAGATACAAGTGGTGATAAACCTAGAGTAAGCTTATCTGTATATTTTTTTCAAGGTCAAGGCCACCTTTTCTACTTAGAACAATGATGAGAAATGCCTAAATTTTTTATCAGTTTAGCATTGAATGAAAGGAATTGTGTCATATTACTCCATATTAGTGAAGTAATTAGTTCCTTTGCTATCAGTTTAAGAGAAAACATTTTTGTTTTTGTTTTAAGATATCATGTAAAACAGACAAAAAAATCTATCTACTTTAAAATTCAGGGTTTTATTCCAGTTTCTTTTAAAGAAGGGAAACTTGGAAATTGCTGTTGCAAATATTATATTGCTTTTATTTTGTTCAGTTAATACAAAACGGGGTATGAAATCACAAATAGTTGCCAACTAGAAAAAGTTTTCAAAAAACATCATTCTCATGAGCCAGTTTCCCAGATTACCAACACCCTGATGAAGCATGTACTGCTGTAGCCACTGAATTGCTCACACTTGAATGTAGTGATTTGTTGCTGCATCTGTATTTGACCCTGTTACACCGGGAGGTTTCATGCCCATTTTTGTGCAAGATTTTGCATGTGTAGAAGGTAGTCCATTATTTCAGTAACTGTTGATGGGGGTGCTCCATGCATTATTGCGATGCTGTACATGACGGGTTGGGGAAGCCAGAGTGTGTATAATTTGTTTAACAGCACTGTTTAGAAGAACATATTCTGTTTTAGACATCCCAGCTAATCCACTCAGTTGGCCTTGGACTGGAAAATGTCAAATAATATTGTTAGACTTAGTCTGTGTAGGTTTTTTTTATTGCATCTGTGTAAAGTGATACAAAAATGGCAGTTAAATCATTTTAATGTGTAATATGATAACCTTGATATTGGTTATGACCTTGACCTTTATACTGAATAAATCAGAATGTTTATTACTACAAATTATTTATTCCAAAGCAGAACTTGTTCAGATATACACCAAGTGTTCTTTTGTACCCAAATTTAATACTGGTATAAGGATTTAGAAAGTTGATTTTCATGTGACCTTGACCTATTCAGCTTTTGGTACTTGTATAAGTACATAAACATATCAGTCTGTTAGCTGTTTACAATATTTATTGATATTGGTATGCAGTTTTCATTTCATCTGTTTCAACAGTACTAACAGTTACGAATATGGGTACAAGTCTCCAGATTTCAAGCTATGCATTTATGCATAATATTTATACAGTTTATACAACAAAAAGAGAGAAACAATATTTGAAGTGTTTACCTTCAGTGATTCAGTTCTTTTAGATATTAACTACACCATTTACCTAAACTGATGTATATTTCTTCAAAAACAAGTTGTGTAAAATACTGGGATTTCTTCATTGTCTTTATTTTTTCTGATTAAATATAAAAGTTAGGATGAAAAAAGAGCTTATGGATTGTTTGATTTATGACAAGTACAATGTTCAATGAATGAATGAAATGAATCACTAAGTTTCTTTCAGTCTGGTGAAAAAATGAACATATTTTTTTGCGTGATGATATGTTGTAGGATATAATAGTAATGAAGATTTATTGTGTGCTAAACATGGTATTTTTGAGATGAATGATTGTTTATGTGGGTTTTTTTCAGGTAATTTTCATCACAGAGTACATGTCATCAGGCTCCCTGAAACAGTTCCTGAAGAAAACAAAGAAAAACAACAAAACATTCCAGTTAAAGGTACTTCTGTTGTCATTTCTTAGTGATTATTGCATAATGATTATACATTTATCCCAAGAATATTATGATTTGAAAATTTGACATACCTTAGGCTAGTGAAATAAAACGATCCTGTCATTGTTGTCAAGGTGACAGTGACTTGGTTTCAGATAAATTTTTTCGGTATATTTATAGTGACATAGTGCCTGTAATATGTTCTTTCTTTTAGGCTTGGAAAAGATGGAGTACACAAATACTGTCTGCTCTAAGGTGAGTTGAAATCCTTGTTTTCTTAGTCGATATATACCACCTTTCATGTGACTATAAACACTAGTTCTGTGAATGGTCAGGATTGAAATTTGTAAGATATGGAAAACCATAGCTGTCCCTTATTTTATAATTCCATTTTTGTTCTTATCTTAAGTGTGTTGCTTTACAAATTATATATTAAAAAAAGGTCCTGAAATAAAGGTGACAATAGAACATGATGCCTTTGTGTGTAGAAATATAGATAGTTTGATAATGGTGGAGCAGATAAGCCCTTGCCCTAATTGTCTGCCTCATTCAGATCAAAGTGTTAATTGGAGGATTCTAACTATTAAGTAGTGGTACATGTAATTGTTTTAATTTGTAGCAGACTGACAGTAAATGATTTCACACAGAGCTATGCATTTATAAAACAAAGCAATAATTATATATGCATCTCTCTTGCAGTTATCTACATTCTTGTAACCCTCCTGTGATACATGGCAACCTCACCTGTGATACAATATTCATTCAGCATAATGGACTTATCAAAATAGGATCTGGTAAGACCTGTTGATTCTTTAGTTTGTCACCAAACTTTTGTTGTGAAGTCTACTAAGTGAAAACCAGAGATAAACCATTTTGCCTAGATTGGTTCTAGTGTATTGATGTTCTTGAAAAGTTTTTTAGTTTTCTAGCATTTTGCACAATGAAACTTGCTTGTTGTTGATAAAATCTAGAGCATACACTATCAATACTGACCTTAAAAGGCTTATATTGCTGTAGTGTCTGAAAATTGAAAATAGTGCAGAAAATGCATTTGTTGCAATGTTTCCATGAGTCTAGAGTAGAAAAGAGCTTAAAATGTGCGTTATTCTAGCTTCCAGAGTAGAGCTTGTAAAGTGCTTAAGAGCATAAGTTTATTTTAGTGTTTTTAATAGTTAGTTCTGATTGCTTTTCCTGGACAGCCTTCCTTTTATCTCATTGTATGGTTGAGGAAGCCTGTGATTTTGGTAATTCTAAATGCTAGTGTTTTATATCTTTAGAAACATACTAACTGCACTCTGAATAAGGCTGATATATATCCAAGATGTACAAACACAATTTTTTACTGACGTTCAATCAGCGCATGTTTTTGTGTTCATTTCTCTGAAAAATGAGTGTGATTTATTGCTTGGATTTGTGAGCATAAATAACTAGTCTGCACATATGAGTGTATTTAGAACAAGATTGCACCTGTTAGAATGTTGTTTCTTTTTTTTCTGGACAATGGTGAAAGTTTGTTGCAGTTGGATAGAGCTTATTTTTCTTGATTCACATGTATATGAGCTGCTTGATAAAACATATGATTGGTTAAATACCCTAGGAAGCAGAATGATTGTTTTAGGTATGTTTTTTTTTTCATGCTTTGATTTTAGTGGATTGTGGTGTAGGTTCAGCAAAAACTTGAGTGCTGTTGTAGTCTTTAACTAATTCAGAACTGGGGTCATCTTGATTGTGTTGGCATGCCAGCAAAGTAGCTTTTTATCTTAAAGCAACTGACTCACAGATCGGTCCACAATGCATAAAAAAGAAAATGTTTATAAATATAGAAATTCTAGTTGTAGTTGTGAAGAACATATCTTAACTAAGTTACTGTCTTATTTTTTGTTACAGAAACACATCAAAATATAAAGTTTTTCATACTTTTATCGATAAAAAATTTACTCTGTTAGTCATGGGGTAGATTCTTTGTTTATACTGTTCATTTTGATAATTTGCAGGAACAAGACTCTGTGGCAAAGTGGGTTACCTCGCCATCTTCAGTTTTATTGACTGAAAGGGCCTGGGTTTGAATCCTGTTGAAATCAAATTCTCTTTTCTTAAGTTTTCATGATGTATAGAAGCATAAAATTGTTTTTTTCCCATAGTACATTAACTTCTCTTTAATTTTAAAGAAAACAAATTTTTAAGCTAAATTCTGTGAGTCAGTCGCTTTAAATTAAATTATGTGTTTTACACTTGAAAATGCATTTTAATAGAATATCCTGCCATTTTGAAAAAAAAGTGCCAGAAACATGACAGGTTGTCTTTATTTGCACACATAGTTCAGATGCATAAGTGCTGCATAATTTACACTATTGATGTATTTACTATGTAACACTGCATTAGGTTAGAACATTAGAGCTTGTATTTTCACTGTTCTTTTCAAATAATCCTTTAAGTGAATTGGCTCATTTTCATTCTCCATTTTTGTGTCATCTTTTAGGACATTTGATGAATGTACAGACACTTTTTAATTTTACTGTAAAAATGATATCCTTTGATACAGACATCTTATTTCTGTTACTGTAATTAAGTAATGTACAGGTTTTTCGTGACTGTACATTCTGTAATGGCTTGTCAAGTTGTAATGTTAACAGTGATTGGTTAAGAAGACTTGTAAAGGTCTGACTGTACTAAGTAATGAAGCAAGATTTACAAAGATGAAATAGTTTTATTTAATTTGATCATACTTTATGCATGGTTTTAAGTAACTAACGTTAAACTTACAGGTAACATGATTAGACCAAAATAAGAAGAGTATTATTTCTATATAAATGTAATAGTTTGGGTGCAGTTTTGACATTTTTGACTTATGTTCATTTCATATTTTCTCCAAGCTCTGATATAGTACAAGAAATTATTGGATATAACCTTTAGTGTTGTATCCAGGATTAAAAAAGGGCATGGTGCTGTGAAAAAGGGGCAGGGTGCTGCCAAAAAGGGGCAGGGGGCAAATATGCGTCTTTTGCTAGCAAAAGGGCATTTTTCACCATACACCGTGCATTATATTATGCCAAGCATCGTCTCTTTATTATTATTGTTATCATTAAAACTATATAGTGTTGTAAAGTGTGAATCAAATACAGGTATTTGTTTTATTTAATTTACTTTTTAATCATTGTATAACTACTAGTATATGTTACTGAAAACAGACAAATACTGCAAGAAACTTCTAACAGCTTTTATTTTTCTAATCTCTCCATTTCATACAATCATGTAGATCATTGCTAGCATTTGAACAGTATACACATTCAAGTAACACAGCATACTATAACATAATGCACAGTAACCTTTTAGGACTGTTTTTATCTACTTGTAATCAGTTTGATGTTTTAATGTGCTAATTCTGACAATAAAACAGCAAGAGTACAATCTTGTATATATTGATATCGTAACCGAAATTAATTTATCCGAAATATCATACACTTATCACTTATTACTTTCGGTTTTGTATCAACGGTTTTATTTGACAAAATTATCAATTACAGTTCGATATGTAAATGACCATTTAACAGTCCGCTCTTTAAAACTAAATATATAGGTGAAATGTTTATTTCTTATTAACATTTATAACGAACGAACTTTCCTTTGTTTTGGCGCAAAAACGCACGTGCGTCCTAAAAACGTGCATTTTGACACAACCGATACCAATTTGGGACGCTTAATTGTGAAAATTGACACATGTATAGTTTTTTGTAAACAAACACGTTTCATAATTAACTTCTGAAGGCTAGAAACAGACTTGTTTTAAGATCGGCGAAACAGTGATTCGTTTTCGCTGCTTTTGCCCGTTCCTTTTCTAACTGAGCCAACTTTCGTTTTACGGAAGGTATTGTATATGCAGACAGAGATGTTAGTGCTTCTAATTTTTTGGTAAGAATGACTTTTAATGACAAATTGGATGGGTGGACAATTAAAATCAAGAAATCAAAAAAGACAAATGGTTTTATTAAGTTCTAGTTTATTTTTCACAAGTTTTATTGTGTTTACCGATAGTGACGACAAACACTTGTTATATTCCCAATCAACGAAACGTACATCATTTGTCATCTGTATTGTTTAACTAATCAATTCATCACCTTAAATAACAAGTTTTTGTTGTAATGGCAATCCAGACATTAATCCGCTAATTGATTGGTAATGATACAGTACCCAGTGCACGCTTGATTATTGATTTTTCGGCAGTCGCTGTAGGGTATGTATACATGCGTCGCTGCGTGTCTTGCTAATTAGAATACACAAGTAAGTTAGGAAAACATAGACACTGAATAAACAAAGGCAGTGGTGGTGATAAACATTTATGATTAAGGACAGAAGGGCGCTAGTGGGAAAAGGGCAGAGTGTTAGAGATTTAGGGCAGAAGGGCGCTCTTCAAAAAGGGCGGGGCGCAGCGCCCCGCTATCACGCTATAGATACAACACTAACCTTGCACATTTAAGTTTGAACGAAGTGCAATAGTTTGTAAATATTTCCTAATGCTAAACCATAGATTTGCTAGAAAAATACTTTATCATTACCAAGCAAATGAACTTCAAGAGGCATACCCTAAAATGGAGATCATTGTATTTCCATCAAAATAATATAAATGTGAAAGATTTTGAACAAATTAAAACCCAGTGTTGATGTGTCAGTCTAAAACACAATGTATAACAGGTAAATTGAATGAAAGCATTAATATAAATAGCGTGGTTGTTGTAAAATGTTTGGCTGGATAGTGATTTATTACAATTGAATGAAAATTTTTTGAACATTTTTTCGTCTTAACATTATCAGTTATTTTTTTATTTTATAAAAAGGCAATAAATTACAGATTCAGTGTATCACTTATAGATGTTAGGGTATGTCCCTTTAAGTTCTTCAACAGTTTCCTATAAATGAATGAATTTGACCTAGTATTTGCAAATTTACAAGGATGCAGTGTTCCCACTGGAATTAAAAACCGAGGGAAAAAAGGGGTCTACAGGAATTCCAGCATTTACCACATAAGGGATAATATGACAGTACTTCTCAAAACTGTGACAAGGACCATTCTGGGGGTGAAGTACCCCTTTTTATGGAGTTTCAGGAGCATTTGTATTGGTCATGATAAATACATGATCCACATTGATTTTAGGCTGTTGTGCAAATGCAAAGATCACAGTGACATATACTTTGAAAATATTTCCTATCAATAACTTAAAAACTGCTGGATATAGGATTTTGAACTTAATAAAAAGGTAGATCATGATGAATAAATGGCTCCTTAATGTTTTGGGGTAACTGCATCCAAGGTCAAGGTCACAGTGACCCTATCTTGCAAAATGTTCAGTTACCCTAGAATGATCTGACCAGGATCCTCATGAAAGGAAACAACCTCCACTGATTTTGATATTAGTAGTTAAAAGGTCAAGGTCATTATTGTCCTGTCTTGGTATTCATTGAGAATGGTTGGAAATAGAAGAATGATAAAAATTGTCTGATGCACAAAAGGGACCGTCTTTGTCATTTTGACAGCCCATGTGGCTGGTTTGTGTTTTAAATTATCTATATAGAGCTCTAAACCCTGCTTTTGTTGGCTAATTTCTGGTCTTTATTTATATTTTAGACAGCAATTTGGAAAATCTGCTGGGCAAGTAGTAACTTTGCTTTTGAAAGCTTCATTCATCTTTGATGAAAATGGGCATCATTGAACCCATGTTACACATTTCGTTAATAGGGACTTACTACAAAACTTGTTAACATAATGCAAAGTTTTTACCTGTATGTTCTTCTGTGCTACACATATACTTATAAATAAAATGACACTCAGAAAACCTCAATGTTTTTTGCAGATGTGTAACATAAGTGATGATATATTAACACCATTTTCATTTGCATATAATAAAGAAAGTCACTTTTATCCAAACCAACTCCAAGAACAGACCATCTATACTGCTTCTGTCATCCCTGAACGTTTTAAATCTCATGCACTTTCACATTTTTAGTCTCAGTTTTATCTAATGAAATCTTAAAAATAGTTTAATGCATGTTTTTTTCTGGATTTGAATTGAAGCAAAATTTGATTAGTATGGTTTAAGATCGTGTCATCAGGAATGGTAACGCAACATTTTTTTAGTGCCTTGAAACAAGAAAAAATGTCTTAGCCAATGAAATAAATTGTTACATCCATGTGATTTGAATTTTCATTGGTACCTTTTTGAATAGCACAGAAATTTTGTTAGTTAGATTTTATGCATCACATAACTTAGTGATGACACAACATGTGACATGGTTTCCAATGATGGTGCACAAGTAGAATTTGCTAGAATTTTATCCATTTGTTTTAAGGTTACTACAGCTTTTCACCCATTCCTGTATTGTTTACCAAAACAGTTTGTCATTTCCCACCACATAATAAATAAAAATATCTCAGGTTTTGCATCCTGGCATTTTGATACTACTATAATTGTTACTGATAAGAAAAAAAGCACAATAGTATTATACTTTGTGAATTCATGGCTGAACAAAATATCAAATGAATTTTATAATTGATTTAAATACGTTTAAAGTAGACCCATATTTTGTTAACATAAGACACTCACTATCTGACAAATTATTATAATATTTGTTTGATAAGCCATTTCTGATGCAGAGATTTCCTATGTTCTTTCATTGTCATTTAGTGCATGATTATGTGTATCATTCTTAACACTATATTTGATAAGAGTTTACTAATATTTTCAAATGGAACAAAGCAAGTGTAGGTAGTGATCATAATGTTAGACTTGCAGAGGTTTTAGTGGAAAGACATGTTTATCAGTATTATCTCTAGAGCTATAATGTAATAGCAAAAAGTAGAAAGAACAGTAAGGTGATAAGATAGCTTACATTCATTGTTTACACATTCTAGGGGTATTCTGTTTATGGGTTAGGGCCTTTTGAAGGCTAAGCTTGGTGTGAGGGTCTGTATTTTTTAAAAGAGAGAGAAATGGTAGAGGATGGATTGTGGAGGGTAGGGTCTTGCTAACAGATCAATAAAAGACTTTTCTCACTGCGACAGTGAATTAAAAGGACAAAATTAAGATTATTTTAAGTTGTTCTTCTTCTAAAATTAGTTTGCTTACTGTCTCAAAGGTTTTTAAGCCAGGAACCAAATATATATATATTATTGATTTAGGATTTATTCACCCAGCTTTTATTTATTTTTCTTTTGCGTATATTGTTTCTTTATGAACATAACTTATTACTTTACACATTTTTCACTAAGTAGAATAATCTTTCTAAAATGAGAGTAAAGAACCAGCTGAAAGGGATTATGATGGTTGCCAGTTTCTTATTAGATTTCTGACAATGTTGACAGATGTGAATAACATGATTGGCATTCTGAAATGATTTGTACTGTCTTGGTGATGGCAATGATTTTACAGCTTAAATGCTGCTTTGAGAATTTTTGAGAATTACACTTGAATTCACATGTTCCTAATTAATGATAAACTTATTTAGACTGAATTTTTTTTTGTTGACCAGTGAGGGCTACACATTGACTGACAAAAACAAAATACAAAATGCTGCTGTGGTAGTACTATCAAACTTACAATATCATGAGTCTATAAAAGGGAGACAATCATTCAGTTAGTTTGAATGTAATTTTCATGGATTGTTTTGTTTTGTTTAGTAGAAGGGAGTTTCATCAGTTATGAAGATTGATTAATAGTTTGCATTTCAGTTTGGTTGCAAGACATAATAGTTTCAGTATTCACTACAGTGTTTAGTTTGATTAACTAATCCTTGTCTTAACACATTTGATCAAGAATGCTATTATATACTCTTTGTTTCCAGAAATGTCTTCTTATGGGGGGAAAATAATGTAGGTAAAAATTAAAACATTTGTACCAACTGTGCAGTGTTATCTGACCACACATGGTTTGAAACATCCTTTCAATGGTTGTTATGTATTGAACTGATTATTGTTACTCCAGTACTTTCTATTAGGAACACAGTTATCATTACTCCATTACTTTTAGGAACAACTTATCATTACTCCAGTACTTTTAGGAACACAGTTATCATTACTCCATTACTTTTAGGAACAACTTAACATTACTCCAGTACTTTTAGGAACACAGTTATCATTACTCCATTACTTTTAGGAACACAGTTATCATTACTCCAGTACTTTCTATCAGGAACACAGTTATCATTACTCCATTACTTTTAGGAACACAGTTATCATTACTCCATTACTTTGTTTTAGGAACACAGTTATCATTACTCCATTACTTTGGTTTTAGGAACATAGTAATTATCACTCCAGTACTTTCTTTTAGGAACACAGTTATCATTACTCCAGTACTTTTAGGAACACAGTTATCATTACTCCATTACTTTGTTTTTAGGAACATAGTAATTATCACTCCAGTACTTTCTTTTAGGAACACAGTTATCATTACTTTTCTTTAATTGCACAGATAGCATCATTACTCCATATGTCTGTAAGGAACACAGTTTTTATTTCTTTATTACTTCCCTTTAGTTACACAGTTATCATAAATACTCAGTTATTCTTTCTTAGGAACACACCTATCCTTTCTCCTAACATGCATGCATTGCAATCAAGCACTTTGACATTGATAGATTGGTAACCTTGAATTCTGCTTTTAATGTAAGGAGCAGATTTGTATTATATTTAGGAAACGTACATCGGCAATTGCTCAGAACCAAGAATCAGATAACAATAAAACTACTTTGTTATGACCAACATGTTTTATTTTACAGTTGCACCAGATGCTATGCACCATGTTAAGACATACAGGGATGATCTGAAGAACATGCATTGTGTTGCCCCGGAATATGGATGTAAGTTACCAAATGATGAATATTATTCAAAATGCCTTGATTGAATTTCTTTTGTATAGGAGCATGCATAGAAATTTGGCCATTTTCATTACTCTAACACTTTTACTTAATGGTAACTGCGTTTCATCAGGATTCCTGATTCAGGAAAATGACTGACCAATTTTTAGCAACCCCTTTTTGAAGAAAAAAAAGTGGAGTTATTGTCCTGACCCTTTTGTTGGTGTCCACATTGGTTAACCTTTTTGTTAAGGTCCATTTCTCAGAAACTATCATAGCTATTCACTTCAAATTTTGAATACTTGTTCACTTTTTCCAAAGGGCAGATAACCATCAAATTTCAAAGGCCAATGCCACAGTGACCCAGGAAAGTGAAACATTTTCCAATAAATATCTAGAGACTGCTGGGGCCCAAGTTCCTCAAACTTGGTCTGTTGGTTGGTTATTACCGGTAGACGACCCCTTTAGTTTTTCGGATTATTAGGTCAAAGGCCAAGGTCAGAGTGACCTTGAAAATCAAAACGTTTTTTCCGAGCGATTACTATAGACTCTTTAGGCCTAAGTTCCTTAAACTTGGTATTTAAGTTGGTCATGACCAGTAGATGACCACAGTAGTTTTTCAGGGCACTAGGTCAAAGGCCAAAGTCATAGTGATCTTGGAATGCAAAACGGTTTCTGATCAATAACTTTAGAAATAGAGTAGATGACCCCTGTAGTTTTTTGGTTCATTAGGTCAAAGACCAATGTCAAAGTGACCTTGAAAAGCATAAGCTTTTCTGATAAATATCTAGAGACTCCTTGGGTCCAGATTCCTCAAACTTTGTGTGTAGGTTAATTTTGACCAGTGGATGACT
Organism: Cyclina sinensis; assembly: GCA_012932295.1. NCBI lineage: Eukaryota > Metazoa > Mollusca > Bivalvia > Venerida > Veneridae > Cyclina > Cyclina sinensis. The sequence goes on from JAAONU010000012.1 coordinate 33,660,494, forward strand.
CCTGTAGTTTTTCAGGTCACTAGATCAAAGGCCAGGGTCACAGTGACTTTGAAGAGCAAAACGGTTTCTGATCAATAACTATAGAATGCCTGGGCCTAGGCTTCCTAACACTTCATAGGCAGGCTAGTCCATGGCCAGTAGATAATTCCTATAGCTTTTAGTGTCACTAGATCAAAAAGGTCAAGGTCATATTGATCATAAACTGAAAAATGGTTCTGATGAATAACTAGAGAATGCTTTGGTCAAAGGTCCTTAAACTTGCAATACAGGTTGATAATGACCAGTAGATAACTCATATTGCTTTTGGGGTCACTTGGTCAAAGTTCAAAGTCAGATTGACCATTAACAGAACAAGTTGGCTGCTTAAAAAAGCATCCAATGGGTTATGCCATATAATTGATTTTACATCTGATCACATGCAATATTTCTTGCGATATTGATAGTTATGTTCTTGTTTAATGTTTCTGTCCATGTAAGTAAATATTGTCAGAGTGTAAACAAAGTTACCAAGTAAATTTAATACAACATATAATATAAGTCCTTTCAAGCACAGGATATAATGAATACACTACATGTATAAAATATAATTTTTGAGAACTAAACAACTATCATCTAATTTTAGAAAAATAAAGTATTGTAAATAGAGCTAAAAAAAGATAACTATCTAAATTTTACAAGATTTAAATTTCCAGTGTACATTATATTCACTTATTAGTGCTATACACTAAGCATGGAAAAGAACCAGAGTTGTCATTTGAATGGGAAGCTTCCTGTATCATGCACTATCCCCAACAACCTCTTCATAGGGTCATATGGGCAGTCGGTACTGATGATGAATCTGTTCAAATAGACCAATATACAGTTATTTTAGCAATGCTGGCATCCCTGTTGGCATAATAGGCATTTTCAGAATTCTAGGAGATTGTCTGTTGTTGTACGTGCAGTAAATAATTTTCAGTTTCATTGCTATCATTATTAAAAACTATTTATTTCATGCTTTTCAATGGATTATTGAAATATATCAGTAGATTAAATCCTGATAATCTCACTGTTTCAAACAGGCAAATAATATACCTGTTATGATGTTCGTTCACTAGTTTGATTTAAATCCTTGTTTTGTTTATAATTCCCACACACATTGTGAATAAAAAAAAAAAATGTCGGATTGAACTGAGCTGACTTCAATTCACGCGCAGTAATTCAATAGCTTTATCAGCCTAAAACTGTTGTTTACTCTAAATAAATTTACAAAACGATTTCTTTTTTCTGTTTGACATAAAATAATAAATGAATTATCAATAAGACCCTGTCTAGTGAATTATATATTAAAAATGAGAGTTTATCTGGAACTATTTTTATTACGAAATACACATGTGTTAGCACGTAAAGAAGAAGGAAAATGGGGCACCAGACGGGGAACACTTGGATAGGTAAAACATTAAAAATGAGAAATAATTCAAATAATCCATTGAAAAGCATGAAATATAAAGAAAATTTGTTTGTTTTTGGTGTAAGATCGAAATTTATTTCATCTCGTGATGGCAAGGATTAAATATTTTCACTCTTGGCTGCGCCACTCGTGAAAATATAAATCCTTGCCATCACTCGATGAAATAAATTTCGATCTTACACCAAAACAAACAAATATCCTCTATGTAAAATTATACAGTGTCTGTGTAAAATTTTAACACATTATTTACCTAAAAACGCAAATAAATATTTGGTAGTCTTGTTAGTATATATTAAGAGAGAACTAATGATTGCAGATGGGGTCATAGATAGGATTGAAGGGCCACAAAATAAGGATGTCCGAAAATCTCCGGCTCCAGACGCTCTGCTGCATATTCTTTGTCATTAAACGCTCTGTTGCAGTTAGAATACTCGCCATTATACACTAAAATGGTTTCCAGTCAATAACTAGAGAACCCTTGGGCATTGTTTCCTCAGACTTGCTATGCAGGTTGGTCTGTTCAGGAGATGACCCCTATCGTCGTTGAGGTCACTAGGTTAAAGGTCAAGGTTACAGTGGCCATAAACCATAAAGAGGAAAACAGTTCTGATTGATAACTAGAAAACCCTTGGGCCTTCCTGCCTCATAACTTCCTACATGTATCTACCCAACCTCCCACTTACTAACCTACCCATGCAGTTCCTTTTCGTATTCTCTAGTAATTGAACTTCATACATTTTATAAACAAAGTGTCATTGACAAAATCTGCAGTTCCTCTCATTCATCTTCTTGCCATGGCCAATAGCTTTTGATATCGGAAGCCCCTGGCATTCTCCTCTTAATGTACTGAGACAAGTCCCTGTCCTTCTATCCCATATTTATATGGCTGCCTCTAGCGATAAGGCACTAGGGGTGGGGACATGTATGTTTTACAAACATCTCTTGTTTACTTAAATTCTGTCAAAATGAAAATTCCATGCATTTAAGGAAAATGCTTGCACAGATTTCATTAAATTTTGCTAGTATACATGTCCTAAAAAACAAAAAGTTCCTTTCGAAATTGGACATGACACCTCCAATTTTATTAGAGTTTTGACCCTTTTTTAGCTCACCTGTCACGTAGTGACAGAGTGAGCTTTTCTGATCACCTTTTGTCCGTCGTCCGTCAGTCCGTCTGTCCGTCCGTCCGTTAACAATTGGTTTGTTAACACTCTAGTGGTCACATTTTTGCCTCAATTGTCATGAAACTTGGTCAGGATGTTTGTCTCATTAATATCTTGGACGAGTTCAAACATGGGTTATCAGGGTTGGAAAACTAGGTCACAGAGCTCAAATATAGAAAAACCTTGTTAACACTCTAGAGGCTACTTTTTCAGTCCAAATATCCTGGAAATTTGTCAGAAATGTTCTAATGATGATTTCTAGCTCAGTTTCAAATATGGGTCATCTTGGTTCAAAAGCTAGGTCACGGAGCCCAAAAATAGTAAAATCTTGTTAACACTCTAGAGGTTACATTTTCAGCCCAAATAATCTTGAAATTTGTCAGAAAGGTTGCTTTGATAATTTCTAGGTCAAGTTCAAATATAGGTCATCTGGGGTCAAAAACTAGGTCACAGAGCCCAAAAATAGAAACATCTTGTTAACACTCTAGAGATTACATTTTCAGCCCAAATAATCTGGAAATTTGTCAGAAAGGTTGCTTCAAAGATTTCTAGCACAAGTTCAAATATTGGTCATCTGGGTTCAAAAACTAGGTCACAAAGCCCAAAAATAGAAAAATCTTGTTAACACTCTAGAGGTTACATTTTCAGCCCAAATAATCTGGAAATTTGTCAGAAAAATTGCCTTGAGGATTTCTAGATCAAGTTCGAGTATGGGTCATCTGGGGTCACAAACTAGGTCACAGAGTCCAAATATGGAAAAACCTTGTTAATATTCTAGCATTTTCAGTCCAAATAACCTGGAAATTTGTCAGAAAGATTCTATGGATGATTTCTAGCTCAGTTTTGAATATAGGTTCTCTGGTGTCAAAAACTAGGTCACAGAGCCTGAAAGTAGAAAAACCTTGTAAAAGCTCTAGAGTTTACATTTTTAGTCCAAATGTCCTTGAAATTTGTCAGAAAGGTTGTTTCAATGATTTCTAGCTCAAATTTGGATATGGGTCATCTGGGATCAAAAACTAGGTCACATGGTACAAATATGTAAAAAACTTTTTAACACTCCAGATGTTAGATTTTCAGTCCAAATATCCTAGAAATTTGTCAGACAGGTTTTTTTGATGATTTCTAGCTCAAGTTGGAGTATGGGTCATCTTGGGTCAAAAACTAGGGCACAGAGCCCAAATATGGAAAAACTTTGTAAACACTCTGGAGGCTACATTTTAAGTCCAAATGTCCTGGAAATTTGTCAGAAAGGTTGTTTTGATGATTTGTAGCTCAAGTTTGGATATGGGTTATCTGGGGTCAAAAACTAGGTCACAGAGCCCGAAAGTAGAAAAACCTTGTAAAAGCTCTAGAGTTTACATTTTTAGTCCAAATGTCCTTGAAATTTGTCAGAACGGTTGTTTCAAAGATTTCTAGCTCAAATTTGGATATGGGTCATCTGGGATCAAAAACTAGGTCACATGGTACAAATATGTAAAAAACTTTTTAACACTCCAGATGTTACATTTTCAGTCCAAATATCCTGGAAATTTGTCAAAGAGATTGTTTCAATAATTTCTAGGTCAAGTTCGAATATGGGTCATCTGGGGTCAATTAACCAGGTCCATAGCAACTTTGTTAAAAGCAGTCATACTCAGGTGAGCGATACAGGGCATTCATGGCCCTCTTGTCTACTTAATTTATGTAAGTCAAAATTAATGTTTCAACACATATAAAGGCCAACATTTAAAGGGATTTCATTACTTTTTAGCATGCTTTTATATATTACTAACTTAAAGTGCCTTTTTGAAAGTGGGCATGACACAATTTTGTAAAAAATATGACCTTTTTTTGTCCCAAATAGGGGAGCACTTGGATTTGCTTTTGTCATCTCTCTGAAAAATTTGTATTGCGCACTTAGCTAACAGTTTTAGGCCTGGAACTCCACCGGGATATAAATCAGCAAAATTAATGAAGTTAGGCACCTGAGGTTATTCATCTCCCTCTATCCAGAGAAAGGAAAGTTATGGTCCCTAAGTTAGAATATACACAAGCTTGTGTGTTGTGCACCACTATTAAACTTACGGTCATGAAATTTTACAGGGATATAGATCAGCAAGTGAAGTTTCACACCTGGGATTTCTAATCTCCCTCTTCCCAGGGAGAGCAGAGTTATGGCCCTTGATTAAGTGAACTTTGCCATCCAAGACTTTGTGTCACACACTCAGCCAACACTATTGCACTACAGGAATATAGGAATTTATACCAACAAGTAAGGTTGTGCACCTGGGGTTATTCAGTTGATTTACAGATACCTTGAAAACCCACACCCCAACCCTTAGCATTGGGAAATGATTTTTTTTTTGGTTATTTACTGATTATAAAATCACAGTAAGAAAAGTAAATCACATCAAGCAAACTTTGTGGGATGAAAAGGAGAAGATTTACAACATTTTTCAGGGAAAGATTATTTAACTATGTTAAACAGAGTCAAGAGAAATGCCTTAGTCAATTCATAGTTGTTATAAGTTTTGTTTGTATTTCAGCTGGAAGAGTTACCACTGCTGTAGACATCTATTCTTTTGGAATGTGTGCATTGGAGGTAAATAGCTTGTGTTATTGCCCCTTCCCTTGCTTAACAAGTATTAATATTAGCTTTGTTCTGTGAAAAAGGATTCTATATTTGTCCAATCAAAAAGTAGAAAAAATAGTTTGAATTTCTTTGATGTGCTTTGCACTGTTATAAGGTACTTAAATTCATTTCCTCCCTGCAAAGTTCATTATAATAATAATAATAATAATAATAATTATAATAATAATAGTAATTAATAATAATAATATAAAGGACTAAAGTACAGTTGATAAAGTATAAAATTTTATATTTTTCTAAAGGTTTAGTCATAATGTCTTGAGAGTTTTTAAATTTCAGGGAAATTACTTTTGATCATATTTTAAGTTAAAGAATTGTTTAGTAAACATCATTGATGTTGAAAACATTATCCATACAGAGCTGAAGAGAATTGATATTTACTTTTGTATATTATTCAAGATGGCCGCCCTTGGTATCCAAGGCAATGGAGAGAGTGGGAATGTGATTACAATGGAAGCCATAGATAAAACACTCCAGTCAATAGAAAATCCACTGCAAAGGGTAAAAAAGTTGTAAAGTCAGAATTTAAAAAAAAATCTTCTGGTTTTTTAGCTTACCAGAGCACAGATGTTGAGCTGTTTTGTTTTTTTTTATCACTGCATGTCTGTCATGTGTCTGTTGTCTTATGTCTGTCATCTGTCTATCCAAACTAAGCTTTTTAACTCTCTAGAGGACACATTTTGCATCCAATGAAAATAAAAGTTGGTAAGGATGTTAATCTTTAAAATTTACAGGTCAAGTTGCAAACTGAGTCACCTGAGGTAAAAAATCAGGTGATTGGCTAAAATCAAGGGAAACCTTGTTCATGCTCTATAGGCTACATTTTGAATTCAGTCATCATGACTTTAGTCCAGAATGATTCTGTTGTTAAGTTCTATACCAAGTTAAAAAAAAGGCCATGTGGAGTTAAAAGTAGGTCACCTGTCTTAAGGCCTTATTTTCATCCTGATCATCACAAAAATTTGTCAGAATGATTGTGTTGATGATATCAAGGTCATGTCCTAAATAAGGTCAAGCTGGTTTATAAAATTAGGTCATCATCATATAAGCCATAATTTAGCCTGATCATCAAGAAAATTTGTCAGATAGATTGTCTTAATGATATCTAGGACATGTTTGAAGTGGGTGATGTTGGGTAATAAAAGGTCACCTTGCTAGATGATACATTTTCGATCAGATCTTAAAACTTTTAGAAGGATTGTCTTTATGATATTTGTATTTAAAAGTGGGTGATTTGAGGTTGAAAAATAGGTGAACTGGCTAAAGGTTGTATTTTCTTCGTGATCATCATTTGATTTATTGGATGATTGCATTGATGATATGTATGTCATTTTGGGTTAAAAATGTAGGTCATCAGGCTAGAGGCCTTTTTTCAATAAGACCATTATGAAAAAGTTACAGGTAAAAAAGTACAAGATCAATATAGGACCATCATGACCCTCTTGATTTGTTTCTTGTTAAGTGTTTTTGTTATATCTTTTTCAAAATATAGACATTGCTATTGGGCCATTAAGTTGATTCTGCTGTTTGGCCATTAAGTTGATTTTGTTGTTTGGCCATTAAGTTGATTCTGCTATTTAGCCATTATGTTGATTCTGCTATTAGGCCATTAAGTTGATTCTGCTGTTTGGCCATTAAGTTGATTCTGCTGATTTCCACAAAAAACATTTCCATAATTGGCTTAAAATTGAGAGAGATGAGCATGAAGTTACCTTTCTGATTAATTATGAAATAAGATGTTATTTCACAGAAAATCACAGCAGAAGTATCTATGTAGCAATTAAAAGTGATGTATACATAAAGATATTTTGTATTGGTCTGTATCCAGGTATTCCTATTTGAGAACTTAGTATTGCAGTCAGATATTTTTTTATACTCAAAACATGATAATTAAATCCTTATAAATCGGACATGTTTTATATAAGATGATACTCGATTAACTCCTTTCAAAATGTGTATATGTTTTTTTATAGGATTTTCTGGAGAAATGTTTAGAGAAAGACCCAGAGAAGCGCCCCACTGCCAGAGATCTGCTATTCCATTCTGTACTGTTTGAAGTCCATTCATTAACATTACTTGCTGCTCATGCCATTGTAAATAATGGTGAGTCTGGCACACATATCCAGTGTGCTGTGTAATGGATTGTTTCATTTAATATATCTCCTTGTTTTATGTCATTGGTAAGGTCAAGGTCATTGAATACAAACCTAAGTATCCTTGCAGATTCATGCCTATTGCCTTATTGATTTATGTCAGAAAATGAAAGCATAGCTGATAAACAGCTTTGAAGGACTGATACGTTTTCAGAATAACTGCCTGGCCTGCAAGCATAGATCAAACACTGTAAAACAGAAAAACTTTGCATATAGTTGCATTGTAGATCGATTTTTAAGTAACAGGTATAAAAATATTTATTTCTCTCTCGTAGACAAAAAAATATTTTAGATATAATTGCAGTTGTTTGGTTTGGTGACAGAGCAGTTTGGTTTCCTTTTTGTTTGATTCCTATTGAAAAGTTACTGAAATTTGGAGATAAATGTAATGTGTAAGTCCTACATGCATCAGTTTCTGTAACAGTTCATGTAAGAAAGTTCTAGTCTCTTCGTTACAGCCCAGCTTGTAGAATATTTAGCCGAGGATACCCACATATTGAAGACGGAACCAAAGAAAGTAATAGCAGAAGTGAAATACCATGGATACAATGAACCTACTGTTATGAGGTAGACAAGACAAACCATATTGTACAAAATATTTTCAGACTTTTCTTACATTTAGCTTAAACAGATGGGAGAAAAAGATTTGCTTTCTTATTTCAGTGGAAGGTAATTGACTTGTAAATAGCTGTTTCACTAATTGAGTGATACACAGTTAGGCTCAGTACCAAATCTGACAACATGTGCTGTTGCAAGAAACCTTGGGGACAGGTGTCTAGAATGTGATATTGGATGGATTTTTTTTATTTGTACTTAAGATACATTTAAAACCTGAGAGAAAGAGAAGTATTTCAAACAGTTTAATGTAAACTTATTAGTCGTTTTCAATTTTTATTCTAGACAAAATGATTTTCAACTAAATGTGTTAAATGCATTTTTTTTTCTCAGATTTTCTCAAGTTCAAGCTTTGGAACTGGAAAAGTTCTTAGAGGATGTCAGGTATGAAAAACCTCTATCTGTACATATAAAATCAAAATCTTCTTCTGTCAATATAGCTAAATCTTCTTTGTATTAATGTTTTTGTCAACGTCATTCAGTTTCCTTGAAAAAAAGTTACTTGTTATAGTTTAATTTTGGAAAAGAATTATGCAATCAGTACGCTACAAAATCACCATATTTGCTTATGTAGCATCAGTTGATGCCAAAAATATATTTAGTGTTAGTTTTGTTGCATGAGTCAGGATTTCAAGGTCAGATTTATTGGCTGTACCTCATATTTAGTTTTTTTTATCATTTTATACTGAAATAATATTGTTTTAGATACATATACTTATTCATATTACTTTCTTATTATGTTAATTCTGTTTATTATAACATATTTACAGGAATGGAATTTACCCGCTCACTGCATTTGACTTGCCACAGCCACCAAACACCCGACAAAGACCCATAACTCCGGAAACAACAGAACAGGAGAAGACAGAAACCCCTGAACCGATGGATGTAGAGTCACGACGTGTTACAAACATGTCATGTCAGATAAAACGACTACAGGACAGTTTATCATATCATCTTGTCTTGTTACTTCGTATGGATGATAAAATGAACAGGCAGCTAGAGTGTGATTTTGGAGTTGATGACAATGCCAGTGTCTTGGCAGAAGAACTTGTACACTATGGATTTATTAATGAGGTAAAATAGATTAGAAAGCAATATAATTAGAAATAGAAAGTGAGAACTTTTTACCTACAAAGTATGTTAATTTTGATATGTTCATTACTGTCTTGACTGGTTTGTCGAAATTTTTTCTGCATAGTAAGTTTGCCATCGTAAAAGAATTTTGAATTTTTTGTCGATTTTGACTTAAGTAAAAGGTTTTTTGACAAAGAAATTAGAATTATTTCTTGGGAAGTGTGTAAGTTTTTAAAAAAAATTAAAATTGTGATTTATGGAGAGAGCAGTTAGTATATTATTCATATACATGTTTTGTATAAAAGAAATATCTTCTTTTTACAGAATGACAAAGAAAACTTAGCAGGTTTTCTAACAGATCACCTGCAGAATGCAACACTAGTCAATGGGGTTCCAGAAGAAATTACAACTCAAGTGCCTCTCACTGTCTCTTGAAAATGAACTGCCATTGAAATCTAGTCTTTCATTTGGCCAATCAATTTCCCTGTTACATCAGAGTGTACAGAGTAGACCAGTCAGAGAGTTTATTACATTTAACTTCCTATATTCAACTTTGCTGGTTTTTCAAATACTTCATACTCCATCTGGTATAGGAATATCATGACTCAAAAGTTTTTCATCCAATTAAAACCTCTGTCATTATTGAGTATGCAGAGCAAACCAATCAGATAGCTTGTTACATTTTACTTCCTGCAGTCAGTTTTGCTGGTAGATGCTTATTTGGATATACCATAGTTAAGTTTTACCACTTTTTCTTAATATTTCAAGCTTTGTGCATTGTTTGAAAATTTTGCCTTCCTTGCAACTACCTGTACTATTCTAGTTTGTATATAAACATGTGATATTTAGAAGCTAGGTGAATTATCTAGCAGTTAGTATGTGTATATATGTAATTATGTACATAACATTATTTAACAAATTAAAGCAACACAGCTAAGGACATTGTAAGAACAAAACTGCCAGAGTTTATTTATTGGTAAGTAAGACTAACAGTATACATGTAAGAACAATTCTAGATTGTCTACTAAACAAATATAGGCAACAGAAGATAATATGTTTTATGTTTACTTACAATTTGAGTACAGTTTATACAAATGTTCAACATAATTGAACATTTTTGTTATAAATAGACCTCATAAAACATAAATTCACAGATTATTTTTGTATAATTTTTTTTTCTGTTTTCATTATTAAAAGAGAATTCACGAGTCATGAGAAATGTAAAAAAAACAACAACAGAAACTTGGGAGATTTTGGTTTTTAGGGCCAATAACAACAACTTTTCAGTGTCTTTTGTGATGTCTGAGATGAAATTTAATAAAGCATTTCAGAGTTTGAGTTTGTAAAAGTAAGCTTGAACACGCTTGTTTCTGACTCCTGTAATAAATTTTGAAAAAGATTTTCCTATTGCCAGCTTCAATTTCTAGGCTGTGGGTTTTATTGTATTTTAGGCATTTAAAACTTAAGCTCACAATATTAAAATAACAAATTTTTTTTTGCATGCATGAGTTATGGTCCATGAAAGGAGCAAATTATTGTTAACAGTTTTAAAGGTCGTTGCTATTTATTGAGGCGAAACTTCTACGTTTTTATCTAGATGAAATGGATTAAAATTAGATCTAATACTCTTATTGTCATTAAGATTTTGTAACAAATCTTTTTTTGAAAATATGGTCCTCTGAAAAGTGAACTATTCAATATCTCTTGTATTTTTTTATGGATTTCTTTAAGGAATTAACTTAGTTTTGAGTGATGGGTAAGTGCATGTTTGGCCCATAAACATGTAGTGCTTATTCTGTGATCTGTATATACATGTATTTCACTCAATGGAATCTGGATTTTATATATAGGTTCTATAGGACTGTATAGATTGAATAGTACAAATGTACTCTATTAGTACTAATATAACAGTATTAATCAATTCTGTATTTTGTATGATTTTGTTATGTTCAACTTTTTTTTGTGCAATATATTTTTCTTATTTAGTTAGTGAAGGGTAGCATGACCATTATAGTAAATACTTCTTTTTCTTTCCTGTCTGTTTAAGGAAAAATACTGGAATAAGATGTAAAAAGGTTTATAAAACATGTTAATATCAGTATGTTATATTTCAATATCTTCTGGTCATTAAAGAATTTAGAGGTCATACCTTTTAACAGATGTGTGGTGTATGTATATTCATTTGTCTGACTCTTTATAACATGTAAAACAATAGATAATGTAATGTAAAGATAATATATTTACTATGAAACTTTTTTCTTGACGGGCATGTAGACACTGATAATGTTTTCTTTTGTAATAAAATGCTATTCAGTCAAAAGAAAACAAACAAACTAAAAAACAACCCACCAGCTCTAAATAAGACTAACAAAAATGATTTCATTTTCATTTTAAATTATCTGACTGACACCTTGAGATTGTTTCATGAATTGTTCAGTATGATTCACATTTCTATGGTTTTAAAGTAAATCAAATGTTATAAATATCAGGCTATGCCTCTAATAATAGGTATGGAAAGTAAGCAAGTTCAAGTAAGGTGAAACAGTTAAATTTGAATGAGACTTTCTTTCTATAAGATCATAGGGCCATTCCAGTAAAACATAAATCCCAACCCCAGGAAGGTAAAAATTAGAAATTCTGTCAAAGGTAGTCCTTTTATACATGGAGGAGGTTGGGGGGGCTTTTCTTGTCAAATAAATTTAATATAGGTCCATTTTGAAAGTGACTTTCTGAGATATATGTTTTACTTGAATGTCCCTTAGGAGAAACAAATGAATATGGAAGAAATGAATAAGCACTTTATAATCCATCTATAGCCATCTGTTTCTATGTTGTGGTAGCATTGGATTGTCATCCTGGGGTTCCCGGTTTGATCTCCATAAGGATCGGCAAAATTTCTTCATAATAATTGATTTCAGACATTTTATGTATAGGTCATTTGTTCCTCACCTCTGAATCAAGTGAGGAAGTAGTAAGTTGCTTGAGGACAAATGGGTTAGTAAACTGGTTGGATACCCAGGAACACTTGCTAGGTGAACTGACCGCTGGGATATTCCCACAGCTGTTAAATCTGGCATTAAACCCCAGTAAATCAAATCTAAGTTATGATATGCATTTTGAAGTCTTACAACAGTGTCATTGAGTTTTAGCAAGTGCATCAAAAGAGTACAAAAGAAAAAAGAATTTTAGCCTTTCTGTAAGATCACAGTTATTATCTAGCCCGAATACTTCACTTTAATTAGGTCATTTGATGTGATAACTCTTTTGTCAGTTCATATTTTACAATGATAATCATGCCTGAATATTTCAGTATATTTTGAAACATTTTTTAAATTCCCAAAATTCTTTGTATTTCCTGTTGTTACAATAGTTAACACTTGCATTTAAAAGCCTAAAAATGCTACATTAATTTATCCTTGTGGTATGGTTTGAGCTTTGGTCACATTGTAAATGTTTTGCTGCACCTTTGCTTCAGAGTGAAATGCAGTGTTCTGCTTCAACATAGCATTTTGAAAAATAATGTTTTTTTTTAACTTACTTCTTTAAATTTACAGCTACAGCATATATTACTAGGAAACAGATTTAGTTATTTCTGTTGAAAACTGAACAGTTCTCTTTTTTTAAGTATTTAGATAATGCCTTTGAAATTAGATTTTATGTATTATCCTTTCTGGGTAAAAAACACCTACAAGTCCTTTAAAGTCTTTGTTATACTATGTATAACAGATTATATGGTAAAACAAGTGCTAACTTAATGCCATAGTTAAGAAATATAGTTTCAAATGATTGTAATGATTGTAGTATATTTATATGTACACTTGACTTAAGGAGTGATTTTTGCTTCAAGATACAACTTTTAAAGCAATGTATTGAGAACTTGTACTAGTTGAAGAGCATTTTAATACAAACAACATCTTCAAAAGAAACAGTAAATCAGCTTCCTAGGGGAGGGGCATTGGGGCTGTAAATCAGAATTTATCTGTTAAATGATATTTCATACCCTGTAATATGTTCAGTATTTCAATGTTATCCTGTCCCACTCCTGCTGGACCCACAAATGAAACTTTGATGTGTTTGTCAACCTTCCAAAATTATTTCATTGTGTATTTCCCTCGTGAAAATCATGTACTTTTTCAGTTGGCAAGAAATACTTGTATAAATTAAGTGGAAAAAAAGAACCTGTTTTTCACTAGTTTGATACATTTCAATAATAATATTCTCTAATTTACCACCTCATTGTATCAACTAACTTTACAATAATTTACATAAAGGGCATTTATTCAGTGGCAAAATACTTGCATGAAATAAATAAAAATGAAATCTGATATCTCAAGATAAAATGTCTTCAGTTATATTCTAATTCCTTTTATTTTGCTCCCATTTGTGGGCACTTATAAATGTATACTGGCTCTTGTCCATCTGACCATCCATTCGTACATCTGTCTGAAATGATTTTTTGCACATTCATCTTACACTTAGAATCATAAAACTTCACAGAGATATAGATCAGCAAGTGAAGTTGTCCACCATGGGTTTTAGTCTTCCTCTATCCAGGGAAAGCAGAGTTATAGCCCCTTAATAAGTCAAAATAGCTACCAAAATGTATGGTGTGCTCAGCCAATACAGATTTGCAGTCATGAAACTTTTAGTGATAAAGAACAGCAAGTAAGGATGAGCAGATGCGGTTTTTCGTCTCCTTCCTCCCATGGAGAGCATAGCTATGGCATTGACCTAGTGAAACTGAAAAGGCTACCAAAATGTTTGTTTTGTAATCATTGATTGACTGGCGTCGTACTGTCAACAATTTGACTTAAACGGCTTCTCCTCCTATACCACTAAGCTAACTTTGATGAAACTTGACTAGGATATTCCTTGCATAAAGCTGTACCAAAGTTGTTCAAAGAATTTAATCCTAAGCAGAACTTTGGTTGCTATAGCTTCAAGAAGGAAAAAAACTTAAAAAATCTTCTTGTCAAAAAGTACCAGGCCCTAAGCCTTTAGATTTGGCAAGAAGCATTGTCTTGTAAACATCTACCACATTGTTCAAATTATGCCCCTGGTGTTAAAATTGGCAGAGTTCTGGGGGCGCTTGATTTTACCTAGGCTTGTATGGAAAACCTTAAAAATCTTTTTGTCTGAAACCATAAGGCCTAAAACTTAGATATTTTGAATGGAGCATAAGCTAGAGATCCTCTACAAAGTTTGTTCAAAATATGGCCTTTGGTCAAAATTGGCCCTACCCTGGGGTCACTTGATTTTGCATAGACTTAGATAGGGAAAAGCTTAAAAAAATCTTCTTGTCTGAAACCACTAAGCCAAGGGCTAGGATTTGTATGGAGCAACAGCTACAGGTTTTCTACCAAGATTGCTCAAATTATGTCCATGGGGTCATCAATGGCCCTGCCCCAGGGTCCCTTGATTTTACATAGCCTTTAATATTCGGAAGACTTAAAAAATCTTTTTGTCTGAAACCACAAGGCCTTGAGCTTAGATATTTTGGATAGAGGTTTCCTACAAAGTTTGTTCAAATTATATCTCTTGGGTCAAACTGGCCCTATAATCAACAATGGTCTATATTTATCATCTTTAACACTGTCTCAGAAAATGGAGAGCATAATAATGAAAATAAGTGTATCATCATGGATACAAACTTCTGAAGAGGTCAACTGTCTAAGTATCTACTTAATTATAAGTGTTGTCTTTAGGCTTCTACGCAAAGCGAAGTTAGTCCCCTAACAAACTACGTCACTTTTAGGGGAGAGCATTTAAAGTTGACAAAAGTTGACTGATATTGTTGTGTCTCTTAACAAAAGACATTGTTACATACAAGGGTGATTTTTTTTTTCAATTGTTTTAGCTCTAGGTTATGATAACAGTGCAATCTGAATAGTTTCAGGTAATCGGACTTATTGTGGAATTTTCTAGAAAATTTTCAGAGTGAACAGGAATTGAACAGGAATTGGCTTAATATGGGTATGTGACCCATTGATACTGATATTTATCACATGCCTTAAAAGGATTCCTGATTGAGCGTTTTGTGATATTGTTCTTGGACCATCATAGCCGGGAAACTCCTTGGCTGGACAATACTGGCTGAAATCTCTGGCTGTATTTCATTCCAGAACTTAAGGAACACACAAGCAACATGGGAATGGGCGTTATCATCCATCAAGATAAACCCATAGCCTACTGCCCCTACATACAACCTGAAATAGTACATTCAGAATGTCATCGATGTGGCGGTGAGCAATGAGGGTATCGCGGTATTATAAGACACAAAGGACGATGCGTCCTGTGCGTCCATCCAAGCTGATGCTGCCCCATACTATCCCTTAGCCTTCATCATGGTCATGATCAGCAATCTAAGCCGATTGCAAACGCTGTCGTCATCCCATCCTTGATCGTCTGTCTGTATTAAGTCTAGGCAATACCTATCCTTGTCGTTGAACAGGACGGAGTGTAGCTAAGGTGGTCCGTTGCCAATTTGTATTGCATCCGACAGTGATTCTGGATTAGCGGGATGTGAATACATAGTCTTCTCTATCGATGTCAGCTTTGTGTAGCCTTGTACAGATGGTCTGCTTAGAGACATTGACATCGCAGCTATTTTGGAGATCACTTTCTAGCTGCGTGGCTGTTGTTTAATGTTTACCTTGGGCCTGGATTACCAAAATCAAGCAAGCAATCCTCAGCTGCTAACGCATCTACCACCATGCTGCCTGACCGGTGTACCGAATTGCTTTAACCTTAAAAAAAATCAAATTTGGGATTATTTCCTTGTAGTGATGACGTTACAAGAAAGGGGACAATACTACATCTTACAAAAATTAAATTTAAGATAATTTCCCATTAGTGATGACGTCACAGGTAAGGGAACAATACTCCTACAAAAATGAGGATCAGAGTTATTTCCCTTTGATGATGACGTCATTAGAAAGGCGACGAAACCCTTACAAAAATAAAAAATTCGATGTTATTTCCCTTTGGTGATGACATCATATGAAAGAGGTCAATACTCCTACATCTCACAAAAATAAAAAATAAGGGTTATTTCCCTTTGGTGATGACGACATTGGAAAGGGGACAATACTCTTACGTAAAAGAGGGTATGAGGGTTATCTCCCTTTGATGATGACGTCATGGGAAAGAGGACAATACTCCAACTTACAATTATCAAATTTAGAATAAGTTCCCTTTGGTGATGACGTCACGGGAAAGGGGACAATACTCTAACTATAATCAAATTTTAAATTATTTCCCTTTGGCAGTTCCGTCATAAGAAAAGGGACAATACTCCTACTTACAATAATTATTTTAAATTATTTCCCTTTGGTGATAACGTCACTGGACAGGGGAAAATACTCCAAATTACAATAATCAAATTTTGAATAATTTAAGTTTGGTGATGCCGTCACAGGAGAGGGGACACTACTCCAACTTACAAAAATGAAATTTGGGATAATTTCCTTTTCGTGATGACGTCACAGGAAAGGGGACAATACTCCTTCATCTTACAAAAATCAAATATTGGGTTATTTCCCTCTGGTGATGATGTCATTGGAAAGGGGACGATAACTTACAATAACCAAATTTAGGATTATATCCTTTTGGTGATGACGTCACGGGAAAAGGGACAATGTTTCATGTTACAAAAATCAAATTTGGGATTATTTCCGTTTTGTAATGACGTCATGGGAAATGGGAAAATGTTTCATGTTACAAAAATAAAATTTTGGATTATTTCTCTTTGGTGACGACGTCGTAGGAAAGAGGACAATCCTCCTACATTTTATTAGAATTAACTTTTTGGATTATTACCTTTTGTGATGACGTCACGGGAAAAGGGACGATACTCCAACTCACAATATTCAAATTTGGCATGATTACCATTTGGTGATGACGTCACATGAAAGGAGACAATACTCCAACTTACAATAATCATATTTTTGAATTATTTCTATTTGCTGATGAAATTTTGGGGAAAGGGACAATACTCCAACTTACAATAATCATATTTTGAATTATTTCTATTTTATGATGACGTTTTGGGAACAGGGACAATACTACAACTTACAATAATCAAATTTTGAATATTTTTATTGGTGATGCCATCATAGGAAAGGGGACAATATTCCAACTTATAATAATTAAACAACGGATTATTTCCCTTTGGCGATGACGTCACAGGATATTGGATAATACTCCTACATCTTACATAAATTAAATTCAGGGTTATTTCCCTTTGATGATGACGTCATTGCAAAGGCGAAGATTACATAAATCAAATTCGACGTCATTGCAAAGGCGAAGATTACATAAATCAAATTCGGTGTTATTTCACTTAAGTGATGACATCACACACAATACTCCTACATGTTATAAAAACTAAATTAAAGGTTATTTCCCTTTGGTGATGACGTCATTGGAAGAGGGACAATACTCTAACGAAAAAATATGAGGGTGGTTTCCCTTTGATGATGACGTCACGGGAAAAGGAAGAATACTGCAACTTAAAAAAAACAAATTTTTAAGTATTTCCCTTTGGTGATGACGTCACAGGAAAGGGCAAAGTTCTCCTACAACTTATGAAAATTAACTTTGTTATTATTTCCCTGTGCTGTTGACGTCGTTATTAAGAGGACAATACTACAACTTACAACAATCAAATTCGGGATTATTTCCCTTTGGTGATGACCTCACTGGAAAGGGGGTAATGCTAAATGTTACAAAAATCAAATTTTAGATTACTTCTCTTTGGTGATGATGTCATAGAATAGGGGACAATACTCTAATTTACAATAATCAACTTAGGGATTATTTCCATGTGGTGATGATGTCGTAGGATAGGGTAAAATACTCCTACTTCTTATAAAAGTCAACTTTGGGATTATTTTACTGTGGTGATGACGTCATTATAAAGGGGACAATACTCCAACTTACAAAAATCAAATTTTTGGATTCTCATCCTTTGGTGATGATGTCATAGGATAGTGGACAATACTTCTACATCTTATAAAAGTCAACTTTGGGGTTATTTCCCTGTGGTGATGACGTCATTATAAAGGGGACAATACTCCAACTTACAATAATCAAATTTAGGATTATTTCCCTTTAGTGATGATGTCATAGGATAGGGGACAACACTCCTACATCTTTTAAATATCAACTTTGGGATTATTTCCCTGTGGTGATGACGTCATTATGAAGGAGACAATACCACAACTTACAATAATCAAATTTGAAATTATTTCCCTTTGGCGATGACGTCATTTCAAAGGCGAAGATAACAAAAATCAACTTTGTGATTATTTCCCTTTAGTGATGATATCACAGAAAAGGGGACATACTCCATCTTATAAAAACTAAAATTAAGAGTTATTTCCCTTTGATGTTGACCTCATTGGAAAGGGCAAAATTCTCCTACAACTTATAAAAATCAACTTTGGGATTATTTCCCTTTAGTGATGACCTCACGGGAAAAGGGGTAACACTTAATGTTACAAAAATCAAATTTTGGATAATTCTCTTCGGTGATGATGTCATAGGATAGGGGACAATACTTCTACATCTTATGAGAATCAACTTTGTGATTATTTCCCTTTAGTGATGAAGTCATAAAAAGGGGACAATACTTCAACTGACAATAATCCAATTTGGGATTATTTCCCTTTGGTGATGACGTCACAGGAAAGGGGACAATACTCTACATCTAATACAAAATCAACTATCGGATTATTTCCCTTTGATGATGACGTCATGGGAAATGGGCCAATACTCCAACTTACAATAATCAAATTTGTGATTATTTCCCTTTGATGATTACGTCACAGGAAAGGGAACAATACTCCAACTTACAATAATCAAATTTAGAATTATTTCCCTTTGGTGATTACGACACGGTAAAGGGGACAATAATCCAACTTACAATAACCAAATTTGGGATAATTTCCCTTGATTTTTACGTCACGGGAAAGGGGACAATACTCCTACATCTTATAAAAATCAACTCTGGAATTATTTCCCTTTCGTGATGACGTCACAGGAAAGGGACAATACTCCTACATCTTTTTAAAAAATCAACTTTTGGATTATTTTCCTTTGGTGTTGACGTCACTGGATAGGTAACAATACTCCAACATCTTTTAAAAATTCAATTTTGGGATTAATTCCCTTAGCTGATGACGTCACATGAAAGGGGTTATATCCCTTTGGTGATTACATCACAGGAAAGGGGACAATACTCCTTCATCTTATAAAAACAACTTTGGGATTATTTCCCTTTGCTGATGACGTCATAGGAAAGGGGTTATTTCCCTTTGGTATAACGTCACAGGAAAAGGGAGAATACTCCTACATTTTATAAGAAAATCAACTTTGGGATTATTTCCTTTGGTGATGATGTCACAGGAAAGGGGACAACACTCCTACATCTTATAAAGATCAACTTAGGAATTATTTCCCTTTCGTGATGACGTCACAGGAAAGGGGACATTACTCCTACATCTTAAAAAAACAACTATGGGATTATTTTCCTTTTGTGACGACGTCACAGGAAAGGGGACAACACTCCTACATCTTGTAAAGATCAACTTAGGAATTATTTCCCTTTCGTGATGACGTCACAGGAAAGGGGACAATACTCCTACATCTTATAAAAATCAACTATGGGATTATCCCCCCCTTTGGTGATGACGTCACAGGAAAGGGGACAGTACTCCTACATCTTATAAAAAATTCAACTTTTGGATTATTTCCCTTTGGTGATGGCGTCACAGGAAGGGGACAATACTCCTACATCTTATGAAGAAATCAACTTTGGGATTATTCCCCACTTTAGTGATGACGTAACAGGAAAGGGGACAATACTCTTACATTTAATATTAATCAACTTGGGGACTTTTTCCCTTTAGTGATGCCGTCACAGAATAGGGGATAATACTCCTACATCTCATAAAAAATCAACTATGGTATTATTTCCCTTTGGTGATGACGTCACATGAAAGGGGACAATACTCCTACATCTTATTAAAATCAACTACGGGATTATTTATCTTTGGTGATGACGTCACAGAAAAGGAGGACAATACTCCTACATCTTTTTAAAATCAACTTTGCGATTATTTCCCTTTGGTGATGACGTCACAGGAAAGAAGACAATACTCCTACATCTAATAAAAATCAACTTGGGGATTGTTTCCCTTTGGTGATGACGGCCCAGGAAAAGGGACATTACTCCTTCATTTTATATGAATCAACTTGGGGATTATTTCCCTTTGGTGATGACGTCACAGGAAAGACGACAATACTCCTACGTCTTATAAAATTCAACTGGGGGATTATTTCCCTTGGGTGATGACGTCACAGGAAAGGGGACAATACTCCTACGTCTTATAAATATCAACTTGGGGATTATTTCCCTTGGGTGATGACGTCACAGGAAAGGGGACAATACTCCTACGTCTTATAAAATTCAACTTGGGGATTATTTCCCTTGGGTGATGACGTCACGGGAAAGACAATACTCCTACGTCTTATAAAATTCAACTGGGGGATTATTTCCCTTAGGTGATGACGTCACGGGAAAGACGACAATACTCCTACGTCTTATAAAATTCAACTGGGGGATTATTTCCCTTAGGTGATGACGTCACAGGAAAGGGGACAATACTCCTACGTCTTATAAAATTCAACTTGGGGATTATTTCCCTTGGGTGATGATGTCACAGGAAAGGGGACAATACTCCTACGTCTTACAAAAATCAACTTGGGGATTATTTCCCTTTGGTGATGACGTCACAGGAAAGTGGACAATACTCATACATTTTATAAAAATCAACTTGGGGATTATTTCTCTTGGTGATGACGTCACAGGAAAGGGGATAATACTCCTACATCTTATAAAAATCAACTTGGGGGATTATTTCTCTTGGTGATGACGTCACAGGAAAGGGGATAATACTCCTACATCTTATAAAAATCAACTTGGGGGATTATTTCCTTTTGACGATGACGTCACAGGAAAGGGGACAATACTCCTACATCTTATAAAAATCATCTTGGGGATTGTTTCTCTTTCGTGATGACGTCATAGGATAGGGGACAATACTCCTACATCTTATAAAAATCAACTTGGGGATTGTTTTTCTTTGGTGATGACCTCCCGGCAAAGGGGACAATACTCCTACATCTTAATAAATCAAATTTGGGATTATTTCCCTTTGGTGATGACGTCACAGGAAAGGGGACAATACTCCTACGTCTTATAAAAATCAACTTGGGGATTATTTCCCTTTGGTGATGACGTCACAGGAAAGGGGACAATACTCGTACATTTTATAAAAATCAACTTGGGGATTATTTCTCTTGGTGATGACGTCACAGACAGGGGATAATACTCCTACGTCTTATAAAAATCAACTTGGGGGATTATTTCCCTTTGACGATGACGTCACAGGAAAGGGGACAATACTCCTTCATCTTATAAAAATCATCTTGGGGGATTATTTCCCTTTGACGATGACGTCACAGGAAAGGGGACAATACTCCTTCATCTTATAAAAATCATCTTGGGGATTGTTTCCCTTTCGTGATGACGTCATAGGATAGGGGACAATACTCCTACATCTTATAAAAATCAACTTGGGGATTGTTTTCCTTTGGTGCTGACCTCCCGGGAAAGGGATACTCCTACATCTTATTAAATCAAATTTGGGATTATTTCCCTTTGGTGATGACGTCACAGGAAAGGGGACAATACTCCTACATCTTATAAAAATCAACTTGGGGATTATTTCCCTTTGGTGATGACGTTACAGGAAATGGGACAATACTCTTATGTCTTATAAAAATCAACTTTGGGATTATTTCCCTTTGGTAATGACGTCAAATGAAAGGGGACATTACTCTTACAAAAATGAGGATGAGGGTTATTTCCCTTTGATGACGTCATTTGAAAGTTGACAATACTCCTAAAAATGAGTTGGGGTTATTTCGTTATGGTGATGACGTCAGAGGAAAGGGGACACTAGTTATTATTTTTAGTAACTTCCCGTTAGTGAAAAGAAATGATGTCATCATATGAAGGGGGCAATACTCGTACATCATAATTAGCTATTTTCATGTTGACGTCAAAAGAAAAAGTAATACTTTTACATTGTAAAACAATTAATTGGGCTATTTTGCATTGGTGAGGATGTCTGATGTCAACATATGTAAGGGGCCTTCACTCACTAATACTTATTCAACGACACTAACACAGCTCTTATATAGTACCCACCCAATCACTTGCCCTATTTATTTATTTTTTATTAATGTATTTATACAACTGCATTTCTGTTGGACCATTCTTTTTCTTTACAATCTTCAGCTGCACCTGAAATACAGAAAGAAGGACAGGAAACAAAGTAAGAGTTAATATATCCACAGCAATATATAAAGTGATCGCATCAGGCTGGTGATTTTTTATTGAATATTTTTCTCTAAAATGCTAAGCCATCTCAGAAGAAAATGTAAAACTACTTCAGAACAAGATATGAATAACAATTCACATGAATGGATTAAGCAGCTATACCAGCTATAAAACAATATGCTGGAGCAGAGGATCACAAAGACAGAGACAGACCATTAGTCTTATAAAGATAAGGAATACTTTATTTATCTGTGCCTTGTCAACTTTTGTAACTCCTGTTACATTCATTTAAAACAATTGTTTTTCTTATGTCTGTTCTTTATACGTTGTCTGCAAAATTTGTTAGAGAGTTCTTCTCTTTTCTGCTGTGTGACTTTCTAGATAATACCCATCTGACTTTATTTATCTTCAAAAACCATAAAGACGATGTTTTTACATCTTAATTATGTAAATTTTAAGCACTAGATAACTTTTTATGCCATTTTAATTTACAACAATCTAGTTGTTACAAAATTTAATTTTTTCCCTCATCATTTCTTATCATTATTTTTTTCCTGTTATTATTATTATTATTATTATTATTATCCAATCTGATTAAAATCATATCCTAAACATCGCTATGCTAACCGTAGGGAGATCGATCGTGAACTTCAGTCAGATTGTATTATTATCATCAACATTATAATCCACTCCATCTTTATGGACTATTTTGACACATTCTACCATAACCTGCTAGATAAGACTAGCGGAATAACAAGAACATGAAAACAATGATATCATAACTAAAATCCCAACACCAATCTCAACACAACAACTGCAAAAATATTAACTACAGTCAATGAAATGATGAACAAAACATGACCATGATGAATAATCATCAGGACAACATGAAACAGGACCACCAAGACATCACAGCCACAACCAGCAAACACTGAAAACAAGAAGACCTATACAATGCAAGGACATTAAAAACAAAATTATATCTACTTCCAACAACAACAATTAAAATTATCATGACCACTAAGACCATAGTGACCACTAAGACCAAAACTATGCCAAGACTGTTAGAAATAAAACACAGTGAACAAAAACACAATCACAATCACAATCTCTAAACTACCATGTATTAGACCAAAAACACCATCACATCACAGCACAATGTAACTAACAACACCATCACATCAAAGCACAATAACAAACAACACCATCACATCACAGCACAATGTAACAAACAACACCATCACATCACAGCACAATGTAACAACATCATCACATCACAATAACAAACAATATACCATCACAAACCAGCACAATAACTAACAACACTATCACATCCCAGCACAATAACTTAAACACTATCACATCCCAGCACAATAACAAACAACACCATGACAAACCAGCACAATGACTAACAACACCATCACATCCCAGCACAATAACTAACAGCATCATTACAAACCAGCACAATAATTAACAACACCATTACATACCAGCACAATACTAACAACACCATTATATTGACAATCAGCACAATCACATCTAAGTACAATGACCAACAACACCATCACACTCAAACACAATGACCAACAACAACACCATATTCCAGCATAATGACCAACAACACCAACACCCTCCAGCATAATGAGAAACAAAACCCTATCACATTCCAGCATAATGACCAACAACACCATCACAAGACCAACAACACCATCACATTCCAGCATAATGACCAACAACACCATCACAATAACAAACAACATCATCACATTCCAGCACAATGACCAACATCACAATCATAACAATCAACAACACCATCACAATGACCAACAACACCATCACAATGACCAATACCACCATCACATACCCACAAAATGACCAACAACAAAATCATTACAATCGACAACACCATCACAATGACCAACAACACCATCATAATGACGAACAACACCATCACAATAACAAGCAACACCATCACATTTCAGCACAATGACCAACATCACAATCATAACAATCAACAACACCATGACCAACAACACCATCACAATGACCAACACCACCATCACAATGACCAACAACACCATCACAATGACCAACAACACCATCACAATGACAAGCAACACCATCACAATGACCAACAACACCATCACAATGACAAGCAACACCATCACATTCCAGCACAATGACCAACATCACAATCATAACAATCAACAACACCATTACAATGACCAACAACACCATCATATTGACCAACACCACCATCACATACCCACAAAATGACCAACAATACAATCATAACAATCGACACCACCACACAATGACCAACACCACCATCACAATGACCAACAACACCATCATAATGACGAACAACACCATCACAATAACAAGCAACACCATCACATTTCAGCACAATGACCAACATCACAATCATAACAATCAACAACACCATCACAATGACCAACAACACCATCATATTGACCAACACCACCATCACATACCCACAAAATGACCAACAACACAATCATAACAATCGACACCACCACACAATGACCAACACCACCATCACAATGACCAACACCACCATCACAATGACCAACAACACCATCACATTCCAGCATAATGACAAGCAACACAATCATAACAACCAACAACACCATTACATCCATTGATTCTACCATGCATTTATCACAACAAAATGACCATCAACAAAATGCCAAAACTATTGCATATTCAGCATAATACAACAGTCAAAAATACCATCGCAACTGTTGAAGTATCAAGCATCTATCACAACACAGCGCCCAGCAACATCAATGCATCCATTAAAACTATAACTAAATCATGATTTAAAAGCTACATCACAAAATTAAAGGTCACACAAGTACTTAGATTATCATGCAATCATTTCATAACAATACCACTTCTTTCAACTGTCATCATTTCATCAACATTTATTTTCATTATAACTATTATTATTATTTTCGTTACCAATATTATTATAATAATTATTATTATTATGAATTATTATTATTATTATCATTATTATTATTATTATTATTAATATTTGAATTATCATTATTAGGTAGTACATTTTTACTAATATGGTCATAATTCTAAAAATAAAATGTTCACAATTTTTCATCACACAACAGCATTTAATTGTTCCAATCCCTAAACATATTTCAGTTTCCTTTTTTTTATTATCATGTTAATCTTAAATCATTTCACTGACAAACTGTATGTATTTTGTTCATATCGATTTTTCATGTAACAGTTACATTTACAAATATTAAACTTAAATTTTCATCATTATGATTCTTTAAGAAGTACAATTTGTTGACATTTTCTTTTTTTTTCATTATTTCATTTTAGAAACCATATGTATTTGTAAAAAGCTGTTCTTTTGTTCTGTTGATAATATAAAGGAATCTTACTCTTTATTATCATTCTCCTTGTTGTTGTTGTTTTACAATCAGGGGCATTAACCCTGAACATGCTGAAATTTTGTAATGGATTTGCCAAGCTTTGAATTCGGAACAGTCCATTCCAGTTTAAGGGATTTCAATATCAAAATACAAAAATGGAGCTACCAACAGTATAGAGCCTGGTCAGACTGCACGGATGTGCAGGCTGGCCTGGCTCTATACTGGTGGCCAAGGCTAATCACTTTTGGTTCCAGCAGGTTAAGGGTTAAAGCTTTCAGATTTTTTTTATCATTACATAGTTTTCCATACTTTTACATTATAAGACTTCACCCTCTGTTGTTTTTTTTAAATATTTTTTTACCTTTACATCACATTTTCTTCTGAGAGACACTAAAAATACTAAAAAACAGATATGTTCTTGGTCAATTAAGACTCACTGAATCCTCAAGTCAGAGGTCAAAATTTCGTACGCTTTCTATCTCTCTGTTTATTGTTTTTAAATCTTCACTCATCTACACAGATATGTCTAGGAAAGAAGAGACAAAATAAATTCAAATTTTGTTTTACAAAAATGACAAATGACAAACAACCCAACCACTGACGATTCCAATACCACTAATTAAGGTTAAATATACTGTATTTGAGAATTATTCATAAAATCAAATACATCAAAAACAGTCTTTTAACATGTCAACACTTTTATTAATGAGTAATCAGCAAAAACATACTGAAGGTGTCATTCTATCATTTTTCATCAGTATGTTTCTGACCTAAAAAGGATTTCTTCCATGTTATAACACCTATATAATTAAGGTTCAATATACTGTATTTGAGAATTATTCATAAAGTCAAATACATCAAAAACAGTCTTTTAACATGTCAACACTTTTATTAATGAGTAATCAGCAAAAACATGCTGAAGCTGTCATTCTATTAATTTTCATCAGTATGTTTCTGACCAATAAAAACCTTTTATTATTGTTAGCTGTGAGATACGAAATGGACATATCCATGTTGTTCATTTCCATTTAGTAACCTCTAACTTTAGATTCACTACAGGTTAGTCCTTTTCTGTAAGTCAAAAGCAAAGCTACTGATATCCACTTTTTCCAGACGGAAGGTAGGTGGGGCAGGGTGGGGGTGGGGGGTGGATTTCATAGTTAGTCCATGTATGGGAAAGTTATTGAGACTAATCAACAATTAACAACCCCTAATAATTTCTTAGCACCTGTCTAGTCATTGCATGCAACACACTCTTCAAGAAAAAACATATACTGAGCTCAAGGGAGCTAAAAAGTAACTGAAACACATAGCTTATTCATCAGCCAACTTCTATTAAGTAATCCTCTGAATCACAAAATTTCTCACTCATTGTTGTCTACGGAAACTGAACTCAATTTTTATGGAAATAGATGAAGGCTATCATCAAAATATTACCTCAAGATATTAGTCATTGTACGCATTTTCTGTATTCTTCCAAACTGACTACTGACAAGCTAGCTCTAACATCTAACAACCATGGTTTATTACATTCAGTGCCATTAATGTTTTAAGATGCTGAATACCTAAAAGTATAAAGTGGAATATGCAATTCAATTGTAGATACGTCGTATATAGAATAGATTTAACATCAAACAATTATTCAACTACATGAATACATCAACAACGTTTAGATTTGATCAATATTCAAACTGTAAATATGTTTTCTATTATGGAATGTCAAGTTGAGTTCATTTTGTCATACACTAGACAACACTGTTAAGTCTAATAAGAACCTGCAAGAAACATTGGTTTAGAAACCATTTTTAATTAGCAGGCCCCTGTGATCTTTGACCCAACTGGCCCTAAAACCACAAGGTTTCACCTATCTGGTCCAAACAAAGCTTGAGGGTCCTTAGTTCAGCTGGATGTTAATTCTTGACTGGAATCTGTTGTTGGAACTGAGGTCCATGTGAGGCACAACAAAATTTTAAGTATGGATAAAACAGTTCCTGCCTTTCCACTTTTTTCCCAAATGTCTTACTGGATATGAAGAACAACTTTCCATTTAACCTCCTGCATATGAAACCCTGAACTGTGCCAAAATGTGTCAAAACATCCTATAAAAATCTATCTATTACTTTTAATAAGATAATTTCATTGAATTTTCAAAAATAGTAAGTAGTGCAAACACAAAACACAAAGTAACTTTTTTATGAGAGTACCTGTGTATTATGTTTATGTTTGGTCTGAGGCACAGTCAGGTACAATCATGTGAATCATCAATCTCTGGACTTTTCTGTGAAATTTAATCTGTAACACTGATTTCGGCCGGAGTGGGCTGTGGCATTGCTAAAAAAATACTCTTTTTGAAGAAATAGGTTTGAACAAATAAAATCTGGTAGTTATACTTTTTATATATCAGCTTTAAAAGTACAGTTACTGCAATACTTGTAACAAAAAGACCATGAAGTAAAGATAAAAATTTGGTGTCATTTCAATATCACTTACTTCATTATGCATTATGAGCAGTTCTGGTAAACTAGAACAGCCAAATGCCCATCACTGTCCACTGGAAAAGGCCTTTTTTCACCATTCCTTGCCTCGCATATACTGCCTGGATGCTGTAATTTACTCAGAGCTTTTTTATTACTATTATATAAGTGTAAGAAAAATAATTATACAAGAACTACAGATACCTTAAGCAGTCTTGCTCTTGAAAGATAAATAACATTGAATTGAAATGAATTCAGGTACTTCATCAAGAACTTAGGCTCATATTTACATGAAGAACAGTTAACAATAACATTTCTAACCTGGGCATGAATCACCAGAAGAGTAAGATTTTCTGACAGTATAAGAATATGTTATCATAACCCCATGCAAGGGCTGCATATTTCTATACTGGAAAATATAATATAATTTTTCCCATAGACATTTATTTGTCCAAATGGACATATCTGCCTTGTTTTATCTCAAATTTCTACGAGCTGGGCTCCTCATGAATGAGATGTACTTTCTAAATGTAACATTCAAGAAATTACTTACTAGATTTTCCACATGTTTTCTGTTCTTGTAATGAATGGTCACAAAAACAGACATCACCAGGCTATACCTCTCTCAAAGTTGACAGAAAAAAACCTGTGAGGAAATAAAACAATAATTTTATAAACCTTTTACTGGAAAAGTTACTCAAACATATTATAAAATAATATGCAAATAGTATGTGGAATCGCATGATCAGACAAGTCTCTAGGAAGAAAAATAACAAATGGTTTAAAGTTGCTAGCATTTTGCCATGAATAAATGGTTATTATAATAAAAAATTAACAAGACAAAAAGAAAAATAGAATTTAGAATTTAAATCAATCTTTTAGAATTTGTAAGTTTCTTTCTCCTTTAGAGATTGTTATGATCATGTGACTCCATTGTATTTGTATCTGAAAATAGAAGAAAATTATTATTGTTATATCAAAACATTGATTAAGCTGGACATCATACCAGAAAGCATAAAGTCAACACTTTGTCTGTACAGGCCAATATCAGGGACATCAAGAGATGGAACCCTCATGAATGAAAGGTTATTTTGTACATGAAAGCCACATGGAACGACCCCCTCCACCGAGTGGACTGAGTTTCATGCCACATAAACATCAATGTGAACACTTCAATGCATCTGACCATAAAATTACTGCCCAAGATATCTTTCATCACCTACGGTTTGAAATTATTACAAAACTTGCAGATATCTGCGCATGTGCAATTTTCCACCTATCAGTGTTTTGTTTTGTCCCACTTAGGTGTGGAAAACACATGAGGGTACTTTTCTGGGTCACAGCTTGTCTTCACCAGTTCTTTACTTTAGTATGTCTGTATCACAATTGTCTTTTTAGATTTCTCCCCGATTTGTTTTTATATATTGATATAACAATAGTGAAAGTTGCATACCATCCTCTAAACATCCAGGCCTTTCCCTCTCTTTTTTTTGAAAAAATGTTCCTGGCAAAGTCTTAAAATTTGTCAGATAGGGGAAAAAAACATAAGAAAACCTCCAGTTGGTAAACTTCGCCAAAACTTAAACAACTTACCGGAAAAATGCACAGGAAAGGCTACATATCACTGTCACTTCCTTTTTTAACGTTAACATTTAAACCATGTTTTGAGAGTCAAAGAATTTGAAAATGAATTTATTATATATACATATATTTGTCTACATAGTATTTTTTGTTTAAAATTAACAGAGCTAATCCTGCTGGCTAATCAGCTGCTAAGTTCAGTTTCAAACCACCAATGTAACCCTTATAGTTACTTAGCTTGTAAATGAAAAAGTCAATTAATGTCATTTAGTCAGTCTTCCACCATTTTAGCACTCAGTATTTTCTAAAAAAGAATAAAATTATAAGCTTTTTCTGTAAGCATGAAATTATTTAAATTCATTATTACATATACAGTCAAATATGATATAGAGGATATTTGTTTGTTTTTGTAGAAGATGAGAATTTATATCAACATATGGTGTTCACGAGATGAAATAAATTCCCATCTTCCACTAAAAACAAACAAATTTTCTTTTTATTTTATGCCAACACGTCAAAAATGGGTATTTTATGACATTTTTAATCAGGGCCTTCAATAAATTCCCCATGGTGAGCCCCAAATCAGTTAATGCGTACTTTGGTTACTCCGCACAAAAAAAGTGCAGACAATCTCCAATACATATGATAACTTTACTTCTGCTGAAATAAACTGAATACACTTTCATCAAATAACATTTATTTTTCTCTACACAGTTTATCAATATTTATTGAATTTTAGCCATACTTACTTTAATTATAAAAGCGGATTAATACCGAGTAATATTGAATCAATTGAATTGAAAGTCGGCCATATTGGATATTGTCCATGTGAGTTATGTAAACAAATCAGACATTTTTAAATAATTTATGGCGAATTTCATCATTGTTCACAACTAGTTAGGCTCAGGAATTCAATATTATAATTGGATTTAACAAGGTAAATAAATTTCACTCGCTGTCACAGTCTGAAATACAGCGGATTCTCTTGTATTTACATGGTGGGGAAATTCCTGAAGTTTCATCAAGCAGTAGTTCCGGCACAAACAGTGTATTATCAAAATGGTAATTTCACTGATTCAAAACAGTGGATTATCACTTTTATCTCACTGATATTTCCCTATATTTCATTGGTAGGCATAAAATAAAAAGATATAAAATTACAGATCCAGAAAAAATGTTAAGTATCATTAAAACAAGGTTAATGTTCAGAACTTTATTATGACTAACTTATAATACTAAGTACTGACATAAAACAAAGCATATTTTTTTCCTTTCTAAGATCTTAATCTACTGATTTGCTTCTCTGATAAGTGAATATTCCTTGAAATCACTGAATAAAACATACACAATACCTGTGATTAACAGTTTTCACCCAATCTGTAAATTCATTTGAATCATTTTGAAAGAGTATAAAGTATTCAAGTCACAAATTGGCAAAATTTCCAGAACAATAATAACTGGCAAAGAAGCATCTGAAATTCATTGTGAACAATGATCAACAAGGATCATTGTGGAAAAGACAACCAAAATTATTTGAACTGTTTGTAGATGGGCACAGGGTCTGCAAGTACAACCAAAATAGATCTCTTTTACTTCACTGTGTAGGTTTGGAGGAGAAAGATATTTTCTTTACTTTGCAGAAAGAAGATAGCACAAACTCATTAATAGTTTATATCTCTTTGAATAATTATTTAATAATAAAAACTGATGAGCCTTATGAAAGATACCAGTTCAGACCATGAAAAAGAATCAGAAATTGCTGGACAGTATGAGGCAAAAAGCTGCCTTGTGCAAATTCAACAAGACAAATGAACAACTAAAATGTGTTTTTCATTCAAATTATGAACCAAATTGTTAGAAAAGGGGAAAGGCTTGCAGCTAGAAAAGTTATGTACAATTGCTTTAACTATGGAGTAAGTGGAAACACAATAAAAAAGAATTGAATGGAAGTGTCCAAATGAGGATCTCACCTGTATAGGCAGTGCATGACCAGTTACACATACTACACAAATGAAAAACAAAGGAAGATCCCGGGTATGGGAGAAATCCAAAACAGCAAGTTATGTGTTTTGTGAGCAGCAGATCTGGCCATAGAAGCATGGATAAAAGTTGCTCTGCTCTCAACAAAAGGTGTTATAGGTGTGCCTTTGTTGCACATTTTAGAAAGTACTGTAAAACCTAAGTGGAAATCCAGGAAACGGGAAGAGAAATGTGCATTACTGTAAATATTGCGAATGAACAGTTAAACAGTTAAAAGGTGTATTCCTTTGTAGTTGATTGCAAGAAATCAGAAAAGGCATTCTTTCATTGAACAATATTGATGTACAATTTGTTACTGATTCAGTAGCCTCAATAATTTAAACTGACACAGAGTCACTAAAACTAAAGTGTAAAACTTAGAAAAAAGACAAAACATTGTATTTATATGAAGCTGAGAAACCACTTAAGGGTCTTACAAAATATGCGGACATAAAACACAAATTAATGTATATTTAACAGATAGGAAAGGGTCTGCTTTGCCAGGCAAAGAAACTGCAGAGGAATTAGGGCTTCAGGAAATTGGAATACATTTAGTACAGAAGGACATTTAGAGTTGTTTTAAAGGGGTGTGGGTCTAAAAGACTTCCAGCTGAAACTGTCAGTAGATGATACAGTCAAACCTGTTGCATTGAAGATGCATACAGGATTCTGTTTTACTTCAACAGAAATTTTGTGAAAAACTTGATGAATTAGAGGAAATGGATATCATAGAAACAGTGAAAGAAAAAGTTCATGGGTTAACCCAACTTTTACAGTTCCAAAGAATGTTGGCAAAGTAAGAATTTGTGTGGATATAAGGCAGGCTTACATAGCTATTCATTGAGTAAGGTGTCTAATACCCATTGTGGATGGAATATTATACAAAATGAATAAGGCTGAAGTGTACAGTAAATTTGATTTGACAACAGCTTTCCACCAGATCGAGTTTAAGATCCTTCATCAAGACACATTAGAACTTCTGTGACTCGATCATAAAGGCTTCAACTGATACAAAAATTTTGGTGTCAATGCCACTAAAAAAAATCAGAAAATTATTTCACAGGTATTTGTAGATCGACTGTGATGGGGTTGAAAATTTACTGGATGATCTGACTGTTGATGCAAAAAATAAACGACAACATGATGAATATTTGGAAAATGTATTTTGAAGATTTAATGACAATCATATCA
The DNA here is from genome assembly GCA_012932295.1 of Cyclina sinensis. Classification (NCBI taxonomy): domain Eukaryota; kingdom Metazoa; phylum Mollusca; class Bivalvia; order Venerida; family Veneridae; genus Cyclina; species Cyclina sinensis. The sequence continues at coordinate 33,693,676 of JAAONU010000012.1, forward strand.
AATGTAAAATTTTGAATGGAGAGATTATGTTTATGCAACATGTTTTTCAAAATATGGCACTGAACTCACAAAAAGAAATAGGTACAAGCAGTTCAGAAAGCTCCAAGACCGATGAATGCAAAATAAACAAGAAGTTTTCTTGGCATTCTTAGCTTCAGTTAAAGATTTATTCAGAATATTCAAAAATATTCGAACATTTGCCAAAACTCGATCCCAGAAAAGATGTTAGTTTTGAATGGGGGAAAAAGCAGGAAAATAGTTTCATTTCAGAGTATTGAAAGCAACTTTGACAAGTTTGTGTGCAATCTCTAGGTCTGATGCTGCAGAAATGCAACTGATTTGTGATAGTTCATGAGAAGGACTTGGCGCTATCTTTGTGCAGAAGCAAAATGGCGAACAAGAAGTTACAAGCTATGCAAGTAAACTGTAATCACTGCTATCAGAAACAAAACAATGCTTTCAGCTACAGGAAAGGAAGCTTCAGGTATTGTCTGGGTCTGCCAGAAGTTTCATATGTGTTTGTATGGCATACAAAAAGAAACAACTTGAGATTTGAATAGACCATAAAGAAGCCACTGACTGTTTTGTTTGCCTTCAAGTAAGACTAAAAGCAAGAACTGAAAAGTAAATTTTAAGATGTAAAAACTGATTTTATAAACATAGAGATCTTGTAATGTAAGTCAGTTTGTCTATGACCTGTGTTGTATTTTGTCCTGATATACAAACTGTCAAAGTAAAATGTATTTAGGTTAATCGAATAGCAGTATTGGACAAACATTTTATAAGAATGATATTTCACAAAAGCAAAAAATGTATGTCACTTGTATTTATCCTTCATTTCTTTATTTTGTATACCTATACATGGTCTTGCATAGTTTGTCTTACCTTCTTCACTTTCGTTCAATGTTGCTGTATGTATGTATTGTAAAATTGTATTTGTTTTTCATTTTATTTGGATACTTATTCATTGTCTTGTGTAGTTTGTGCTACCTTCTCCACTTTTTTTCACTGTTCACTGTATGAATGTACTGTAAAATTGCCACCATGGGCTTACAGACCAGTGGAATATATTACATAAAACTTGAACTTGAAACAATATTTTTCAAACAAGTACAATTGAACAGTTTCGTAATTCCATGTTCATTACCATTAGAAGGTAACTCTTGATGTTACAGTAGTTTCAACAAGGTCTGAGTTGTGACCCCTTGTATATATTGGGTATTACCAATATGCTGAACATTTCGAACACCTTTCCTAAGAAAGGAATATGATTGTTTTACCAAGAATCAAAATGCTTTCAGTTTTGCCTTTCTGTAACTATTATCAGACCCAAATCAATAACTCTATTCATTAGACTTATACAACCAGAATATTGGCCCTTACAATACTCTGTTACATAATGCATTTGTGACTCATGCACGAATGTGAAATCAAGTTTTTTGTAAATTTTCTTGACATTTTTATCAACAAAAATTTTCAAGTCCAAAGCTTTCCATAAATTTCCATACAGCAGCATCAACACTTCCAGCCTTATAAACATTACAGTTATCTTGTGCAGAGCAAAACTATGCTGGCAAGGTCCTGTATTTCTTTACAGTAACACTTAATAACATGCCACAAAGATGATCAATCAACTTAAATATACTTTAGGTATGACATGCAATGCAAATGAGTGTGTGGGTTCACAATTTCTTCAAGGCAGAAAATGAATTATTTATCAAAACTAATACAATAATCACACTTTACCCCCCAAAAAAGTCTTTTTTCCCAATGAACAAGAAAGTTTTATTTAAAAAAATCAGTAAAACAAGGACAGTTTGGAAATGTTACAATCAATTTGAAAGATATTGTCAAAAAATGAAAGATAGTGAACAAGAATTCCAAGATGTCATAGCATAAAAAACCATAATTTTTGTCCAACATTTCAGACAAAACAAAATGTCTGTTTCCTTCTATGTCCAAATAGAATGTATAAGCCACACTGGTGTGAAAGCTGCATCCAAAAATCTAAAGAAATTTCTTGGAAAAGTGCTTAACATGAAACATAAGCCTAAGATTATCCCCCAAGCTCAACGAGTACTAAGTTTTTTTTTTTGTTTTTATACTAGAGACAGACAAAAGAGACAATTCTAGGAAGCATTTTTTTTTTCAGAAAAATTTGTGGCAACCCACTAAAGACTGATGCCCTGTAAAGGGCAACTGAAAGTCAATGCCCTGAAAAGGACAGTTGAAAGTCAATGCCCTGAAAAGGGCAGTTGAAAGTCAATGCCCTGAAAAGGGCAACTGAAAGTCAATGCCCTGAAAAGGTCAATTGAAAGTCTATGCCCTGAAAAGGGCAGTTGAAAGTCAATGCCCTGAAAAGGTCAATTGAAAGTCAATGCCCTGAAAAGGGCAGTTGAAAGTCAATGCCCTGAAAAGGGCAGTTGAAAGTCAATGCCCTGAAAAGGGTAGTTGAAAGTCAATGCCTTGAAAAGGGCAGGTGGGGCAGGTGAATGATGATGCCCTAAAAAGGCAGTTGAATAATGATGTCCTGATAAGGGCAGTTAAAAACTGATGCCCTGGAAAGGACAGCTGAATGTCAAAGCCCCGAAAAAGGCAGTTGAATGATGATGCCCTGATAAGGGCAGTTAAAAATTGATGCCCTGAAAAGGACAGCTGAAAGTAAATGCCCTGAAAATGGCAGTTAAAATTTGATGCCCTGAAAAGGGCAGTTGAGTGTGTTCAAACTAACAGGTGCTTATGATCTTGTCCACTATCTTCACAGCAAACAACAGATCTATCAAATATTTAGCACTATTTGAATTATTGAGTGTAAGCAAACAGGATCTTGTCCACTATCTTCACAGCCAACAACAGATCTTTCACATGTTTAATACAACTTAAAACTGTGGGGTGTAAGCAAACAGGATCTTCTCCACTATCTTCACAGCCAACGACAGATCTATCACATGTTTAACACAAATTTAATTGTAGAGTGTAAGCCAACAGGTTCACAATGACATTGACTTAGGGAAACAGAACCATTCAGTTTTCACCATTTTCAATGAACTTATAGAAGGTCCACAGATAGATTGTTCTACAGCAACAAAGCAAGAACAAAAAAAGACTTTATTTAGAAAATGTTCTTTGATAAAGACTTTGCCAATCATGTATGGCATGCAACAAAACATAAACTAGTTTATCACTATAAAATGTAGAACATCTGGTTGAAATGTAGATCATTCTTGTTCACTATCTCAAGTGATCTAAAGCAGAATACCTTTCAACATTTTTTATCATTTATATTTATTGTATTAACAACTAAATTCATCAAAGTGTGAACCAACTATTCATACTATTCTTTTAGGCCTTGGAGTAACGTATTTTCAACATCTATGTGTATATGCTCTGACGGTGTTAATTATCCCAATTTTGAACAGTTCATACATATAACTAACGTTTTACTCTAAAGACAGACTTTTAGGACACTGAAATTCTTCAAAACATGAAAGTTTTCATCCAGGAAAACATGCTTTCCACAGAATCTGTTTCCAAATACATTTGAAAGAGCTAAATTACGTAGCTGTCAGATCACTTTGTGCAGCATCAACCAAACAGAAAGGATATAAGCAAAGCAGACAGGATACGAGATCTGTCGAAGTTCAGAAATATAACACCTTGTTGAGGGAAGTTACACCAAAGCAAATTCTGAAGAGGCTCTGGTGTATACAAGATAAGCATTACTATGACAAAGTTGTAGAATGCTGTGTGGTTCTCTCTGTGAAAACTGTTCAGTGACAACTGTAACTTGCAGACAATGGTTTATACAGAACCCAAAAACATCAAGTTGAAACTAAAAAGCAATCAAGTATTACATAATTACCTTGAAGCTAGTTTGGTCATGATTACCCAACTAGACGTTGGAACTTCTTTAAGAATGAGATAAACAGACTTACAGCCATACATTTAGGACATGCAAAACAAAGGGTGACCTTCCCACATTTCTCATTCCATAACAAAACAAACAAGAGCTCTGCTGAGGTGGGGCAATATGTGACCGAAGGACAAGGAATTGTGGCAATATATGTTCGAAGAACAAGGAGGTGTGGCAATATTTGACTGAAGGACAAAGAGGTGTGGCAGTATTTGATTGAAGGACAAGGAGATGTAGCAATATATGTCCAAAGGACAAGGAGGTGTGGCTATATATGACTGAAGGACAAGGAGGTGTGGCAAAGCTCTTTTTTAATGACAGCAATATAACAATATTTGTAAATAAGTTCAAGATATTTAATGTTTACTGATGAGTATTCTAGTCATGTTTTACCTTAACCAGTTCAAGAGATACGGAGCAGACAAGAGATATTTAAAGATTATGTTAGTATGAAAAATGGCCTCTAATCAAATGTGTCCTTGACCATGACCTGTGAGTCAGCCAAAACATAAATGTGCTCCCACATCATCTTAAAATTAGTATAGTAAAATATTCTCAATTTCCTTCCAGCAGTAACTGTTGGAGTAATCTAGAGTGGATGCAAAATTTCAAATACTTTCAATTTCCTTCAAGCAGTTAAAAAGACAAAGTGGGACATGTGGCCTGTAAATGTGACCTTGACCTTGGTTCAAGCCAGCTGAAACCTGCGCTCTGCACATCATCTTCTTATGGAAAACATTCCTGCCAAAAATTTCAATTTCCTCCAAGCAGTTCTTCAGTTGGGACAAATGAAATATTCACACAATACATCAGTGTGACATGCAGCCTGTAAGTGCAACCTTGATCGTAATCCTAACCAGCTGAAGCCTGCATTCTCTGCCAAACAGTTTCAACAGTGATCCAGTAGGCATGATTTTAGCAATCTTTGTAAAGCTTAAACCAAGGGATGCTAAAAGCAACATTTGAAAGCATTATAGACCTTGTGGTTTAAGACCAAAAGATCTTTTATGCAAATATAATTATCTCTGTATAAAATATTAACCCTTGAGGCAGGTCCAATACTGATCCCAGAAGGTGTAATTTTAGGGAATTTAACACAATTCAATATGCAAAACATGAAAGGTCTAGGTACTGTAATTTCAGATTACCGGTATAAGCTTTTAATGCATTTTCCTATGTATCTCAATGTAAAATATGTGACCTATCCTTCTTGCTTTTTAGACCTGGTTGAGGTAATATATATAAGACCGTAGTTTTTTGTTATTGACTGGTATAAAGATGAGCCATAAGTTACAGAGTTACGGAAAAAATCCAAATAAAAACAAAATTTGAAATTGAGGGTTTATTTCTATTTTCTCTGACACATAAACATGTGTTCAATATTTAATTATAATTTGGTGTACTATTACCTATCGAAAATTCACTGCCAGGTAAGTTAACTATGCATCGGTCCAAGCAGACTGATTTACATTTGATCTTTTTTTTTTATATGACTATGCCCCCTGCAGAGCTATTAAAAAGTTTCTTCTTACTTTTGTAAGAAGACACTTCTTGATAACTGTTAACTTCCATGTAGACCTGTTGTTGCCAATGATGTGTATTATCTATTCATTACACTTAAAAGTTGAACTCTTATTTTTTCAAAAGTGCTGTCTTAGAGACATTCAGAAAGCAGCTTGCTAAGACAAACAATTTTTCCTTGGCTTTGCCTCCGACAAAAATTGTTGTTTGCCCTACCTTCTTAACGTCTGTAAGAAAAAACTTTTGAGGAAAAACTTATATTGTATCTATTTCTTGCAAGCACATCAAGATAAGTCTTCCACCCACAGTTTATAAATGGTGATCACTACAGGAATATGCCAAAGTTTACATTTTCAAACAAAATAACATTCAGCAGATTACAGCATGAGAACTTTTGAAATGATGTGATGAATTTGTGTTTTATGTACTAGAGATTTTTAACTCAATGGTTCTTGATGATCATCTATGCCTTGAATGGGACTAATCTGGGTGGGGTTGCCTTTATGTCTTCTCTCAGTGATAAAATTCTTTTTTTCTTAAGTTACAGTCATTCTTTTAATTTTTTTTTTTGTTATTATAAAATTTCATATACTGTAAGTGTGCAACATACCTGTAGTTTTACTCTTGTATATCATTTTATCATTTTATAAATTGATAAGATAATGTATAAATGTGACCTTGGTATAAACAATAAATTTGCTTACAAATTTGAAAAACATTTTAATTGATGTATGAATCTTAACTTTTATCAAAATTCCCACTGTATAATCAATGTCAAACCACAGCTACTATGACATGACTAAGGACTTTGATATTTGGAATATAAATCCCATACTCATGCATACCGCACAGTTCTTGTACCATAACCTAATATCGGATTACTTTGAATGTTCACTGTGCAAATCAGCAAGAATATGACATATGCAGATGAAAAATGTGTTGAACATAACAAGAATATTCCGTTCTACTACGGAAATATGTCAATATTGCACCAGACATCATAAAGATTTTGGGCAGATGCCAGTTACTAGTTCTCTAGATCTGGTGTTAGACTGAGTAGATTCATATTTGAAAAAATAAAAGAGTAATGAAAAATATCCCATCTTGTTAATGTATCACTTTTTTTCATTTAAAAATTAAGGCAAAGTGTTAAATTATTACATTTTGAACTAAATATAATGATTGTTCTAGCTAGCACTATTATATGTTTGGGTAATTTAGTGTCCAGTGAAATGCCTAAATATCAACATTTAGAAAATGAAAAAAAGACATTATTTTCAGAGTTCAATTTCTTGTGTTTAACACAATGCCTTTTTCAAGCAAAAGAAATACAAACTCTTATGATATTGCATTTAAAGTTTTAAACAAACCCCAGTGGCAGATTTACCATGGGGTGCCATCGGACCTGTGAATATAATTTTATCAGTAAATTTCTTTGTAAAAACTGAACAGGACAGAATTTTATGTAGAACTTATTTGATGCAATATTACCTTTGTTCACACCCAGTTCAAAATTTCTGGATCCTCCACTGAATCCTGTTAAACTAGAAAAAATGGCAAAAATAAAATCAATTTCATTTCAGTTCCTGCCCACAGACATGCATCTTGCCTGATTATGTGAAGAGTCAGGTATGTAACGTGCTGTGACAATCAGTTATATAGCTTATTTTTGCTGAATTTTTCTGCTTATTTAAAGCATGTGCATGCTAAGAGTTTCAACTTAAATTTCTTAGCACCTGTGGGTAAAGAGTGGTCAAAGAGGATTGCACATGCGCAGATAATGGGCAATGTACCTGCTTTGCCCATATATTAAAGTTTTGTTGTATTAGTTCAACCAGCAGGTGTAAACTTGGGCAGTAGTGGACGGACAGACACATGAAAGTGATCACACCGCTGTCTATATGACATGAACTTCAGTCCATTCGGTGTTTTAGGGGTTTGTCATTCCATGTGATTTCCATATACGAAACTACCTTTCAAACATGAGGACACTGGCTCGTAAAGCCCTGAATATTGGAATGGGCAGATCATTGGCTGAGGATATACTTTCTGAATAGCAGAAAAGGGTTTTGGGGTCAATTGTTGATACCTGCAAATTTTGCTAGAATGGTGCAATGTCATTTAAACATTAAAAGCTACCCCCTTACAATTGCAAAGGAAAACTTGACTTCTAGTTAACAGTTAACTGTATTAAAATGAATACACAAAACAAGAGGGCCATGATGGCCCTGGATCGCTCACCTGAATACTTTGTCTGTGGTTTTGCTGTTATGCAAATGTCAGAAGCAGTATTACAGTTTTAATTGAAGATTTTGTAGGGGCCTACAAACAAATAACTAAAAAACAGTCAATAAAAAAAGTCTCTATGACAGATAGTAGAAAAATCTATCATTAGCTGCACTGACTTTGACCTTAACCCAGTGATCTAAAATCCCACCTAAGGGTAGAGGTCCATGCAAGGAACCTACATACCAAATATCAAAGATATTGGTATATAAATGAAGGCTCTATGGGGTAAAGTCGATAAATCTATTTTGAGCTGCAGTGACCTTAAACCCAATTTTTTATAGGGTTCATGCAAGGTGTTTATGTAACAAATATTTAAAATATCAATCAATAAATTAAGTATCAATGACTGAAAGTAGAAAAATCCATTATTAGCTGCAGTGAGATTGACCCAGAGATCTTAAATCCCACCTAAGGTTAGAGGTCCATGCAAGGACCTACATACCAAATATCAAAGGTATTGGTCTATAAATGAAGGCTCTATGAGGTAAAGTAGATAGCCTTGGTGACCTTAACTCCAATTTAATGGAAGAGGTTCATACAAGGCGTCTATATATAAAATATTTAAAATATCAATCAAACAATAAAGGCTATATGACAAAAAGTAGAAAAATCTATGACCCAGGGCCAAGATTTGAACAAACTTGGTAAAGGTCTACTCGGCCACGTTACATATCAAATATCCTTTCACTAGGCCTTGTGGTTGCTGACAAGAAGATTTCATTTTTTGCTCTGCAAATCTTTACAAAATCAAAGAGGACCCTGGGGTGGGGTCAGTCTTGACCACAAGAGCATTATTTGAACAATCTTGGTAGATGACTTCTAGATGATGCTCAATGCAAAATATCTAAGTGCTAGGCCTTCTGGTTTTATAGAAGAAGACTTTTGAAGTTTTCCCTGTATAAGCCTTTATTAAATCAAGTGATCCCCGGGGCGAAGCCATTTATGACCCAAGAGGCACATTTTGAACAATCTTCGTAGAAGAGATCTAGGTGAGCCTGTATGCCAAATATCAAATCATAAAGCATTGTAGTTTCAGACAAGAAGATTTTTGAAATTTTCCCCAATATATATATTCCTCTATATAAACAAGTGGCCTCGAGGTGGGGTCAATTTTGACCCTAGGGACATAATTTGAACACTCTTGGTAGAGGTACACTAGACAATACTTTGTGCAAAATTTTAGAACTTTGGGCCTTGTGGTTTCAGAGAAGAAAATTCCTAAAGTTTCCTATAAAGTTCTATATGTAAAAGATGTGACCCCTAGGGCGTGGCCAATTTTAACCCCAGAGACACAATTAACAATTTTTTTGGTAGAGGACCTATAGATGATACACCGTGCCAAATATCTAAGCTCTAGGTCTGATGGTTACAGACAAGAAGATTCTTTAAGATTTTTCTTTTGGTTGCCATAGCAACTCAAGTTCTAAATGGAACTAAATTCTTGAACAGCTTTGAAATAGCTTCATGCAAGATACATCCCTGCAAAAGTTCATTAACTTTGGCCAAGAGTTTTTAAAGGAGATGTCGTTTGAATCAAAATGTTGACGCTCTCACGCACTTACGCACGACGACAGACATCATGGGATCACAATAATATAGTGCTTAGGTGAGCTAAACATGAATAAAATATATGACAGTAGAGTATAATATTCAAAATGAAATATATATAAATAAAATTATTTGGCTTAAATTTTTGCAAAATAAGCAGCAGGCAAGGTAGACGTTGTAACCTAACAAATTAAGTATATCCCTAAACGTCTTTGAAATGTGCAATATTATCAGAGTTTTAGAAGTCAAATTTGCTTTGAAACGGTAAGCGAGTAGCTTATACCTGCAATTTTACTATAAAACTACATATTTGGAAAAGGATAATTAAAATCCTCTATTTCTAAAAATACTAAAATATTACTCATCTGTAAATTTCATCGACACTCATCAGCTCATCAAGTAACATCTTCCCACTTCCGTCTATCCTCCTCATTCCAACCACCAACATGTCTTCTCCTTTGTCCCCACCATCATTACAGTATCTTCAACCATTCCATTTGTCCCAGTGTTCGCCATTCCAATTCTGTTACTAAAAACACACACAAAAAATTCAACATGTTTCCATTGACAACATAAACAAGAACATGCAATTTGACTCAAAGTTTCATGGTGAACTTTTCTTCCGTTACAGATTCTAACAACTTTCTGCGAGATGGCACCATATATTGTTTCTTATATTTTACCACAGTAGCCTCCTCCCCACCTCCTTACAGCTTCCTATACAAAATTAGCTTATAACGTCATGTTATTTTTTACACATTGACCATTTCACAAATTTTTTGATTTGATATTTATAATACAAATGAAGTGAGTATTTGATAAGAGATAATATTCTTACAGAATTAGCTTATTTTCATCTGTTCATGGACAACATTTATGCATTTCGACATTTAGTAAATAGCAAAACATCACTATTTGGGCAAGCAGGCAATAAAACATTAATAATCTAGCATTACTAAAATGTATAACAACAAAAAGTTTACCCTTTCACTGTTTCATTACGACGAAATCAAACAAAACATCGAAACATCACCAACAACTGCACCATGTACATCTGCAAGACCAAACAATGACCACTAAACGACGACAAGAACAAGCAAGGTCACGCATTAAACGACAAAATCACGTGTTTTAGTGAGTGATTATCATAATGGTGAAGATTTACCGTTAACATAAGGTGTAACACCTTTATAGCCTCAACACATCGATGGATCCTTGACCCCTCACATTTGCAGTTATATTTTCACCACAAACAAGTATATAACAAAAGCACATGGTAATGTTTGTGGGTAAAATCTATTGTTATAAGTTTTAAGAGCCATGCTGTGGATCCATGAATTTTCAGAGAATGTAGCAAAGTTACAGTACTTGAAACAGACGAAACCACAACAAAAAATAGCTGCCCTCTTTAACAGAAGTATTTGTAATTACGTAATATCTGGATATTAACTGACGATGCATTAGATCGTTCCTGGATAGAAATATTTCGATAAATAAAATTCTGTGTAATTTTTTACTAGACATTAGATTTTCTGTTGTCTATCTTTGGTGGCATGACTTAGGATATTTCCTTCATTAATCTGAATATTTCGGATATACTTATAGAAATGATATTTATGTTCAGTTACATTCATTCTAGACATTTTTCGCACATTATCTACAACTTCAACTAAATAATGCCAAAAGTTAATATATACTGACTATTCTAGGTAGGCGTGTATCGGGAACATTAAAATTGTCAAAGATAAAAACTTTACTAAGACCTTTCTTTCCGTTCATCTGGACCTTCGGCTTTATGTGTGTTAAGTCTTGTCAACAACTTATCAACTCCTTGAAGTAAATGAAAAATGGAACAACATTCACCCATGCTTCTTACTTTTGAGAAATTTCATGGTGGAAAAATTGCGGCTAGCAAAAGATTTAGTTTAGTTTAGATTAGTTTAGACTCATTATTTTACATCGATTGCGATACTTATGTTCTTACAACTTAGATTCATCACGCTCGATGACTGCTTCCTGGGTTCTATACCAGTATTCGCGCAGCATGGAGGAATGTGAAGATCGTGAGAGAATCTCGCCTCTGACGGGATTCGAAACCCGCGACCTCCGGATCCGGAGCCCTGCGCTCTACCCCTGGACCACGGTGCCTCCTAGCAAACGATTTGGTGTCAAGCATTAAAATAGAAAGAGCGCATCGCATGGGCGCTATACCAAGGGATCAAAAAGAGGCGCAAAATAGAAGTCGTCGTATTGTATGTAAATTTAAGTTGACAGGGAAGTTGTCCTTAAATTTAGCCATAATTTAAAAGACACGAATTATTACATTACGGAACAGTTTCCCCCGGATGTTGCAGCAAAGAGGAGGACACTTTTCAGAAAAATGAAGCAAGAAAAGGAGGCCGGAAATACAGCGTGGGTGTCCTACGACAAACTCTATGTTAATGGGAAAATAGTTACACATGCCTAGAAAAACGCGGATGGGCTTAAATGCTTAATATGGAACAGTAACTGGCTGAGTTCTAGCAAAACAACAGACAAAAACTTTACTGACTTTTTAACTAAAAATGACGTCATAATCTTAACTGAATTATGGACTGGTAAATGGACTAAAATAGAATTGGAAGGGTTTTCATGTTATAATTTATATCGTAAATGCAGACATCGCAATGCTAAAAGAAATAGCGGTGGTATTGTTGTGTATCTTAGGAATAATGTTATAGACGGTATTTCAATAATAAAAAAAATATACATGACACGATTATTTGGTTAAAACTGGATAAATATTTCTTTAATAATTCTTCTGACAAGTATTCAGCTGCAGTTTATTTACGGGGAGAAAACTCACCCATTGCAAATTTGATAGATATAGATTTGTTCGACTGTTTGCAAAGTGATATAAAAAATTTTAAGTCGAAAGGCACGGTGTTAGTTTCCGGTGATTGTAATGCAAGGACATCATGCTAACATGACTATATATTATGTGATCAAATTGTGCCCGACATCGACTCCGATGATTATTGTATTGAGATTTTCAATGGACAAGGGAAGTAACTCATATGGTAATAAATTAACAGACATGTGCAAAGCTACCTTAGAATAGCAAAAAACGGTCGCTTAGGTGATAATTTCGGAAAAGGTGTTTTTTCATGCTATAATTTCAATGGTGCTAGCTTGATTGATTATTTATTATTGTGTGAAAAAGATTTTGAAATGATAAAATATTTTTCGTGTCTGTAACTTTAATGAAAATTCTCGAGATCTCCAGTGTTCATTAGATAAGCTTCTTGAATATTGTAATAATTGGGGATTAGAAGTTAATGTAAATAAAACAAAAATAGTAGTTTTTCGTAAGAGAGGTGGTTTAAGAGCTGGGAAAAACTGGTTATATGGTCAAGAAAATATAGAGGTTGTAAATGATTTTAATTATCTAGGTGTCACAAAGAAGTATAAAGGCAATTTCAACTTAAATACTCAAACTTTATGTGGTAAAGGTCTAAAAGCCCTAAATAATTTAGTGTCAAATTTGACAAAATGTGAAACAAAACCAAAAATAGCCTTACAGTTGTTTGACTCTTTTGTTGGTTCTGTTTTAATGTATGCAAGTGAAATATGGGGTTTTTGTAAGTAAAAAAGGTTAGAAAATATTCATATGAAAGTTTGTAAAACTATTCTTGGTGTTAGAAAATCTACTAATAACGTAGCTGTGTACGGAGAACTTGGAAGATATCCGCTGTTTATTAACAGATATGTTCGAATTGTAAAATTTTGGTTTAAGATAATAAGTTTAAGTAATATTATTATAAATTCAATTGTTAATTCATGTATGTCTGATATTAGCATAGGATATACAAACTGGTTTGCAAATGTACGAAGTCTTTTAGAAAAATATGGCTTTTTGGAGGTGTGGTTTAACTCTTTAAGTGTAAATCAGAGTCATTTTATTTTTGTTGTTAAACAAAGATTGATAGATGAATATATACAAGAATGGAGAGCTAGTATTAATTCTAGTGATGTATTATTTTTGTATAAATCGGTGAAAGACAGTTTTGGAATGACACCTTATTTAGAAAATATTGTATCAAGAAGTCTTAGAATAGCTTTAAGAAAACTGCGTATTTCAGCTCATAATCTTAGAATACAGACAGGTAGATATTCACGTGAAAGAGTTGATCGTAATTTAAGATATTGTTTAATTTGTAATGGAAATAAAATTGAGGATGATTTCCATTTTGTGTTTAAGTGTCCTGCATATGTAAATTTAAGAAATATATACATTAAAAATTATTATAGAAATAGATCAAGTATGTTTAAGTTTGTGCAATTATTACGAAGTGATGTAAATAAAGAAATAAAAATGTTTTGTCGGTATATAAATGAAGCTTTCAAATTGCCTTACCAGATTATTAATGTTTATAGATAATATGTATGTATATGTAATTAAACCTACTTTTATGTTTGCCTTACAGGTCCAAACTAATGAAAAGTTTTAACTGTGTATAAGGAAGTATGTATTATGATATTTTCATTCATATGTCATTGTTTATTTAGTTTCGTCCATCCACTTAATCTTAATATCATGTTAACTTCCGTGTCATTTGTACTTTTCATGCCATTACTATTCTAGTATATGTATGCTTGTATATATGTTAATCACGAGAAACTTGTAGTTTAAGTGAAAAATAAACGTTCTTCTTGAACTGAGATGGATATTAGGGTCATAAATGACATTGAACTTTTGGCAGAGCTTTGAGAAGACGGATTCGACTTGTTTATTCAATATGTTGACCTTCGACCCCGAGTCATTGTGTGTATGTCCATCAGTGCTTAGTGGTGCAATTCCAATGTTTTCTGTCTTTTTATGAAAATCCAGGGGCGTGTACTCAATCTATTTTTGTCTATTTGAGTATATTTATCGTCTGTACCGGTTGCCCATATGACCGACGCCTCATGCAGAGATTAGTTATTTTATGTTGTGGGGGATAGTGCAAGAAACAGAAAGCACTCCATTCCAGAGACACCCCTGGTTCTTTTGCATGTTCAGTGTACAAAACTGATACATGATACCTTGTTTTAACGTCTCATCCGAAAGACAATCAGTAATGTTAGTGGAAGAGCTGGGGATCGAACTTACTTGTATTACCAGTCCAGCGCATTACCACTGGACCACTGATACACTCCTGGTTTTACAATCAGTTACTTAACAAGTTTAAATATAACTTAGTTTCAGCTTTATGAGTAGATAACTCTGCCTATCTTGATGTTTTCTTTGGTTACATCGAGCAGAGTCGCCGCCCTTGAATGATATTAGAAATTTCTGATTCAATGTTATTCTAACAGTTCTTGCTTCAACTATGTTGAAGGTTCTTTTTATCAACGTATTTGATTTAACCATAGGTTCGGCTATCCTACGTTTTCCAATGAAGACTGGATATGATATCGTTATATCCATTTTTTTCGTTTTTTGTATGTATTGTCGGCCTCAGTTTTAAGAATAAATCATTTATGTAAGGGAGCTTTTTTCATCGAGGCTAATTATTTTCGGCCAATGTATATTAGGGTAATTCTTCGCTGGATTTTGGGTATCTGCCGAGTTCTCCAAACATTCTGTTTCCTTACATTGGGTAATTTTTGCAAACATTTGCTGTTGGTTCAATGTATATGAAAACTTATGACCCATATTTCAGTGCTGAAACTTCGAGACGATCGAATAATTTGAATTTATCTCCAAGATTTAATTCTAACTGGTAAAATACAATTAAATAGTTATGTGTGTGAATAAGCTATGAGATGGGAATATGGTACTGGATTTTCATTACTCAGCTGGGTAGGCCTATTCGTTTCGTTGAATACCCTAATCCCAGCTGGCTGGGAATTCAAACCTAGCTGGGTAATGAATATCCAATATCTAATTCCCAACGCATAGTTTACTTCACACACATCGTAAATAGGCCATATTTTGTAATATTTACCATATATGATTTCAAGTGTATGATGCGCAAAATGGTTTAATTGAGTTCGGAAAGTCGACTGTTAACGATACCTATCATGTAACACATGGCGTCTCTTACCACAGTATTGTAGTGTTCGACCAAGATATGTTTTCTGATTACGTTTTAGTTTTCAAACAGGCATAAATCAGCACACGTATTGATTTCTTGGTGAACTTGTTTTAAAAAAGGATTGTGATCATCCAAATGCAGATCGATTGCTTGTCAGTGAGCATGTGGCGCGTAACAGATGTTTAATATTTTATTTAAACCATATATAAGTAAATACGGATGCCAACAGCACCAACAGATCCAGAGGGGCGCGCGAGGAGGGCGAACCAAGCGCCCCCTCAAAAAAAAAAATCCATGACCATAGGTGTTACTGTAGACACAACGATGATGAAATATCATTTGGTTCCGATGCTCAATGAATCTGGTATAATACGTGTATAGCTCTGACAGAACCGTCGAGCGGCCTTTTAAGAATGTTTGAAAATCATCTGTTTGGTCCGTTACAAACAGTAGTAATAATAAATATTCGTCCGTTCTGTCATTTGTACATTTATTAGTGTTATTGGGACTATAAACTACTCTTGCTAGCAGATTTACTATTCTTTTCCTCTTGAAAAGGATTGGAGAATCTTGTTCACACTTTGCAGCAAGGCTATTCAAAATGGAGCCCGCTGTATGAAAGGCTTACAATAAGACAGCAAAAGATTGTAAAAATTGACCTTGGAACGAGAGTTACTAATTCTACCAGAATGTTGTACAGAAAAGGTTACGCAATTCTCAGAAACAAACAACGCAATCAACTGCCAAATCAAAAGAAAACGCAAATGGATTTGCTACAGTCACTGAAAGAACTCCAAAACAAATTCTTTGTTTGTTTAAAAACTGACCTCGCAGGACTTCAGAAGAAGTGTCAAAATAAAACTGACAAGCTAGCTCAGTCTGCAAGATACAGATGATGAGTATGAGTCCGTTGCTCATGTTGTGTTGAATATTGATCACTGCCAAATTTGCATCGAACCAAAATCCGGTTTAATACCACCGTTATATTTTATGAGACCGTGAACAAATACTGCTTGTTTTCAATACAAGAAAGCATTTTCTTCTCAGTATGAAAATACTGACATTCGAAATACTGGACTAGTAACGGTGTCCATTTAGGGCCATCGTAGTTTTGCTCTTAAGGCGAAGTTAAGTAATTCGATGCGGAGACACGAAAATACGATGCCAGGACGCGTAATTACGATACTACAGCACAAAAACACAATGCGAAAACGCGCTATTAAAATGATCTCACTATCGCATCGTATATTAGCGAGTTCGCATCGTGATTTCTTTGCCCATAAAACCCCGAGGGCGAAGTAACGATAAGACGATACGAAAACGCAAAAATACGATGCGAAGTCGCGACATCGCGATGCGAAAGTGCGATACTAATAACGCGTTTTCGCATCGTGTTTTCCTGCTGTCGCATCATTATTTTTCAGTTCTCGCGTCGTATTTTCATGTGCTCACATCGTGTTTTCGTACTTCCATCTTAAGGGCTTCAGAGCGAAACTAATGCATGTTTACAGTGTCCGTTTAGGGCCATCGTAGTTTTGCTCTGGTGTTTGAAACACGTAAGTACGATAACACGATGCGAACAGATGAAAAAAAAAGATACGGAGATGCAATAACATGAAAACACGATGCGAAAACGTGCTATTAATATCGCACTATCGCATCGTATATTAGCGATTTCGCATCGTGTTTTCTTAACTTCGCCAATTTAGTTCCGAAGGCGAAACAACGGTCAGACGAGTCGAGACAACGCGATGCGATAGTGCGATATTAATAGCGTGTTTTTATGTTGTCCCGTCGTTATTTCGCGTTCTCGAATTGTATCTTTGTGTGTTCGCATCGTGTTACTGTATTTTCGCTTTAGTCTGTGACCAAACAAACCCACTTTTGGTCCATCCCCAGAGCTAAGCATGCTCAAAATATGGAAAAAGTGTAATTGAAATCAAATTCACATATTCTTTCACGATTTCTTTATTTCAGCAAGAAACTTCAAGATTGCGTGCTTTGGCTATTTCTCGATAACATCCTAAAATTTCACGGTTTTAGGGTTTCAAGATAAAATCATGAAATCGTGAAAGTGCGAAATCACCAAATTATGACATTTCCTGAAAAAATCATGAAATCGCGATATCGTGAGATTTTGGAATAAAAATCGAGAAATCATGGAATCTCAGGATAAAATCGTGAAATTGCGAAATCATGAATTCTTGAAAACGTGAAACCTTGAAATAATGAGGGTGAAATCGTGTAAGTCTGAAGTGAAAATTCAGAAATGTTGAGGTTAAAATGTGACCAGGGGTCTGTAGCAAGTACATGCATTTGATAATGCAAAATACCCATTATTTTGCCATGTACTTTCTTTGTACATGTGCGTCTCAACTTGAGTTTCAAAGGTTGTGAAATTTCCGTGATTCTCGTGCTTTACATGTAAACTCAATGGATTTCAACATTGGTGAAGTTCAGCACCGGTGTCGAAGCCAATGCGTATTGTTTGGTTTGTATTTTACGCCCGTTTTCATTGAATTTTTGTTCTGTTAGTAACAGACAAACAAATCACTTATCAGTTGCTTCCAGGAAATACACGTTTGACATATGTTAGTACATTTGTATAAGATACATTTCAAGCAAAGATTTGCGTACCATAGTATTCATATAATATTTTAGGCGTACTCATACTGCTGGTAGAAATAGAACGCTTATAGAACAAGAACTGTCACTGTAAGATGACAATGCCTCCGAAGTGGTGTTTTGACTTAGGGCTAAGGACCAGTCATTCAAGGTCAAATAAATACAGTGGGAAGGTCTTGTCAACAGGGATGTTGTGTCCAAGTATGAAGTTAATCGACTTTCTAATAAGGAAGTTATGGCTAATGTTAAAATTTTTTGACAATTGGATCTTCAAGGTAAAGGTCATGCAGGGGTCAAGGTCAAATAAATATAGGTTAGTGGGAAAGTATTGTCTAAAAGGGTGTTGTGTCCAAGTATGAAGTAAATCCACTTACTAATAAAAAGTTATGGTCAATGTTAAAGTTTTGGACAATTGAACCTTCAAGGTGAAGGTCATTCAGGGGTCAAGGTCAAATAAATACACGTATAAGTCAATGGAAAGTTCTTGTCCAAAGGGATGTTGTGTCCAAGTATGAAGTAAATCCACTTACTAATAAGGAAGTTATGGCCAATGTAAAAGTTTTCGGACGGACTGACGGACGGACTGATGAACTGACGGAATGACGGACCGACAGTTCAAAAACTTTATGCCTTCATTTGGGGGCATTAAAATTTCCTTGGTAAATAAATGAAATTTTGAACATGCGGTACATGATAGGATTCTGTGTTGCACACTGTGCCCGTGCTTTTAGCTTAACTTAATGGATTTTAGAGCCTATTCAGATAAGTTTTATAACTTTAAATGTCAAATCCCAACTTTAATATGTACATCGTGGCGAATTACATGGAGTTAGGTGGCAACGAGCACCCCAAAAGAGAACTTGTGTCTGCAGACATGTTATGTTAACCACAATCTAGCGTTTTCATAAATAGGGGACAAAACCCTTGTAATTTTCAACGGTAGCAACTATTATCTGTAAATTTGCCCAGATCATCACCCATATAGTACGGCTGGCTATGAAAGATTTTTACTTGATATATTTCAAGAAATTAGGTATTGATATATCGGTTTTACATAAACCTCAGAAAAAATGACATCTTGCTAGTATACCTTTTGAATCACATAACAAGAAAATACATTTGTTAATGAGGATTTTCCCTGTACTATATACTCTCCTCACCAAATACATCTAAGTTCGCAGTAATTGGACCAAACAAATGCATATAAAATGAGTGGACCATCATTTTTGATAGTTTAAGACTTCATATCTTGACATGGGTTGGGAATCAGTAACAGATTTCTTTTCTTTCTGTGAATATATTACACTTTATTTCAGTGTTTATTTTGTAATAATTTATTCATCAGTTTATGAATAATCGTTTACAGACGCAGCGATGGCATGAAGTGAACCATTTTTTTTATAAATCAATACTGGTGTGCAGCAAAATTAATCCTTTTAGTTCTGACTGAAGTATCTTGTCACGCAAGGTAACACGAGCTTAATAGAAGTAGAAATATAATTGCTTCATGTAAATGTTTCATTTTAAAACTCATTGGGAGTAGGTTTTAATCCCGATACAAGTCTTAGCAACAGTAAGGCTTGGTATGATACTAAGAAAACAGTATATTAGTTTTGCAAGGGAGATAACTCCGTAGTGTCTAATCCAGTTAAACTATTATTCAATTATTTTTCCCTTTCAGCTACAGGTTTTTTCCGGACCTATGGCGTGTGGAACTCAATAATTAATATGCAGAACAAGTCATGATTTGTCGGTGGGAATAACTGTTCAAGCGCTAGATCTATGCACGGACAAACTGTGTCACACAGGCTTATTAAAGTATAAATTTCAAGAGGTGTGTCTTGGAAAGTTCAACCGCCATTAATTTTACAAATGTAAATAAATCCTTGACCATGGTTAAGTTCGTGCTTCTGATGAAACCATTAAAAATGAAAGTGTTTAAGAATGAAGAAAAATGTAAAACAAAAATAACTTATCGTATCTAAATAATTTTTTTTCCCATTATTCCACCACTCAATAAAAATTAATATACAATGTATTGGTGGTAGATAGAAGCTACTCTCGTGATTTTGTATACCCATGCTTTTTTTGACAATTCTCTCATATGCAGTCAAGTCTCATATTTACAGTCAAGTTAAGTAAATGCAAAATCTAGGACCCAAATACCGGAAACAGTAATCAAGATAAACTAGTAAATCAGATAAAAAGAAGCACTTAGCACTAAGCTGTGTATATAAAATGTAGGTGGCAGATATAAGCTAGAGTATCCACGAGAGAAAAGTACAACTAGTGCGCGTCTCAAACGGTATCAAACCCACAATCCCCGATACACTTGTCGGTTTCTCTACAAATTATCCTCGATGGTTTTCTGTAATGGTCCTTTCCAAAAGCGCCACTATACATGTTTAAAAACTTTAAACTGATTTTTATTTCATATCAACACACTTTAAATTTGATACATATATGTAAAAAATGTATGCACTACCAGATATACCCCCAAAAAAAAGCCAAGAAGTCGTGTAAAAGTGTAGACATACCCTGCTTAGAAATTCAAGAAATATTCTAGCTTACAAGTCAATTTTTAGTTAAGTAGTTTGACCATGTATAGTTTTCACATATATTTTTATTCAATCGGCCTGTAAAAAGATTATTGTACTTAAACAGTTGAAAGTTATAAGTCAGTCCTCTTGCTAAATTTTATAACTTTTTTTGGTCTTGAACAAAACGTAATAACTATCAAACGGATTGATTAGAAATTTTAAATATCCCTATATCTAATCTTACGATAGAATTTTTCTCTTAAGCATACCCTTAAAACTTTAAATATAGATCAGTCTGTCATCTCCGTATGTTGTTACTTCGAACGCAAAGATTTGTTCGTTGTACATTTTTCACCTTATTGTCACGGCTTTGTTTGCACATTATTCCGTTAAATGGATTTTCATCACGTGACTCGTGCAAATAATGCTTTTATGCTATATAAAACAAGTTAACAGTGAGCAGATGTCTTTTCAGAAAACAATGACTGTATTCACTACATGTAAATAATCGACATAAATTTCTAGTATGTTTTCTTAAGTTATATTCAACATACTGGATCTTTGAAAAATCATACCAGGTTAACACCAAACAATCTTAATTGAATGAAATCAGAATTTTATATTCAACGAATGTGTCTGCATTTGGTATGTGACGTATAAAAGTTATCTTAAAACGAAAGCTTTCTATCTTATTATACAGACGCAAAAAAGAAAACTTTGCAAGTGGCGATATTTTTCACCTTTTTAAAAAAAAAATACATACGCATATTTGGTACCAAAATTTAGATCATTCATCGGCCGGTATTACTCTTTGTATTGTGTTAAAATGATCTGAGCAAAAATATGTTTTTAACGTTAAATGTCGTAGGGGGTCAAAGTTCAAATTCGCAACTTTTTATGTTAATTTGATTGGCTTTTTTCTTCAGTGTTTTTTTGAAAATGTGTATCTCGTTCAGTACCCGGTGTGTCCACCTCTCCCACGAATCAAAGCACACATTCCCGAGTGCATCGACCAGACATTACGTCTAACAACGTCATTTGGAATAGCAATCTATTATTGGATTAGTGCAGCTCTAATGTAATTTAAATTGTTGCTGAGATGATTTTTGTTCTTGTCCTGCGTTTAAGAACGTCCAAAATGTGTTCAATATGGTTCATGTCTGGAGGGCAAGTCGGTCACTGAAGCACTTTAACGTTAAGTCTGGCTAGGTAATTTTGTGTCAACTTCTAGCCGAGTATGGCCGTGCATTATCGTGTTCCAGAAATTTGCAATTCTTGCATATTAGACAAGATTTTCCACTGTTTACACCAGTGCTAGAAAAACCCATCTTACACAACCATGTAAGATAAGTCGCGTGCTTTAAATGACGTCACTCCGTAGTTGTAAATCTATACCTACTATAAAAATAGTGCTGAATAAAAATATAAGTTTTCGTCATTTTCTTCCGAATTTTAATGTATATCTGATATGCAAGAAAAGGGATTAAAAAGTGGTTGCCGGTTACCGGTTCTCTGGTAACTGTTTAGCGGCAATTCGGCAGAGCCTCGTTACCGCCTTAGACAGTTACCCTCGAGCCGGATAACCCCCGTGGCGACCAGTGTAAGATTCTTATATGATATAAATTAAATGTTACGCATTAAGAATCTAGGAAATTACAATCAAGTCGGTTTTCCTACAACTCATTGTCCCATGGCATCATTATATTGAGATGAATTCAAAGTATTTTGTGATTTTTCCCTTGTTTAGATGTTGCGGTCACTGACAAATAACACTTAAATGTCGAAAAACTCGACCTGCACGCGCAAATGTTACGTAACTGTATTCGGTTGCTTTGGAGGACGCGTATGCAATGAAAATTGTAAGGCAGTACATGGGAAAATGTGAACTTATCCTTAAAAAAATAATTCATGTATTCACACAAGTTTGAAAAATAGAGCGAAAATACAAGTTTCTTTTTGTTTTATGTTATAATTTTAAGAGTCTCCTTCCTTTATTTTTTAACTCTCTTGCAAAATGGCTCCTACTATTATAATCTTCGGCTTTTTCCGTGACATTGTCATATATGGAAGTTGCAAAATCATCTGGGCATGTGCAAGTCACGTCGTGATGTGGATTTCAAATGTTGTGAAAAGCTTTTCTTACTTCGTGATGTGATCTTACCATTTCGTGAAGTGAAAGTTGTTACATCGTCTAGTAGTTCCAACAGATGGTGAAGTGCAATTGACATATCGTGAACTGCTTTTCTTACTTCGTGATGTGATCTGTTTATTTCGAAATGTGTAATTGCTATATCGTCTAGTGATTTCAAAAGATATTGAAGTGCAGTTGACATATTGTGATATGGATTTCAAATGTCGTGAACTGATTTACTTACTTCATGGTGTGATAATTGTATTTCGTGGAGTGGAATTGCGGAGTGGAATATCGTCTTGTACTTTCATGGTTAAGTGCGATTGACATATCGAGATGTGGATTTCAAATGTCGTGTAGGGCTTAAAATGCACTTAACCAATTGTCGCAACTTCTAGACGATATAACAATTCTTCTTTTGAAATATAAAGATCATATCACTTAGTAAGTTAATCTCTTCGTGACATAAAAAGAGCACAAGGAACGCCATGGCTGTCTGATGTTTACAACTGTGATGATATCTTGTTATAGCTATAAATTGTTATGCAAGCTAGTCAAAATGTCTGGTTCAGAAAAGATCTTTTATAGCATATTATAATGATGTTTTGTTGAAATGAGACATTTTATGTCAGTCAGAAATGCAGTCTTTTTCAGAAAATATACTGTTGTGTTCAACTATTGTGTTGTTCTGTCTTGCTTTTACTTTATCATTTTAATTTCTAAATTTATTTGATTCACCTAAGGAGTTATTGCGTCCGACCTTTATATAGTTTTTCCCCCCACTGAATAAGCTGTTTTTGAGGAATCATTATGTTGTCTTCTTCACAGTAAATGGGATATGAGATATATACATTTAGATTTAGTAAAACTGAAGTATGTATAAACAAACTTCCAAGACTAGATTTTTGGCAACGAATACCCCCATAGTTTAAGAAGCATGATCGATGGAGAGGTAATTCTGTGTGAGTGAAAATATAGATAAGAGATTGTAAGTTCCGAAAAGTTTAGGCGTTTGGTATTTCTATCTGTCTATTTTTTTAACTTCCATTTTACATTGGCCGCTCTTTGTTTTTTCGATAGTATTGCAATGTAAATGACCAATCCTTCATTGGTAGTTTCCCGTAAAGGATTTATTTCCGTTTTAGCAAAGCGAACTAGGAAATAAATGTTTTAAGTAAACACTTTTTCTACACGGATTTTATGTTGTCTGTTCCGGTGTATAAGCGGTTCAATTTGCTAAACTGGCCTTTACATTGCAAAATAAAGATTCACTTCCCTCCCACCTAAAAAGATAAAGGAACGCAGGGTAACAATTTGAGCTAATCAACAAATTACCCAAATTTTATTACATCTTGGCTGATAATTCGTGATTTAGAGCTTTTGACAGTACCCTCTAATTACACAAAGTCAACTGACACTGCAGTATCTCCTATGACCTCCACGCGCATCTGTCACAGCTTTCGCATTGTTCCACTCTTCCACTGAGGCAGTTCTTAGTTCGTAGAGAATAGCGGGGTATTCCGATGAACCCGTACCATTTTGTCATGCACGAATAGACCTGTCTGAACATCGCGACGTTACGCGTGGACGTCCCGATCGTGCTTGGTCGGCAACCCTTCCGGTTTCTCTCAAACGACGGACAAGACGTTTCCAAGGCGAAAACATACACATCGATCTGCCTAGCAACCTTCTGTTGCCTTTGATTTTGTGTTGGCAATGCAATACTAGTAGTCTGGCCCCTCTGAACTGACGATATAAGCAAGGTATATATACCCCCATGACTAACGGGGTAAATTTTTGTCGATAAAAGCGTGTAAAAATTTATATTATGATATGTTTCATTAACAAAACATGAGAAAGTCACTTAGTTTAGATATGTTCTTCACAATTACAACTAAAATTTCTCTATTTATAAACATTTTCTTTTACATGCATCGTCGATCCATCTATGAGTCAGTCGCTTTAATAACCAAATGCGATGTGTAAACTTTAAGAGTATCAGGTGTTATGGCAAGTTGCCATCATTATTCTACGTAGCACTTTGAATTACACGGTTGTGTAACCCTTTTTTAAACCCAAGTATTTAAATAATTGTTGTATATTTTACCACCCTGCGTTTCTGTACCCATAGCATGTTATCAACGACATGCAGATCTGTCGTGTTCATGTTTTCCACAGCTACATGTGCACACTTTTGTTGAAATACGTTGTATTACTATACGTTGTATATCTGGCGATACAGCATTATACTGTGCTTTGAAGGAAAATGGCAGCTAGTAACACACAAGATCATGTAAATTTTGTTTTGCTACACAGGTGCACTATCCCTGAGTATTTTCTAACTTTTCTTGCTGCACTTGATTGCTTTTCGAAATATCCCGAATAATTTTTGTTATGTATGCATTATTTGTTAATTATCTGGAGGTATGTTCCAATAGCCAATGAAACAACTTGACACAAAATGGGATTTCTTGACGTCAATAACAAATATGGTGGAAATGAAAGGAAATTATCTAAAAAATAAAAGATTTCATCGCGATGCACAAACAAACAATATAAGTAAAGGGATTTAAGTGGGTAAAAATGATCTATTATTTACATTAAATATCAACGTAAATTACTATTTAGACACCAAAACACCAAATATGAGAAGATTTCAAGGTATTTTACTCTGACACCAAGTCCCGGTGACACGGCTGATTGACCAAACAGTATGTATACAACTATTCATAATACAAGGGGAGAAATTTCCTTACACAGACATCCACACCACATCCCTGATTTTCGCCGTATTTTCTTTAATTACGGCTAAAATTAAAAACAAAAAACAATATGCACATTGAAGCATAATGATTTATATATCAAATCAATCCACTGTTACCTTCAACCCCTTTTTACTTTCTGAGATATTATAACATAAGTCACAACAAAACTACTTTCGTTTTTAGTACCGATCGATCGTGGCTGAAAACGGAACAGGACTTCGAAATTTAGGACTAAACTACTATTTGCATTCAACGTTCACATAATTCCAGTCCAGCATATACTGACATAATAAATGAAATAAAATCTGACCAATATTTGTACCTACACACTCACTCAAAGTCACATGAATCTTCCAAAACAAATGCTCTTTTCTGTCTTTCCGCTGCGACCATCTTGTCAAATCGTCTCACTCCGAAAATTTGCCGACCAATAGAAAAACGGTTTACATCGGAGTGAGAGCCTCGTTTATGATTTTTCACATCCAAAAAGGAAATCAGACGAAAAATGGCTTTTTAAAATTTGAATAGTTTAATTTGAATTGGATTTCAACGATATTGCACTTGCTGATTCGGGCATTTGTACTCCGGTGAACATTTCACTATTGATAAGATTTCTTTGCAAAAATGTGATAACAGACTTTTTTCAGCAGAAAAACCATAAATAAACAAAATGTGGGTATGTCCAGCTATGCCACTGGCACAGCAAAGAGTTAAAAGCAACCGGGTTAACTTCGAAAAATGCAGGGTTAATGAAGCTATACATTTTTATCTAGCTCGACTGAAACTTTTGAAACTGGAGATAAATTCTGGTGTTGGAAAACGTGTCGAGTTTAGTTTGGTCGTATATTTCTGGTTATCAACCAATTATGAAGTTACGAAAGATTTTTGTACGGTTTGATTTTCCTTTTTAATAACTATCAATGAGTATGTGATGTGATATTTTTACCATCATATAGAATGCAGTTTGGGACTATTTGCCGAATATCGATTTTTTTCATTTCTCCCACAGAAGACTTTTTCATTTCCCACAGATGATACCAATGATGAACTGTAAATGTGTATTTCTTATTTTCTCGTACTGTTTTTCGAGTGTGAAATTCCGTGCACGCTCTTTTACTCAGCAAATCTGGTAAAGTGTCAATAGAACTGCAGCGTTTTGTAAATTGTCCATCCTTTTTTACATGAATTGGATCCAGTTCGTCCATAAAGTACTGCGAATTTGGTACATACACAGCATTTTCATCGTCCTCTTTAAACTTTCCCTTATAAAAGTAAGGAGAGTTGCTGGACATATCTGTTTTTCTTTCATGTTGTGAATATTCCATATTATTATAGGAGTTAAACATTCGGGTAACAAATCCAGGGCCCGTGGTTCCAACAGGATACCCGGACGGATTTACATGTTGTAAACTAAATAAAAGCTTTTTAAAAAATGGATGCTTCGGGCGGCAGCTCATTATAGCATTATTCATAAGAAATTCCATTCGATTCAAAAGAACACTGTGTTCAAACGGTTCCACAGACACGATGCATGCGTACTTCATTGTAGTTCTATTTAGAGAACGTAGGTTATCCACGTCTAAATCTGCATAGAATCCACCAAATTCATAAAGGACTACATATCGCAACAAATCTGATCGTTTGACGTTACTTCCAAAACGGTCGTAAACGTTAAGAAGATATGGATGATTGTTTTCAATCAGTTTTCGACCTGATTCGTCCGTCCAAAAACGATATTTCCAACTTGGATTGTTTTTTATGAAAGACTTGACGTGTTCTCTATATATTTCAGGTATGAGTACATCTGTGTACATTTGGTGAATTATATGTGGAATGCGCGGAGTGGCAGTGTCAACGGTTGGAAAGTCAACTTCCTCCGCAGGCTGAAACAGTTCGTATTGTGAACGCTTGATTAATACAGCTGATTCTCTTTGATTTCTATGCATGTCTGCAATCTGGGCGCTCGGGACGGTTGGAATGTTTACCTTGGAATTACGAGCGTCTTGAGTCAAAGATGGCTGTCGGAATGCGTGATCTGTGTCGCTGTTGACTCCTGCCTGAATCACGTCTTGGTAACGTTGACTAACTTTTGCTGCGTCTGTAATTAAAAGGTGACTTTACATAATTTCTATAGATAGAAAAGGCCTCAATATGAACAATAAAATGTTTCGAATATAAGACTTTCAACACGTTCTGTTATGTCTTTGGAAACGCATACTGGCTACAGCTGTAGGAGAAAGACGCTGAAGTAATTATTTTCATGATGCAATTCAAAATTCTTATGCGAAAACTTTTTTGAAAACATCCAAGAATACATCAAATACCACAGGCATAGCTAGGACGTTTTCAATTGTACCCCGAGGCAAATGCAAATTGGGTGGAGAGGTGTTATTTTTCAGTAAAAAAGTGTTATTTGATGATGAAATAGTGCAAACAAATTTCCTAAAGGTTTTAGACATATCTGAAATGATCAGTATTTTAACAACGAGTTATAAATGATCATTTATTTATTATATATTAATTGAAAGATCAATACATGCAAGAATGACAAGCGATGGTGCTGGGTCATCAAGAATTAATAAGCTTTCATTCAATTTAAGTTTAATTTAACGCATGAAAAAGCATATAACGTTGTTACTGACAGGAAATATTGAGCGCAGGAATATATCCTCATTACCTCGAAATTAAATCGGGTACAGTAGATATAAGATACCAAGTGTTCCACGTGAAGAAACAATTGGGAAATTATCTGCATAATTTTGAGTGACGAAATATTTTTTTATTTTTTTATTTTTCGAAATGACGATTTCTTATGATGAAATCCAAAACAGGAAGTTTTTTCATTGACCTACAAAGGACTTAAATAACCAAAACGTTTTTGTAACTCTTATACTCGAATTGGTTGAGGTGAAAGATTAAAACTACCATGAATTACGTTTAAAACATGTTGATATTTCCTTATTGTTACCGGCTTTCAGTTTTTGAAAAGTTGAATTTTCTTCCGCAAAGAAAATAAAAACGGGGAAAAAATAAATTGTACCAATGTCAAATGAAATCTTGCTCCGTAATAATATGTAGACAACTGCTGATACGAAACAGAAAACCGCTAAACTCATCCTGTATTCCAGAATTCTACACATTTTAACTAATGTTTTACGTCATGTAAGACGTATAAGACATCAGCTGGAGAGAACACTTATATAATTAGTTTCCCGTCAAATAAGCTTACTCCCTGCCTTGTACACCTGAAAGTGTTAGATGAACACAGACTCCGTAATTATCTTAATGCAATCAGCCAGCTGAGGAATTTTTAATCATTAACACTACACAACATTATGTCACTACAAACACATTAACAAGCTTATATATAATAACAATCCAATGACGTAAACAATACAATATGGTACTTTCCTTATACAGGGAAGTTATGAGATATACATGTAGCATTTTCAATACATTGAGTAAATATACCTGTACGACCTCACTTCAGGTACATTACCTATCGAGGCGTAAAAGAGAAATTTTGCCTCGATATCAACTTTCAAACTTAAATTGAACAGAGGATGGGTGATATAAATTGTGAGTCAATTTTGTCCTCTGAACTACGAATGTGTGCTTCTGAAGTATTGCACTGAATGCAGTTTTAACGTTAGCTAAAATAGTTGAAATAAAATAACCAGCTTTAATTTAAATACAGCTGACATCATGTAGTAAAGTATTTACACCATTGCATCCGGATGAATATTTCTTTTCAAAGCAGGCCTAACATATAAGTTTAACCATCCCAACAACCTTATGAATAAAACATTTCATAATCGAATATTTTCACTTTATTAAGGAATAAAATTCGTTAAAAATCGTTGAATCGAAACATTTGTTCACTCATAAAATACTAAAGATGCAGAATGCGATACGAAATCAGGTCGACTTACTGTGAACTGTTTTTTTGACGCGCATGGTGTATTACTTACCCTGTAACCTAGTACTTTTCAAGCAAGTAACCCAACAATTTTCAAGTATTACACTTATCTTTTATATTATTTTCAATGACACTTGATTAATGAACTCTTTAATTCAGTTGTCTAACACTTGTTTATAATCCTTTTTGTTATGTTAAATTAGTTTTTATGTTTAAATACAGAGTCTGTTATGTTAAATTAGTTTATATGTTTAAATAGAGAGTCTAATGTTTTAATGGCCTTTGTGTACATGAAGTATTTATGTATGTTTGATTAAATTTTGTTTTCTTGTTTCTATTTTCTAAATATCTTCTAGTAGTTTTTGCTACAAAATTTCTTGTTCATTACTTCCCCAAAATGAAAAGTATCCGCAGCTTTGAGAAATGTACAGTCACGTACAATGTAAAACATGCATATTTTATATAACCGGGACCTGAAACAAGCATAGTTGCATTAATTTTTGTATCGGGTAATTACTGTGGTATTGTTTACGTTGATTGCTATGTTTGAGAAATCAATCACTTTGTCAATGAAAATGCTTCTTTATCTGTTTTGTTGTTGAAAGAGGTAAAAGGTTGTCACGGTTGAATGCATATGCACCCACAGCGATTAAATTTAGGTGGTACATGTAGTTTTTTGTGTATGCAAAAACGAACTTAACGTATAAAATGTTCAGTTTTAAAATGTTTAAATCACAAGGACTTGCACAGTATCTGATAAAAAAACGTACCAAAATATCGGTAAACTGTATTAACTGACTTTTGAAAAGTAATTGTATTTAACAAACTTCAACCTAAGATGATAGGGTATATGCATTGATACTTTATAACGGAACAATAGTCAACATCTAAATCAATGTTTTCATAACAAAGGATGCAATCTGATAACTTAATCACGTAATCACGGTATGACCTACCGGGTACAACCGGGTAGATTTACCAATTAAAGCGACCGACCTGTTTTTGGTATGCTTCTTTTAAATTCCTGTTTTTTATCGTCTCTATTAGGGGACATCAAGTTATAAATGTCTGCTTTTACGAAGCATTTTGACATGAGATTAATGCGTGGAGATTTTAAGTAGAGTTTGCACAGAAGTCTATATTTCCTGCTTTATAAAACACATATCGATGATCCATTCATTTAAGACTATCGTCAAACTGAAGAATACTATATATAATATGCTGCTGGACGACCTTTCTTACTTAATTTCAGCCGATTTGGGTTGCACATGGTGTATTCGAGGATATACTTTTTTGACATGAAATATTTGAAAAACATTTGTTCTATAGGAACAGTCGTAAAATTAGACAAAGATAAATGTAGACTAAATTACAATAAATGAAGTGTCTTCAGAAGCTAAGGGTAAAAAATGTTCTGATACCTTTGGAGAATATTATCCGAAAACAAAAGAACATGGCTGTCAGGAATACACTTAAAATTAGAACTTTTAAAGTTTTGACATTTACTCCAATAAATCGGTACATTTTTACTCCTTACTTTGCCTATAAATGTTTCAATGGAAACACAATTCTAAGCAATCTTGATGAAAACTGAAACAGTTAAGAAAAATCAATACCGTTTTGTTAACAGTTGGTTAAAATATCGTTTGATAGTAAAGGCAAGGTGTTACACTTCATGCGTTCTGATTTAAAAGTTACGATTGACTTCTCCTGGTAAATAGTTATAGTAACTCATAGCGCTAGCATAGTTACTCACATATTTCTATCCAGCTTAAGTTTACCATCTAAACACAATGATGGGCAATACATGAAGACTCTAACCGCAAAATCGTGCATGTGCCGAAGACGAGACTCAGTTTAAGCTAAAGATTTTGTGTAGCGTGAATAAAGATATTTTATGCAAATTGTATTGTTGCATTCGGTATTGCGTTATTGCATTCGGTCAAATGCTTTATGCTTAGAGACAAACTATTGCGTATAAGTAAAACAAATGATTCATGTAAATCCCAAATCCTTAGTGCTTTTTGTTAACCTTTGATAATTTTCAAAGTATTTATACTAACACCAAATGCCAAGTGAAAACTGGTTTCCTGTTTCGTTAATAGCAGTCCGTGTACTTTGGTTGCGCTACTGGCCAGCTATATAACGCGTTCTCTCATTGGTAAACGACAGTTTTAGTACATTTATTACATGTATACGTCAAAAAATGGTTTGATTCTTTGATTTTAGATAGTTTAGCTCTTAACATTTAAATTTTTATCATTTTCAAACAAAGTGTAGTACAATTGGATCTCAATTGTTCACAAGCGTTCACCCACTCAGAGAAGTGTCTGGTCATAAAAATCTAATGAAACAGCTAATCATTAACACATGTTTCAACCGCCAGATGTTTTCTCTATAGCTAGCGCCCCCTAAGGCTTGTTTGAGAATCAATTTCTGTTCATATCATGATCTTCACACATAGAAATTATGAAGTATGATGCACAAGCTGATTCTAAGAGTAAAAATTTGGTAAGGTGACAGTAAGCATTCTTGAAAAGCAGCATCAATGTATGGCAAATGCAACTCGACATTTCTGTTACATATCTAAATTATACTGACCATCATATAACATACCTCTATATGTAGCTTGTTCTGGCAAATCGTTGTGTCCTAGATACCGAACGACACCAATGGAGTAAACGATACATGCAGACAAGCGATTGCACGATGTATTTATATAATAAACAGTATTTCTTATCTTATAATAAGAAATAATGGCGATTTAAAATCTCTTTATTTTGAATCTTAGTCTTACCTATAACGAATTTGAAAACATTTTGTCATAAGATTTGTTAGATTATCTTAAATTGCACAAATTTAGCATTTTGAAACCACACTGTCTTTTAATTTCTATTGTGTCTAAGTGTTCAGTTATTTTTTTTCAACTGAATGCAAAATTGAGAGAAAGTTTAGATATAATTTCCCACAAGTAAATGAATGAGAGTACATGTATTCCATATCTGTTTTTTTCAATTAACACTCATATATACTTGTAAGTATAAATCAAGAAGGCTATATCAATAATAAATGTCCGTAAAGTCCCCGAATATGGTCCGTAAGTCCGTACCATCCGTATCCAATCTTCTCGCAGTGATCTCCCCTACATTCTACTGCGCTCTCTTCTATCTGGAAGGGAAGTAACCGCTGCGAGGAGTTTGGTCCGTATGGTCCGATGGTCCGTATCCAATCTTCTCGCAGTGATCTCCCCTACATTCTACTGCGCTCTTCTATCTGGAAGGGAAGTAACCGCTGCGAGAAGTTTGGTCCGTATGGTCCGATGGTCCGTATCGCTTGTTATTCCCTTCATTCAATACACAGCCAATATCAGTAGATCGGAAATTGAATATACCGCAATGCTCTTACTGAAAATATGCCAGTAGTGCTACAAATGCAACGGAAGCTGCATTCCAGTGTAAAGCGCACATTTTGGGCGTTATTCTGTCAATGTATTTATTAAAATGGTAATTCACTGATTTTTCAAGTTGACGCCATATATTCAAAATCCGAATATCTTAAGCTAGCATCTTTTTTTCTGCGCTTCAATAAATCGAGATGTAAGGTCCGTAAGCAGTAAAAGCTATATAATTAAAGCGTTTAAAGCGGTTAAGGTTCATGCCGAGGCACATATTTAGCTTCTATTTGGAGTCAAGAGACTTATAAACTAATTCAATCATTCATTTAACTCGCTCACCGAAATATGTTATACATATAGTGGCAAATTATTGTTGTTATAATGAGGATATAATATCGAATTATTGAAGACATTCAGACAGAAAACTAGCATGAAAGAAAAAGTAACAAAAATTAATTTGTTCGTTGTTTTCTGTCATTCGCATTACATCACAGAGTTCTGGTCAATCCGTTTTCTTTAGAAATATAGTATATCATTTTAAAGTCCTTTTTTGATTTTCTTTCCCTTTAATGTTCACGATATTTTTTTATCAAACAAACCAACAAAATAAAAATAGTCTAACATTTTGCATTGTTTGCATAACAGCTTGATTATCAATCCGCATGACTTTTTGACCCTCTAACTATCAAAACATAATTTTTTCCCATTATAATAGACTAGTCCTTGGTGTGTTATTTTGAAAATGCGTAAAATACGTGTTTCTGAACAAAAGAAAATCAAAAATGAATTTTTAAACATCAAAATGACCATATGTTACATTCTATGACATAAATGGCTGTGTATCTTTGAACAGAATTCGTGATTCCTGTTTTTTGACCATGCGTATGATCTATGTGCAGAATAAACTGAATAAATTTATAGAACAGCCTCTGCTAACTAGCTTAATGATATTATTTTTCCACATTCTAGTCATTCGCATTCTAGTCATTCTATATCGTTTTTTATGACGGCCTCAGAGATGCACTTAGTGAATATTTAGGTGTTTTAACATATTTTTTTTGCCAGACATTCGTCCATGTTGGTTCGTCTGAAACACACGTTTGATACGTGAATATGTATCGGGAGGAACCGACGACGGGCTGGTGGATGATCGGCTGCCGACTCAGACTAAGTTACTAGTCTTTTTTTGAAATTCTGACTCATGTGTGAACCCTTCTATCATAGGCCCTTCCTTTATGTCAAACACAAGTGGATATTCAACACAAAACAACGTTGTTATTGTACATACCAAACGCACTTTGAGTTTGATTTTTCCAAACGATACCGAAAGTTTGTTGGACTAAATAGTCAGTGGCTAACTTCAAAACAAAAGTGTGTAAGACCCATAACTGCGTCCTCATAGGCATTGTCCGGGCTGGTTAAAATATGCACAAAATAGGAAACTTGTCCGGGAAGGAAATTTTCCAAATCTTGTTTTGTGCATTTGAAAACTAGTTTAGACAATGTTCAATTTATATGGCCTGTTACAGGCAAACACAGCTTTGTGTCCGATTGTTTTCCATAATTCAAATAGTATCCGGATACTGGATATATATATATATATATATATATATATATATATATATATATATATATATATATATATATATATATATATTCATATATTCATTTCAATTCCTTCTCCCATCCTGTCTTAAAAGAGTGTATTGCAATTTATTATGAATTGTTAGGCAAATTAATTATCTATTTACAATCTCAAGAAATTGTAGAACGACTCTTCATAACGAGTGTGAAGTGTAAAATATAACGTTTTAAACATGAACGTGACATCAGTTTTTCAGACTTTTTTTGAAAATGCTCTTTAGTAACGTAACATTGGCCACCTTCTTCCAGTGGCAAAACCATAACAGAGTCTTTATGAACAAAACAACTCTGAAACTTCAAGATCATAAGTCTGGAAATGTTGTGTTTTGGAAATGCCGTTAGAACCTTTAAATTTATTGTTTTGTTTTTTTTTAATTATTTTTCCAAAAGTTTGTGATTCAGTATGAAACGAAAATGTCAGTATCATACATATTCGTATGCTACCGAGGTACTTTTTGCGCGAGCTGGCCCAGTTTATGACTTTACATCATCCTGGTCTCGTTTTAAGATTTCAGTCGTTAAAAAAATTCTGTATGTATGTATACAGTAAAATCAGTTGCCATTTTTGTTTATATAGCGTATTTTCAACTAGTTTTCGAAACTATTAAAAATACAGAATTAGATGACATTGATTGCTTAAAGTAACTGCCACACTCTTGGACTCATTGATGTAACGTGTCAGCAACTGATAATTGAAGACTACATGTATAGATCATTTTAAAAGCAACCATCAACTTAATTTACTTAAAGGTGAAGAGATCAATGAACGTCCAGTTGCAAGTCGGTAAGTCAATACATCAAAGACAAAATGTTTTATCAATGGCGTTAAGTGACCACGACGGAAGTACGTCCTTTAAACAATATTTACTGACCATTTCGCCTTATTCATATTTTATGCACACCCTATGTATAAAGAATTATTATGAAAACGTAGATACAGCAAGTATACTCAACGGTGTTTTATCAGCACCAACTAGATCAGAGCCACAGGATTAGATGAAATGCGTGTCCAGATACTGATCATGCTGGCTATCTGTGTGTAAGTGTTTTCAATTGTTTTCAAATTCTCTCATACTGTCACTCTGTTTTTACCATATTACGATGTGTTGCCTATCACATTGACTCAAGATGTTCTAGTGTTCTATCATTTTTATATATATTTTAGAAAAAAAGACTTCATAATCGACTGGTTCAAACTGGCTTCTACGTACACAATCAATTCGAATTCGAATCTCAAATTAATATGTCTGAATTTTGTGTGGAATTTTAGTGAATCATGCGGTTGGTAACAACTAACGTAATACCGTGCTAAAGCAGTCCTTAATTTTATTAAATTGTCCAATTGTTTGTCATAACAGTTCAACGTAAAGTGTATACTGGCATTATAAAACTTGGTGTGTGCTTAGCGCTATCTACACAATTCTTTGATCCCGGAGAATATTTCTGCATATTCCCTCGTAATGTCAAGGTCAAGGCCCTGTGGAAATCGCATTATGAAGGAAATCGGCTGAGACTCGTTCTAGCTAAAATGCGGTTACCAGAGGGCCTTGACCAGATCTTTACCTCAAACACCAAAAAGACATACAAATTAATGAATTATTATTATTGTTATTAAAGGATCCGTTCCCGGCGTCAGGAATGTCACGGATTTCCACACGTGATTGTGACGCCATCGTACAGCGTCAGTGGTGGCTATCGATTTCAAGGAAATTGTGAATTCGACTTAGCCCTTGGTGAAGATACATGGACGGTCAACATCACTTTCGATAAAGACATTTCAAACTTTGAGGTATGTATTGGAAGAGTTATCTTCATGGTTCAAAAACTTGTTTTTGTTATATGTATCAGGAGAACAAGTGGAATTATATGTCGAAGTAATTCAGATCAAACTGAGAAAGCTTAGCTTCCGCATTTATCTAAAGTTTTTATCAGAATTCTTATGTTAGAAACACCAGTGAGTCTTACACGAAAAAATAGGTAGGCGAACCTCTAAACGTTTATCCTGTGTGAATTTGAGAACAGCAAATCAGAATGACGACACGTTGATAAAAATGTTCATGTTAAAGTGTAGGATTGAAGATGTCCTGGCATTATAGTGAACAGCCAGTCAACCACAATGTAGCACATTTTTTTTTTGTTCTTTGACTGAATATTCCTATACAATGCAGGTATAGCCGTGCCAGCATGCTATACTGCAAGAAACGTCAGTTACTACCTGGTTCGCGCTTTCTGATGTTTACGTCAAGTAAACTGACGTCATTACTTTACGCTGTGGTAAAAAAAATTTTTTCACAGAAATGTTCTCATATATGCGATTTTACGCGCGTATTTCGAATTTACTCGAAAATCATGTTGTAAATATAAATTACTATTTGAATTTTGCGAAAACTCTCCGAGTATTCTCCTTCATTTAATCATATCAGTTCAGCTTACATTCGAACGAATGAAAGGAATGATAGAAAACATAATCGAGTACATTTAGGCCTACCTTTATTGTTCAAAACTATAACTGAATGTATTGTCCAGACACGATTTTTTATGCCCCCCCATTGAAGGGCATATAGTTTTGCAAATATCGGTCGGTCGGTCTGTCGGTCGGTCCGTCGGTAGACACTTCGTTTCCGATCAACTAGAGAACGCTTTGACCTAGGTTCACCAAACTTGGTTTACTGATTGGTTATCACCAGTAGATGACTTTGAGGTCATTAGGTCAAAGATCAAGCTCACAGGGACCTTCATCCTAAAAACGGTTTCCGATCAATAACTAGAGAACGCTTTGCCATGCGTTCACCAGACTTGGTATGCTGGTTGGTCATCACCAGTAGATGAACCCTATTGATTTTGAGGTCATTAGGTCAAAGGCAAAGCTCACAGGTACCTTCATCCTAAAAACGGTTTCCGATCAATAACTAGAGAACGGTTTGACCTAGGTTCACCAAACTTGGTATGCTAGTTGGTCATTACCAATAAATGACCCCTATTGACTTTGAGGTCATTAGGTCAAAAGTCAAGCTCACAAAGACTTTCATCCTAAAAACGGTTTCCGATCAATAACTAGAGAACGCTTTGACCTAGGTTCACCAAACTTGGTATGCTGGTTGGTCATCACCAGTAGAAGACTTTGAGGCTGGTTGGTCATCACCAGTAGAAGACTTTGAGGTCATTAGCTCAAAGGTCAACATTACAGAGACTTTCATCCTAAAAACAGTATCCGATCAATAACTAGAGAAAGCTTTGACCTAGGTTCACCAAACTTGGTATGCTGGTTGGTCATTACCAGTAGATGACCCCTTTTGATTTTGAGGTCATTAGGTCAAAGGTCAATATCACAGAGACTTTCATCCTAAAAACGGTTTCCGATCAATAACTAGAGAACGGTTTGACCTAGAATCACCAAACTTAATATGCTAGTTGGTCATTACCAATAGATGACCCCTATTGACTTTGAGGTCATTAGGTCAAAGGTCAATATCACAGAGACTTTCATCCTTAAAACGGTTTCCGATCAATTACTAGAGAAAGCTTTGACCTAGGTTCACCAAACTTGGTATGCTGGTTGGTCATCACCAGTAGATGATCCCCTATTGATTTTGATGTCATTAGGTCATAGGTCAAGCTCACAGAGACTTCATCCTAAAAACGGTTTCTGATCAATAACTAAAGAATGCTTTGACCTAGGTTCACCAAACTTGGTATGCTGGTTGGTCATCACCAGTAAATGATCCCTATTAAGTTTGAGGTCATTAGGTCAAAGGTCAAGGCCACAGGGACCTTGATTTTAAAAACGGTTTCTGATCAATAACTAGAGAACGCTTTGGCCCAACCACAAGCAATTAGGTGCTGCTGGGGGGCATGTATGTTTTACAAACATTTCTTGTTTCAAGTGGTTGTCAACCTGTTGCATGTAACATGTATACCGAGAATTTTATTGCACAGAAAAAGAAAAACATTAGAAAGGTCCAATACATTACATATCATCGCAGGTTTTCAAGAACAGCAAATGTATTTTTCATATTCAGTTTGAATTCAGATCTGCTGTTCTCTGACTTATCATCAGTAATTTGAAAAATCTCATTTGCTTAGAAAAGAGGGTTAGAAGAAACAAGAACAAATACAGAAAAAGTCTCGGCATAGCCCTTCGCCACCTATCCAGTTAATAGTTTTTGTATGTAATTTCAACTGTTTATTTCTACTTTATTTTTCAGTTCTGGATTGCTGATGCAGTTTCTGTTCATCCAGCTGGTCGCTGGATTTGTGTGAAAAATAGATACTTACAGTCAACCCCATCTACGGCCAATTTAGAGTTCCATGCTGATTTTACTGCAACACCGGAGCCCGTTGGAAATTGTTATGTGTTAAAAAATAACCAAACGGCTTGTTTATCGTACGGTAATAGATTTTTGTTTACTGTATTTTTCCATACTCTCTGATATTGTATTTTAACTATGTCTCTCTTAACTTCTATGAATTACTTACATATGAATTAGGATTTACATAATTAATTTTCAAAACACCCAAAGGACTCAGTTTATGAAACACCTGTCATCACAGACTGTTATTAGATTAACACTTCCATGTGCCATTCTAGAAATGAGTCTTTATGCCCATCGGTGACATTTAAGTTACGCATTTTTGCAACTTAGTACAAACGTATGTTGTGTTAATGTGGTACCAACGTTTGTCGCCGGTGGCACAAACGTATTTTGTGGCAGTTTGATGCCAATGCATGTTGCCGTCATTGGGTGAAACTTCTTATAAACTGAGTAATTGACATGATACATCAGAATGAACAATCTGTGATAGCTTACGACGTGTTAGAAGTTTAAGTCTTTTATTCATATTGAAACACTACAAGGTCGACATATATTTCAATAATTGTATTAAAAATTACAATGATTCATCATAATTCTTAATGTTAACTTCTATATATTCTTTCAAGAAATAACTTGAAAATTTTAGCATTTCAGTACTTCAAAGAAAGTTCAGAAGTATAGAAAATACATTATAAATATATTACAATGATGATGTCAAAACAATCTTCCTGAACTGTGATATTCTGTGGTTCATAGAGAATAACTTCAGTAAATGGTCAGTTGAAATTCAGTTGAAGTCCTTAACTTGGAGGCTTTGACAGATACTTGTGAATCTGACACGCTATGTCTGCATGTCCTATTCGTTTGATGTCAAATTATTTTACAGTTTTATTCACAGTATATTTATTGTCTGCACTGTTCAGATTATTTAAATTTCCAGAGAGTCACACCAAATTGGTGTTAAGAGTATAGTGATAGTTCAATAGGTCTATTACTGTTCCTAAAACGTCATTTTCTATTCATTTGAAAGCTAATTCGAAACTGACTGAAACTGCAAGAAAAAAGCATGATCATTGTGAAATTTAATTCTACATTCAGACCCAGATATCACAACGCCCGCTTTCAGTTCAACAACATCGACACTTTCTACACCCAGACTAACAACTTCTACAACCAGTCAGCAGGAGACTTCTACTTCAACAATAACAACAACAACATCCAGACCAACAACAATTACTACCAGTCAACAGGAGAATTCTGCTTCAGCAACAACAACAACCACCACCACCACCAGACCAACAACAACAACAACATCCAGACCAACAACAATTACTACCAGTCAACAGGAGAATTCTGCTTCAGCAACAACAACAACCACCACCACCACCAGACCAACAACAACAACAACATCCAGACCAACAACATCTACGACCAATCTACAGGAGACTTCTGCTTCAACAACAACAACGGCAACGGCGACGACGTCTGTGCATGTTTCTACAACTCCTTCTTCTGCTTCTACATCTACATCGGAGGCATTCGTCTGTAACTGCACAGTATCAACGTATCAAAACATATCAACGGAAGACTTTCTAACAATGCTAAGTAGATTGAGCGTTAATGTTACAACGTTGTCAGCCACTCGTAGGAAATTGACTTGTGCTCCAGACAATCGGCCAGTAAGTGTGGGAATTGGTGTGGTTGGGATAGTGTGTATTTGCGTTCCTGTTGGATTGTTACTACTTGCAGATCTGTCGAAAATATTCAACTATATTAGGTATAAATATAAGTCAAAAATTCAAGTGAAAGTAAATTAAGATATGTCTGGTTGAAGGCGTTATTGAAAAAACATGTTAAAAAAGTGCTAGTTTAATACTACATGTATAACAATTTCAACCTTCCGAAAGATATGAAACTTGAAAAATAAATTGTCACAACGTTTGTCTATGTTTTACAGATGTTGTAGTACGGACACTTTTTTTCAAGAATTCTCTAAATGCCAGACACATTGAGTGCTAATAAAATATCTGCATTATTCAAAAGATAAAGGGTTTTCTTTTCTGTAGTAGATGTGTTGATATTTCTAGAGTACTAGTATAAGCTGTGATATGATTTTTTTTGAGTGTGTGGACTGAAATTAATAGTCTGTTAATATTCTTGTCATCACATTGTCTGGGAGCGCTATTCCATCTTTTCGAGGTCGTGACCGCCTATAAACTATGGGCTGAATTCTGTCCGCTGTCCACGTTTTTCTGTCTGAAATTCAAATGCATCACAATTGAAAGACAAGTGTTGAATATTACACTATTAGAAATGATGTTCTTGCTGTGGAGCCTAAAGGTGTTTTATTCTCATTTAGAAATATGGAGGTGAAATTGGAAGATCATATTATATCATATTATACATATATCAGAGTTTTCTTACTTTAAACAGTATAAAGTCTTTACCATAGTCAACATTGTTGTCAGAGGTGGAAGGGATGATTTTTTGACTGTTGCCCGAGACAGACAGGTCAGGAGTACAGAATGCCATCATTGACACAGAGGAACAGTTTTATTATTCTACAGGCATTAATGACACACTTGTTTTATTTCCTGCTTTTATGCAAGTATGT
Organism: Cyclina sinensis; assembly: GCA_012932295.1. NCBI lineage: Eukaryota > Metazoa > Mollusca > Bivalvia > Venerida > Veneridae > Cyclina > Cyclina sinensis. The sequence continues at coordinate 33,734,951 of JAAONU010000012.1, forward strand.
GTTAACAAATATCAAGTGCGACGAAGGGCCAGCAAATGATTTTTTTTTATTACGGTCGCTAGGGCTCCATCGCACTTATTTTCTTTAAAGATTTAACTTACCCATAGATTGTTAAATTAAACTTTTTAAACCGTCGCATTCTTGACTTGACGACGGAATGCACGTAAGAGATTCCATACAATAACATAACGGACGCGCGTGACGTCACAAGTCAATAAACGGGCACAAGGAGGCAGCAGTTAAAACTGATGACCAGGCATCCGTCCATCTGATCTTATTGAGTTTATTTTGGAATAGTAAGAAATTATTTTTAGGCTACTATATACAATATCAGGTAATAATCTATGCTGATTCAGTAAAATGCAAAAAGCGTTTGTTGGATGAAAAAAAAGGAAAAAAAAAAAGAAACAAAAACATTGAGGACAATTTCATGATCTTCAGTACTTGATATGTCAATGGCAATTTTGTATTCCATCAATCCGTGCCACAGCTTCTCTCTTGAGACGGTCGTAAATTTGTGTTATCATAGTATATAATTTCTCTGTGAAGAACATTTTAGAAATGCTAGTAATGCTGGTGAAAACAGTTCTGTCTGCACGAATACAGCTTTGAAAGTACATGGGTGAGTTTTTTTCTCTTCGTACGCTAAACTAACTAAGTATTTTTTTTAATTTTGAGCGTCATTGCCTGTTTAAAAGTTAAACCATTGTGTGAATATTACAAGTACTGAAAAAAGTAACTGGTTTAACGCGTTCTGTATCTATAGACAGACTTTTAAACGAAATTGGATGGGTTTCTTTATCAGATCGCCGAAAAATGCAAAAATTAACGCTTGTTTTTAAAGAAAAACATAACATGTTACCAGAATATTTATCAGACTTATTTCCAAATTGTGTAAGTGATACATCTTCCTATAATCTAAGAAATAACCAAGATTATGTAACTGTACCCAGACGTCTGGAAATATATTCGAAATCTGTAATGTCACGAGTCAGGATTGGCCAGAGTGGATAGCTAACCACCGGAATAAATGTCTAACAATATTTATTTTCTTCAATTTATTTAAGAATTATTTAGAATAATTTTCTCTAAATATTTAATAATAAAGGCGGAAATGAATGGTATGATCACTACACAGTGAAACTTATAAATAACTGTCCGTATTCACACTTCTTAAAGGAGAAACTCCAAGGTCACAGGAAACCACCAGGCCAACACATGACCAACACTAGTATGTGTCACTATGACAATATAGTAATCCACCGACCAATGTATATCTGGTCCAAAATATATTTCAGATACTAAACACCGACCAAATGTGAGGTCAAAATTGTAGAAAAAGAAATGTATACGCTCTCCGACCAGTAAGGTCCCTGGTTCCCTCTGTAACCATAGTTTTCAACATTTAAACCACACGGTTCTTCTGTTCTTGTCGTCAATAATACGTGATACTCTCAAGGGCAGAAAACCACAACAGCAATCCATACCCAAGAATTACGGATATATTCACCAATGACCTATTCATATGAACATGACATTTATTTACCGCGTGAAAATGTATTCTATATACAATTATAAAAGTACCGGTACGAGTATTTTACAATATGTAAAAACAATAAAAGAATTTTGAGAACATTCTCAGAACAAATATTTCAAGATAAGTTTACATAGGAAAATATGCCTACATTTCCATGAACAAAGAAATTTAATATTGTTGTGAAATTTGAAAGTAAATATTCTCCTCTAAAAACTGTTTTTAGGTGGGTAAATCTGGACTGTCAATTATAATTACAGTATCAAAACACATGAGAGGGTTAGTCAATGAACTTTACAAATATGGCAAAGTTAGGTCGCGCAATTTGTCATCTTCTATTTTTAGTATTTGGGATGTTGACATGAACCAGGTTTCATGAATGAAATTCCATAGTAAAACCTTGTACTACATGTACTTAGCACAATTTGTCTTGTCCAGTGAATATTCTTGATAGAATGTATTTCTCTGTAAAATTGTTTTAGCAAGTAGTTAGTTCAATAGTATTACTGTTTAATTGCTTTCACTTATAACCCTGCTTGTACAGGTCATGTACACATATATAATTCTTATAAAGTAAACTGCACCTTATCATTTTATAGCTAATTAATACATGTTTTTCATTTATTAAACATTTACTGATAAAAAGTTAACTAAAATGTTGTTGAGAAGGGCTGCGCAAAGGTTTTACAGTGTTTTAGCAATTTTGCTAAGGTTATTTAGTTGCGCGCAGGTTTTGCGCAACCTAGTGTTTGCGCAAGTTTGCGCAACCATGAAGGTTTAAAGGTTGTTAGCACATATCACGCAAGTAAGATTTGACAGTTTGGGGTCGCACGCCATCGCGCGGCGCAGTGTTTTGCACACCACCCTACAGAGGGTATATAAGCTGAAACTCCCTTGTTTCAGTGGTTCTTTGGTTTTCGAGTTTCGCTCTTTTAGATTCAGGCTTTGTTGTAATTTTGCTGCTGTATTAAATGCTTGAATAAATAACCTGCTCTGAAATATACTCTTTGTTGGACTATTCTTTGAGTGTAACCAGTTTAGAAAATTACAATTTACCATCCCTGAAAGTGGATGCGTAACACTGGTGGCAGCGTCGGGATAAGGGCTTTAACATGCTTTCCAAGTAGCAGTCGGAAATGGACTTTTGTATGTTTTCCATGTAGTTTTTGCAGACGTTAAAATAAAAACATGGAGGAATTATCATCATTACAGCAGACTGTGACTTTACTTTGTGAAGAAATTTCAAATTTATGCAAGTGTCTTAAGCAGCAGCAAGAAAACTTGACAAGTGTTTTGAATGAATACATCAGAACAGTAAATGAACTCTTGATAACAAAGGACAAGAAAATTGAGGAAGTTCACTTGTTTAATGCAAAACTTCGAGCTTCACTTACTGACAGTGACACACAGATTTTAGAAGAAATTTAGTGCTATGGGACCTAAGAAAAATTTACGATCTTCTTCTGCATCAAGAACTGAGGAACGAAAAAAAGAAATGGAACACCAGCATAAAATTGCGAGCAAAATGGATGAAAATGAAGATTTGAAGGCACATTTGCTTGATGCTTTAGAAAACATTGATAAATTAAATGAAAAAATAAAGGTGCTACAAATAGAAAAATCAGGTCTTCAGGAAACTGTGCAAATTGAAGGTGAACAATTTCTACGTGAAAAGGAATGTATGCAGAGTGAGTTTCATAGGACTTTAAATGACAAGGACAGACAACTCGGTAGATTGACAGAAGAAATTCGTGATTTACATAGTGACTTAGAAATTAGGTATTGCGAATTACAGCGTTTAAACAGTATCTCTATGCGCAATCACCAACAGCACAGTAATCCACAGTACAATGTGCCACTGCCAGAACAAGTTCTTTTTGATGGTAAAATATCGTATTCATCTTTCATTCGTCAGTTTACTACTCTTGCAGAAGCCTTTGGTTGGAATAAGAAGGAAAAAGCATTTCGTTTACTTAACAGCCTTCGGGATGAAGCAGCAGAATTTGTTTTCAACGAGGTCTCCCCAGAAAATCAGCAGTGGTTATGTTTCCTGCAGCAATCTCTTGCTGCTCGTTTCCTGCAGAGGAGGTCAACAGCATCATATTTGATGGAGCTTGAAAGTGTAAAGCTCCATTCTAGAGAAAAGTTAGTCGAATATGTTGCTGACATAAAACGTCTAGTCAGGAAGGGTTACCCAACAGCTGACAATCATACCATCAGTGCCATCTCTTTGCGCCATTTCATTCGTGGATTAGGCGACCCTCAAATGGCACTGGCAGTTGGAATGAAGGATCCTAACACAATCGAAGAAGCCCGAGAAATCCTAGAAACATACTATAGCCTGCGGGATGAAACGAAAACCGGAAACAAGGTGCGAATGGTCAAACAAGGCAAAAGTGCTGAGCAGAATGTTTCTCAGGCTCAATTTTCTGCCTTCCAGAAAGAAATTGATAAAAGGTTTGCAGAGATTCTTTCTGCTATTAAAGCACCAGAGAAGGATTCTCAGCAGGGAAAATTCAAGAAACGGGATATTTCAATGGTTGAATGCTACAAGTGTCACAATCTGGGGCATTATGCTCGTGAATGCCCAGATCTTCATAGTGAGCAAGATAAAAAGGAAAACTAAGTGGGACTAAGGCAGTCGGCCCTGTTTTAGTCCAGAATGAGCAAAAGGTGATTAAAATTTGTTTTAATGATGTGTTTAGTGGCTTATCTATTTTGTTACCTGTGAAGTTTAGTGATGTTAGTGCAAACTTCATTGTGGATACCGGGGCTGTGGTAACAATTTTGTCGTCAAATATATACAATAGTCTTCCACCTGACATTCGTCCACCTCTGGAGAAAATTGATCCAAATTTTAAGTTAGAAGTTGCAAATGAGGGCTATCTTTCAATTTTAGGCACTGCTACTCTCAGTTTTACAATTCGCAAAGATGTGTTTAAATGGAAATTCTTTAAAGCACCTATTTCTGAAGACGGTTTGTTAGGCTTAGATTTCTTGCAGGAAAACAACTTCAATTTAAGTGCTGATCAAGGATTACGTTTAAATAAGAAAAAGTACCCAACACAGATGCAAACCTCTGTTTACAGAGCTGTGCGTGTTAAGTGTTCAAAGTCAGTTGTTGTACCAGCAAGGTCTGAAATGGTTATTGAAGGATGTTGTGCAAATGATAAATTTAATGCAAAAGTTGGAGTAGTAACACCTTTAAAAAATAATTTTGAAGATGAAAATTCTATAATTGTTGGTCACTAATTAGTCAATCCAAGTTCCTGTAATGGACGTATTCCCATTCGTTTAATGAATACAAGCAGTACAGAGGTGAGAATTGAGAAAAATACAACTCTTAGCTGTATTGAAGAAGTTGAAGAAATAAGCTCTCCTAAAGAAAATAAGCATTGTGATGTGAAAAAGTTGTCAAAGCTACCACCTCATTTAAGTGGTCTTTATGAAAATTCTGTGGAAAATTTGAATAGTGGTCAAAAGGAAAAGTTAAAATCTCTCTTAATAAAGCATTCAAGAGTATTTGCAAAGTCTTCAAATCACTTAGGACGAACCTCAGTGATCAAGCATAAAATCAATACTACTCCGAATACTCAGCCAATTAAACAACGCCCTAGGCGCGCATCTAAGGCATTTGCTGGTGAAGAAGAGAAAGTAATAAAAGAGCAGTTGGAAGCAAATATTATTCAAGAAAGCACCTCTCCATGGGCATCTCCATTAGTGTATGTGAAAAAAACGTGACGGGACAACACGTCCCTGTATTGATTACAGAAAATTAAATAGTGTCACAGAAAAGGATGCATATCCTTTACCAAATATAAATGAGTGTTTAGAAAGTCTGGGTGGATCAGTCTATTTTTCTTGTTTGGATATTTGATCAGCTTATTATCAAATAGAAGTTGATGAAGCCGACCGTCAGAAGACTGCATTTACCACAAAATTTGGTCTCTTTGAATATTTAGTAATGCCATTTGGGTTATGTAATGCGCCATCAACCTTCCAGCGTTGCATGGAATTAGTTATGAGAGGGCTACAGTGGGAAATTTTACTTATCTACCTTGATGACTTAATAATGTTAGGTCGCAATTTTGATGAGCATTTGGAAAGGCTAGATCTTGTTCTCTCAAGACTCTTTGAATCTGGTCTTAAGTTAAAACTAAGCAAGTGTTTTCTTTTCAAAACTGAAGTGTGTTTTCTAGGTCATGTTGTGTCAAAAGATGGAATAAGTCCTCAAAAATCAAAAGTTAGCTGTATTGTGAACTGGGAAAAACCACATGATCTGACAACATTACGTTCATTCCTTGGTTTTTGTTCATACTACCGTACATTCGCAATTTTTCTACAAGAACTAGACCACTGAATAGGTTGTTAGAGGCCGGACAACCATTTGAATGGTCACAGGAGTGTCAGGATAGTTTTGACGATTTACGTTCAGCATTAACTGGGGAAGAGGTTATGGCATTCCCCCAAGATGACGGAACTTTTGTTCTCGATTGTGATGCATCAAACTACGGCATAGGCGGAGTGTTGGCACAAATGCAGTTCAGTGAAATTTTAGGAAAATATGTGGAAAGGCCTATAGCCTATGCAAGCAAGAGTTTGAATAAGTCACAGAGAAGGTATTGTGTAACAAGACGTGAATTGTTAGCAGTTGTTACCTTTGTTACAATGTTTAAGCAGTATTTGTTAGGGCGTTCATTCTTAATAAGAAGTGATCATTCTTCTTTAAGATGGATAATGTCCTTCAAAGAACCTGAAAATCAGATGGCTAGATGGCTTGAAGTGCTATCCCAGTATGATTTTAAGTTAGAGCATCGTAAGGGTGCAAAGCATACCAATGCCGATTTCTTGTCAAGGATTCCTTGTGATCCTAGTAACTGCAACTGTTATGATGGTGGTTCTATTCTCAGTGATCTTCCATGTGGTGGATGTAAAGAATGTACCAGAAGACATAAACAGTGGTCAGAATTGTCAGAGTTTGATGATGTAGTTCCACTTATGGCCAAGAGGGTCAGTGCTGTTAGAGGTGCCAGAGTTTCCTCTAATGTATGGGACTATGTTTTGAACATTTTTACACTTTTGTTTGTACCCGTGTTGTTCTTGGGAAGGTTTCTCAAGCTGGTAAAGCAAAAGTTTGGTTTATGTTTGTGTTGTAAAGTTTTGTCAGTCAGGCGCTTGCGTGCGTCTGGGCAAAACCCCTGGACTGAGGCTGAATCAGAGGACAATGTCGATATTAGTGATGCGACAAAGGAAAAAGATTTAGGAACTCGTACACATTTCGGAGGGTTGTACCCAGAAGATGATAGTTCCCAGGATACCATTATGAACAAGTTCTCGAACTGGGTTGGCTCATACACATGTGTTGAACTTGCCATCCAGATATTGGGAAAATCATAGGCTGTATCTTGCATTCAAATGTAAGGCCAGAACGAGATAAAGTTGCAGCGGAATCTCCTACTGTTAGGTGTTTATGGTTACAGTGGGACCAGCTTCACATCAAAGATGGAATTTTATTTAGAAAATTTATTCAAAAGGATAATCTAACTAGCTATGATCAGTTAGTGTTACCATCAGTGCTGCAAAATAAAGTGATTGAATCATCACATAATGCTATTATGTCAGGACACTTAGGTGTTAAGAAAACAGTTGGAAAACTTAAAATGAACTTCTACTGGTATAAAATGACACTGTCTGTAAAGTTATGGATACAAAAGTGTGCTTTCTGTGGTGCAAAGAAAAGGCCACAGAGAAGGGCAAGGGCACCGCTTCAAGAATACCAAGTTGGATTTCCTATGGACAGAGTGTCAAAGGATATTTTGGGTCCATTTCCAGTTTCAGATCATAATAACCGATATATTTTGGTAGTTATGGATAATTTTACCAAATATGTAGAGTGCTATGCCATACCAGATCAAAAGGCGGAGACAGTAGCTGATAAACTTGTCTTTGAATTTTTCTGTAGATTTGGCCTACCTCTGGATATTCATTCTGATCAAGGAAGAAATTTTCAGTCAGAATTGTTCAGACAAATGTGTTGCTTACTGCAAATTAATCAGACAAGATGTACCCCATATCGCGCCTCTTCAAATGGTATGGTAGAACGTTTTAACAGGTCACTTCTCCATCTGATTACTACATATGTGAATGAGGAACAGACAAACTGGGATTTGTATCTTCCAATAATGTCAAGTGCTTACAGGTCGTACAGGTGCTTACCCAGTACACACCCAACATGCTCATGTTTGGCAGAGAATTTAACCTACCAGTTAATTTCCTAGTAGGATTTTCTGGTAAGTCACCTTACCAGTTAGATAATTATTCACAGTATGTGTCACTTTTGAATGACAAATTCTCAAAAATATATATAATTGCTCGGGATAATCTGCACAAGTCTTCAGTGAGACAGAAACGTGACTATGATACAAGAATTGCTTTTAATAACTACAGTGTAGGAGACATAGTATACTGCCTTAACTCTTTTAAAACAGTAGGGAAAAGTCCAAAGCTAAAAGCACAGGTATGGAAAGGTCCTTTTGTAGTGACGAGAAAAATCAG